>CAJQZJ010027982.1:5136609-5174342 GCA_907164525.1 Lophiomys imhausi | reverse complement strand
AAGAAAGAAAGAAAGAAAGAAAGAAAGAAAGAAAGAAAGAAAGAAAGAAAGAAAGAAAGACTAAGTAAGAAAGTACTTGGATTAAAGGTGTGTACTAGGACAGATCCACACCACACTACAAGTACGTGTTTACAGTAAAGAGAAAGCTCTAGGATTAAAGGCTGAGCCATTACACAATTAGAAATAGGTTTTTACATTTTAAAATGTTGGGGTTCGCAATATGATCAAATATTCTGAACCTTGGTGTCTGTTGTTATATCTCCCTTTTTTTCTGTATATGTTACTTTCAATAATCTCTCTGCCTTTTTGTAACTGAACTTTTTAAAATTATTAAATTGTTATTTATTGATAACAATATTTACTTATACAAAATATAAACACTTAACTACTACTCATACAAATTCCTACAACCCCTATGACCTAACCACTATACTTATTGATAATTATTACAACTATTTTCCCAACCTTTTGAAAGGATACAGTCTCTGGGGCAGGTCTTCAGTCATCAGGAACACAGTCTCTGTGGTAGACCCTTTAATGCATTTAGCAGTCCTTTTTCCTGGAATATCTCAGATGTAGATTCATCAGAGTAAATTGGCTATGGCAGTCTCACCTCAAATAAGGCTTGAGGCTTTCTTCTCTCTGGGAGACCCCAGCCATCTGTAGGCCAAGTTATTTCCTTTGCATCAGCAACTCTGCTGCTCTGCCTCATTCCTTAAAGTTGGCCACAGTTTCGTTTAGGCCATTGATCAGACCAGTCAAACCCCTCTAGGCAAAAGCTGAGCTACAGGGTTTAGTCCTTGGTCTTTTGCTGTCTTGTTGAGGCTTTCTTTGCTCACCAGCTTCTTTCTGCCTCAGGTAGATCTGGCCATCAGTTCACCAACACTTTCTCCATCAGGACTAGCTAGCATCTGAGCTCTCTAGCATGGGGGGGGGGGGCTCTAGGATGGGGCTCCATGTACTTGTCCTTAAATAGGAACTCTCCTTGTTCCACCTGTTTCAGCTTAATTTGGGTTCCACCCACTTAGCAGCTGAAAACAATGCCAGGCCAAATACTTTGTTTCTTAGTCCATTAAGTCTTTCCTGTTTCCTTTTTTTAGTCCACAAGCTGATAAGCTAATTGGTCACAGCCAACTTGATCTTTTTGCCCCAAATTAAGAGACTGTATCAGAAACCCCTAGATATTTTTTAAATCTAATTTAATTAATCTAACTCCCCATACCTTTTAGTTTGGCTAAATGTTTGTCTGCCTTGTAGATTATCTCAAAGAACCAACTCTTTGTATCTATTGATTTCAGCTCTGAATTTGATTATTTCATGCTCTCTACTCCTCTTGGGTCTGTTTGCTTCTTTTTGTTCTAGCGCTGTCAGCTATGCTGTTAAGACACTAGTATGAGATTTCACTAATTTCTTTATGAAAGTGCTACAAATTTTCCTTTTATTACAGCATTCACTGTCCCCCATGAGTTTGGGTATGTTGTACCTTTATTCTCATTGAATTCTAGAAACTCTTTAATTTCATTATTTTTTCTTTGACCAGTCATCATTGAGTAGAGTGTTGTTCAGTTTCTATGAGTTTGTAGGCTTTTAATTATTTCTGTTATTGTTGAAGCCGATTTTAACCCATGGTGATCTGATAAGACACAGGTGGTTATTTAAATTTTCTTGTATCTGTTGAGGTTTGTTTTGTAACTGAGTATGTGGTCGATTTTTGAGAAGGTTCTGTGAGGTGCTGTGAAGAAGATATGTTCTTTCATGTTTGGGTGAAATGTTCTGTAAATATTGTTAGGTCCGTGTGGTTCATAACCTCAATTATCTCCCTATTTTTTTTTTATTTAGTGTCTGTCTGTATGACCTGTTGATTGGTGATAGTATGTGTGATGACTGAAGTCTCCCAATATTAACATGTGGGTTTTGATGTGTAATTTAAGTTTTAGTAATGTTTCTTTTAGAAATGTGGGTACTTTTGCATTTTGGGTATAGATATTCAGAATTCTGACATCATCTTTATAGATTTTCCTTAGATAAATATGAAGTATCATTCCTCATCTTTTTTATTAATTGTGGTTGTAAGTCTATTTTATTAGATACTAGAATGGCTGCTCCAGTTTGCTTCTTAGGTCGGTTTGCTTGGAAAACCTTTTTCCAGCTCTTTAGACTGAGGTAATGTTTATCTTTGTTACTGAGGTCTGTTCCTTGTTTGCAGCAGAATGATGGATCCTATTTTCGAATCTATTCTGATAGCCTATGTCTTTTTATTGGGGAAATGAATTCATTGATATTGAGAGTTAGAAATGACCAATGGTTGTTAATTCTTATTATTTTCTAGTGTGTATGTATGTGTGTGTGTGTGCACGCGCACGCACATGCACATGCTTCCCTTCTGTTTGTTTTGCTGGTGTGAATTTATTTATTTCCTGTATTTTCATGGGTGTAGTTAACCTCCTTGGGTTGGAATTTTCCATTTAGTATCTTCTATAGTGCTGAATTTGAGGCAGATATTGTTTTAATTTGGTTTTGTCATGGAATATTTTATTTTCTCTCTCTATGGTGATTGAAAATTTTGCTGAGTATAGTAGTCTGGCCTAGCATCCGTGGTCTGCTAGAGTGTGCAAGACATCTGACCAGGTCCTTTGGCTTTTAGAATCTCTGTTGAGAAGTCAGATATAATTCTAATAGGTATGCCTTTATTTGTTACTATATTTTTCCCTTGTAGCTTTTAATATTCTATCTTTGTTCTGTATATTTGATGTTTTGATTATTATGTGTCTGGAGGATTTTCTTTTCTAGTCAATTTATTTGGTGTTCTGTAAGCTTCTTGTATGTTTGTAGGCCTCTCTTTCTTTAGGTTGGAAAAGTTCCTCTGTGATCTTGTTGAAAATATTTTATGGACTTTTGAATTAGGAATCTTCTTCTATTATTTCTATTAGTTTTAAGTTTGGTCTTATCATAGTGTCCCAGATTTTCTGTTTTTTTGTGTCAGGAACTTTTAGTTTTAACATTTTCTTTGACCAATGTATCAGTTTCTTCTATTGTATCTTCTATGCCTGAGATTTTTTTTTTCTTCCATCTCCTGTATTCTGTTGGTGATGGTTGCATCTATAGTTCCTGTTTTTCTTCCCTAGGTTTTCTGTTTTCAGGATTCCCTCTCTTTGTGTTTTCTTTATTGTTTCTATTTTCATTTTCAGGTCTTGAACAGTTTTATTCATCTCTTTCACCTGTTTGATTGTATTTTCCTATATTTCTTTAAGGGATTTATTTATTTTTCTCTTTAAAGGCTCTATTATCTTCATAAGTTTGGATTTAGGGTCATTTTCTTGTGCTTCAGCTGTGTTGAAATATTCAGGGATTGCTGTGGTAGGATAGCTGCGCTCTTGTGGTACCATATTTCCCTGGCTGTTGTTGATTGTGTTGTTATGATGGCCTCTAGTCATCTGGATTTTGTGGTTACTATAGGTTGAGTTGCTGACTTCTGAGTTTATCTTTGTTAGATGGGAGGGTGGTTTTTTTAATGTTTTTTTTTTCACCTTGGTTTCTGTTTACTTTAAGTCTTGTGTCCTGAATGGCCTGGTGACCATTGAGTCTTTAGGTCCAGTAGTGTGTCTCTGTTGGGTTATTTGTGGCCTGCATGACCTTTGGGGTTTTGGGTGCTAATGTTGCCTCTGGGATTCCCAGTAGCAGTGTGGCCTGGGGTCCCTGGTACCTGTGTGGCCTCTAAGAAAGAAGGTGGAATTGTGGGCCAGAAAACAGAGCCCAGAGGATAGGATGCAGTTTAAGCCTTTTGGGTGTGCTTTAAGGGGATTTGGAGGGCATAGGGCTTGGGGTAGGGTCTTACCTGGTATCCTTGGTGCTGAAAGGCCTCCAGGAAAGTAGATGGAGTTGTGGGCCAAAAAATCAAGTCTAAAATTTCAAGGTAAAGGACAAGATAAAATTCCTTATTTTAATAATGCTGCAAGTGCACTGTTGGATGGATATGTATTTTGGCTATGCATCAACAGGGAAATCATCTGTAGTCTCAGGAACAGACAACTCACTGTACCAACACTTTTGAGCAGCATCCTGCCAGTGACAGCCAGGGTTGCTCCTGGCTTCTCTTCTAGGCAGTCTCTTCCTGCATGTGCTCTCTAGACAGAGGTGCTAGAAATTCAGTGTTACTATCATATTCATAGGATTAGATTTATTATTCTATTCACTTTCTGTTTTCAAGGAAACTCAGATGAAGGACCATGCTAAGCTTATCTTCCATTTCTGTGTCCAACTCATGTCCCATTCATTCCCACATTCCATTTACTAGACTTCATCCTCAAGAACCTCATCATTACTGTCTGCATCCTTCTACTATACCCTATTCACATTCACAACCCTTCTGCAACATTCCTTTGTTCTCAAGGTAGTGGAGTTCCCATTCTCAGTGCACTTCTATATTTCATGGGCTAATTGATACATGAGATCAGCTAATGTTGAGCCTCAGCCTTTTTTTAGGATACCTATTTTGGGTGAAGATGTGCACACAGGGCCTCCAAAACTACTCATCATGACTGAAAGACTCTGACTCCTCCCCAGTCCACCCAATAAACTGCCGCCCATATTTAAATAAATAGCATAGTCTGCTTTTGAAAATCCATCTCTGCCTCTCAGCTTTGACCATTCTCCTAGGGTCAGGGAACTTGACTATTCTGGCTATCCCTTGTGTCTTCAGCCTGTTTACTAAGTTCATCTTCAGCTGAACAGCAGCAGGAAGTAAAAGGATGAAGAAAAAGTAGTTTTTAAATTCAAGTATAATAATTAATGTCCTTTAGGAATCATGGTAGGAGCAAGGAAATCTGGCTGGAGGGTACCCTTATTTCATAGTAGTATTATGTCCCTAAGATCACATAACAGCAGAAATTTATTTTTCCCTCTTATGAATACAAAAATAGGGGAGTTACATGAAGGCATACTTTGAAACTATTTTATTTATTGTTATGTTAATATCTCTACCTCACTTCCAACCCACTGACACAATGTATGGGAGAAACAAGGTTAGTAGAGACAGAGGGTGTAGAACTCTTTAGATGTAGGTCCTTGGGGCAATCAAGAAGATTCTAGAAGTCCAGCCAAACAGCATATGCAGGAACAGGTACCAACAACAATGGGAACACAGTTAACCAGGAAACCAGAAAACACAGCAGCAGCATGAACCAGCAGCAGTTTAGGGGAGGTCTCTCCAGTATTGGCAGTGGCAGTGACAGCAGCTGTCATACCCCCACTTGGTGTGACAATAGGCCATGGTCTATTCAGCTCAACCTGAGCCATGATCAGCAGAAGCAAAGTCAGAAAACTTGAAGCAGTCTCTAAGTGTTGTCTGGAGTATTTCAAAACAAAGCGGTGATGAGAGATGGAGCTAAGTAAAAAGCAATGGCAAGCAAAAGCTCCTGTGTTTCTAGGGTTTCTAGTTATACACTCTCAAAATTCACACAAGGGTGTTTTTCCAGTTGGCAAACACATGCTCCCTGCAGGAGATATTTTCCTGTTTACTAAGGTCACAAGTTTTCCAAGGAGTCCATTCATCAAAGTTTGTTTTTCAGCTAGCCAAAAGGATGCCCCGGTCACGTGTCAGTTTCTGGCCCACAAAACATCATGTGCCCTTTCATGAGTTTGTTTTTTAGCAGTGGATCTAACACTTTCACATCCCACACTTGAGACCAAAACAAAAAACACGTTCATTCAATACAATCATGTTTTTAATGACATCAAACTTCCACTATAGTTCCAAGGACTAATTGAAGTTCTATATGTCTTAATTATAATTGTTCCTATTCTAGAAAAGGGTCTTTTTCTCAGTGAAAGGGCCGTTGATCAATTTATACTGGCTTATTCCTGCTGTGAGAGAAAGCATTAAAATAAACAAACAAAACCCTAAGCACCAGGGCAGCCTAGCCTTGTTCATATAGCTGTAGAGCCCTGCCTACTCCTCCAATCTCAGGCAATGAGTGTCAGACCCTTCTCAGTGTTAATGAGTGTCAGACCCTTCTCAGTGTTAGGTGGACTCAGGTGTCAGAAGGGTCATGGGGCCAAAGGGCTCTGAGTTCTGGTCAGATGGGCAAGTCTTGAACACACCTGGCTTGGGGACCACCAGGGAGCCAGAGTAGCTGCTAAATCCTGCCTCGCCAAGACCTGCCAAAAAGTGTCCAGCAGAGAATTTTTTTGTTGTTGTTTTACATTTTGTCCACTTATTTGTTTGTTTGTTTATTTATTTATTTATTCACTTTACAGTCAGATCGAAGTCCTCCTGAGAGAGTCTAAGCAATACATCACTTCAGTCCACAATGCAAATAATTGACAGGAATTTTATGATGAGCTCTTTTTAGATTAGCTTCTATGTGTTTTCATTTTTCAGCATCAATAGTACCTTGTTTAGGATTCAAACCATTTGGGGTTGAATTTTACAGTCACTTGTACAAGTTTCAGAGAGGCCACTCTGAATATTGTTTTTCTCTGGAGCTTAATGTGCATTCAACAATTGTATAAAATGCTGTTGCCTCAGAGGACTGAGAGTAAGCCATGTTATATCACTCTGTCACTACAGCTGAAATCCTTCAGGTAAGAGGAGCGAATCCTTACCCTTCACTTTTATTTAAAGAAAATTTTTCTTACCTTCTCTGAGACTGGAGCTCCACACATTGGGTACCAGTTTTGCAGGATTTCTGAGTATCAATCTGCAAGAGGCAAGAAGGTAGTTTGGCTCAAGGCAAGAGGGTAGTTGGGTTCAACATGACTCAGTAACTGGTGGCTCAGACTTCAGGAGTCTGACCCTGAGTAGCTTATTTCAGGTGCAGGACAATTTGGGGAAAACTTTACTGGTGATAATTAATTCAATCTTGCATGTACAATAAAACTTGATACATGATTATTTCAAAATTCTTTGTAAACTATATGTGATACCTTCCATAAAGATAGGTCCTATAGATTGGATGAGGAGAATCTGATGTAGTTTCAGCCACATAGATAGTGCAAAAGTAGCCAGGCTATTGATTATATTACTTCTCAGCCTTCTGGGAAGAAGACAGGTTATACATCCCTCCCTTTGAAGTAACACCCCTTTGTTTTCAACATTCTTATTTCCCCTATGCTTATCTGTGAGCACAAGGACCTCTGTACCTCCTACAGGAAACCTGTTTCCCCAGGACAAAAATCAATCTATCAATCAGTCTCTCTCTCTCTCTCTCTCTCTCTCTCTCTCTCTCATCTTCATTGTCTATTTCTATAACACAAGACTTTGAAGACTTGGTCTCCAGTCAGTCTCCTACTTTGGGAGGCCTTGGAAACTTTGGGAGATGGGCCTATGAGAGGAAGTACGTCAATGGGGTCAAGCCCTTAAAGCTTATACCAGATGTCACAATCACTCTGTTTTGGACTTAGTCCTGCCATACATTGTGTGGTCTCCATGCTTTCCTTTGAAATTTCAGGGGAAATTTCCATGACCTCAAAATTCTTGTATTCTTCATGTCTGTATATTTCTTAAAACTCCAATAGATTCTTGCTGCTTGTTAATTAAGTTAGCTTCACTGTCTTTTTTAGACCTTTAACTCTTATTTATTTAGGTGACATGTTTTTTTCTTCACCTTCTTTTTTTTTTTTTTTTGAATTCTGGGGCCTGAACTCTGGATCTGTACCCATAAGGTAGTCACTTTATAATTAAACTATACTCCTAGACCCTGCCTCTTAATATTATATATTTTTTTGCAAATATTATCTACCATGATGCTTCATATGTGTTCAACTCTATTCAGTCTTGAATTTTCAACTATAATATATTCTAGTCGACATGAATCTTTCCTTTCCTTAAGTCCTATAGTCTTTAAACAAATGTCTATAATACCTTATGCTTAAAATGTTTAATAATCCAAGTAAGGAGGATTCAGTGGAAATCACTGTACACATTTTAAAATTTTAATTTTGATTTTTAAATGGTTTATAGTGCTAGGGTAAAATTCACTGTCTGTAACAGTAAATTTTTATTTATCAATCATATATTATTGAAACTTAAATACCTAACAATTACCTATAAAGTTCCTAAATCCTAAAGCTCGAACCCTAATTCTAACACCTAATCTAAAACACCCTAGTATCTATAAAACAGACATTTAACACTAACCTAAAGTTTTTCAAAAAGATATTCTCTTAGATTAATTTTCTGGGTGTGGATCCTTATGGATGCCTGATTTCTGCCAAGTCTCTCAGTCTTAAAGTTTATTAATCTTGTTCATCAGATCTTAAGGCAGTTTATAAATTTAATCTGTTTTGGCCAGTGAGGTGGGATGGCCTTTATAACAAACAAGAGTTGCCTCTGAAGTCTTGGAGCACAATTATAAAGTTTCCTACTCTCACCATTAAGATGTTTTGGGCCTCCAAGGTCTCCAGTGCTCCATCCAGTCCAATGCCCCCAGACTGTGAATGGAGACAACTCCTCGCCTAGACGCTCCAGGTGCTAGGGAGAATCCGTCCTGGACCCACGACAGGTTGGTGCAAGATGGTGAAGCCTCCCACTTAGACAGTGATGCAGCTCTGACAGATGAGGAGGAAGGCAGATGGTAAAGGAGAACTGACCTGTGACCACGTGAATCTTGACTTAACTCTCTTCACCTGTCATAATGAATTGGCAGCATCATGATTTTCAACAAAGTTTTCGAGTGCTTCCAATTCATGCCCTTGGGTAATGTGTCCCTCAAAGCTTTCCTTGCAGAGGGGTTGAAGAGCAGCAGGAGGTCAGGAGATCAGGAGATCGTATGATCTGTTATGAATATCTGCAGTTCTTTTTGACAGTGTCGTTGCCATGGTTCCTGGTGGCCTCCCCAGGCAATGCCTCCCCCCCCAAATCCAAAGTCCCATGATCAAAAACGCCATCCACTTCTGGTGGCTCCCAATGGCATGCTACGTCTGGAGGTAAATCGTCGACCTGAAAGTCCAGGCTTTTGCTATTCCAAGATCCCTATGTTGCTAAATGCTATCACTAACCCCACCACAACTGTCTTGTTTCTTCATTTAAGTCCAGGGTTGTTTCAAACAAAAGTCTAATTACTCCTTTATTTATTTATTTATTTAGTCAAAGTGAAAAATTTACCTTTAAGGTATCTTCAATGTTTAAAAGGAAAAACCTAGATTTGTGATTTTTTAAAAAAAGATTTATTTTATTTTAATTCTCTCTCTCTCTCTCTCTCTCTCTCTCTCTCTCTCTGTGTGTGTGTGTGTGTGTGTGTGTGTGTGTGTGTGTGTGTTTTCACTTAGAAATCAGGATAGGGTTACAAGTAATTGTGAGCCACTTAACACAGGCCTAGGGTCTGAAATCTGGTTTTGTTTAGAGCAAAAAACAGTTTTTTAAACCCTAAGTTTTCTCTCCATCTCCAAGGTTAGTACTTTTTAAAAATACTAGGACAAAAATGAGTTATCTGGGAGACTGACTAAAGGCAAATTCCCAGATCTCATATATCCCCCAAATTTTAATTTGTTATACACTTTTGTTTCCTATGGCTATTGAAATAATTATCATAAACTCAGTGGTTTAAATAACAAAAAAAAGTATAACCTTCCTTTTCTGAAAACTAGAAGTTAAAATGACTATCTTGGGTTAAGTTGGTTTCTTTCTGGAGACTTATAGGATAATTTATCTCTGTACTCCTAGAAGCTTCTGGATGGCACCATCAGTCTGTTTATGACTGCCTTCCTCAATCTTTCCAGCTGGCTAAACTGCCTTTTGAGACTTTCCTCTGCAGTCACATTTTCTCCTTTGGCTTCTTATTTTACTTTTACAGAGCATGTGGGTACTTGGATGCTCTCCATATTTTAAGGTCAGCTGACTGGCAACCTTAATTCCATCTGCAACCTTCTCATTTGTTATTCAAAATAGTCAACAGATTTGGAAATTTTGACATGTTGTCTTTAAGGAGGCATTATTCTCTCTACTAAAAACTTGATGGAGCAGAGAAAATTATTTCATTAACAGTCATTGGAGCTGATTCTAATGAAAACAGTCAGGACAGGACAGTGAAAAAGAAGTAGAGCAACTATGTATATTCACTTCCGGATCCAAGCACAGAAGATTTGGTGTAAGCAGTTCCTTTGATGCAAGGAGACATTTGAAATCAGACCCTGGTAAGATGACAGAAAGAGCTTCTTACACAGAAGTGTTGGCACTAGAGAGTTCATCATTTTGGTAAGGGCTTCATTTTAGCTTGTTTCACATAATAATTTGAAAATAAAATTTAAGAAACATTTGGAAAACTCAATGTGAAATATCAAGAAAGACAACTAGTATATAAATTAATGAAATCAGGGCCAGAGAAAGGGCTTGTAAAATCATTTGCCATGCAAACCCGTGAAAGCCTAAGGACTTAGGTTAAATCCTCAGAGCCCACCACAGACGAAGAGAACTTACTCCTGAATGTGCACACATACACTCCCTTTATATATATATATATATATATATATATATATATATATATATCAAATTATTTTTAAATTTAGGTCATAATTTATGAAATTAAAACTTCACTTGGTTTTAAAATTATATTTGGTTAAGTAGTGCTCTTTATTATTTACTTGGATATATTAACATTTGCAATGTATTATTTATATGTATTTATATAACATTCACATTATATTTGGAAATATGCCTTTTACTACCCAAACTAGAAACTATGGTATAATTGTGCTAGGAATCATGTTCAATCTCCTGTCATATATTACTAAAAATAATTAAATGTGCTGAGATTTACATTACTTTATAAAGGTAAGTTAAACTATTTAATTGTATAATTTATGTTTTCTGAATTTATTTTAAAACATCATCTGCTTTCTAAAAATTTATAGTTATCAGTTGTGTGTGTGTGTGTGTGTGTGTGTGTGTGTGTGCACCATGGTATATGTGTGAAAGTCAGAAGACATTACTGGGGGAGTTGGTTCTCTGTACTGTACAGATCCTAGTGCTCAAACTCAGGTTGTCAGGTTTGTCATCGGGCATCTTTACTGGCTGAGAAATCTCACCAGCCCCCAGCCATCACCCACCTGTTCATAGTTTTAGTGTTGATTTATTGCTCATAGTTTATATTATATGAAAGTCCAGTAAATATTTATTAAAATTATATTTGAAAAAAAATGATCATAAATAGTTGGATGTTGGATTAGCTAGGACTCTCTAGAGAAATACAACCTAGAGAGGGGACATATATTACAAGGAAGGTTTATGAGACTGGTTTATGGGATATGGGTTAGGATATCCAAATGGCTGTCTGCACACTGGAAAGGTGAGATACTGTGAGCTGATCAGACCCTGAGGTCAGATTCCTCAGCAGTCCCAAGGAGACAAGAACTAGAGGATCTTTTTTTTTTTTATGTTTATGTGTTACTTCAGGTTACATCTTCATCACAGTGCCTTCTTTACACCCCTCCCAGTCCTGCCCTCCCACCCTCTACCCCCTATCCCTTCCAACCCACTCCTCCAGAGTGGAGTGTCCCTACATATTAGACCCCTGCCTCAGTTCAGCAGCCATATGAAGGCCAAGAGCCTCCTCATACACTGGGGGCCTACAAGGCAGCACCGCTAGGGCAAAGTGTCTCATGGACAGGTAACAAAGTCTGTGTTCCTGTTCCCTTTGGTGCATTGGTTGTAGTATAGTTATCCTGTACTATATGGCTAAAATCTTACTGTAAGTGAATAGATGCCATATGCATCCTTCTGAGTCTGGGTTAGCTCACTCAGGATGAGCTTCTCTAGTTCCATCCATCTGGCAGCAAATTGCATGATTTTTTTGTTTCTGATAGCTGAGTAGTATTCCATTGTGTAAATGTACCACAGTTTTTTTTTTATCCATTCCTTGGCTGAGAGGCACCTGAAGAAATGCTCAGTATTATTAATCATCAGAGAAATGCAACTCAAGACAACTCTGAGATTCCATCTCACACCTGTCAGAATGGCTAAGATCAAAAGCTCAAATGACAGCACATGCTGGCGAGGTTGTGGAGAAAGGGAAACTCTCTTCCATTGCTGGTGGGAGTGCAAGCTTGTGCAACCACTATGGAGGTCAGTCTCACAATATTTTAGAAAATTTGGAATAGCTTTACCTCAAGATCCAGCCACACCACTTCTGGGTATGCATCCAAATGATTCCTCACCAAACCACAAGGATGTTTCCTCATCTGTGTTCATAGCAGCCTTATTTGTGATAGCTAGAAACTGGAAAAGAACCCAAATGTCCCTAGAGAATTCTTTAGAGCCAAAAAATCTGGCTCTGATATCAGGAGAGGGCAGCAACAGCCATAGCATGCAGGATATATGTACCCATGGGCAAGGAATGAAGGCCAATAGGGAAAATCAGCAGCATTTATTTCCCCCATAGATTTCTTTATATCTGGTCTGCAGCCTTTAGATGATCCCCATTCTGTGAGGAGGACTCCTCGCTCAATTAACCTTTCCAGATTTCTGTTTGTTAGTTAATCCCAGATCCAATCAAGTTGACAAACAATACCTACAGCCACAGATGTTAATACTTAGTAGAATATTTTTGAAAAAGCAGTGTCATCAGTTTAGTTCCCACTATTTTAAAAAGAACATGGTTATCAATACTTTTATTAATAACTATCTGAAGTACTTTTCAGAGTTGAATCATGGAAAATATATTTACAGCATTATTTTGCAAGATTAAAGAAGAAAAAAGTTAGGCAAGCATAAAATTTTAATGAACAAAATAATTAAGGCAATATTTTGTTTGTCCAAATTAACCTAAAATATTAATTCTCTTACAATCCAGAAGTAAAGAATAATTATCTTTCCTCGCTAAGAGAGGAAATATGCTATGTTGTGTGATTTCTCTCCTTGTTATTCAGTAATGGAGCTAATTAGCTATTCAAATTTGAGTCTCTGACTCCAAGGTAAATGTTCTTCATTGCATAAGCAGGCTTCAATATGTTTTATTCAGTTATGATACTTGTTATTAGTGGAGGTGGGGTGAGGAGACAAAGTTTTTCGTTATTTATAATCCACAAGAATAGAAGGCAGGCACAGGCAAGCTAAGCTTGTCAGTATTTGCCCTGGAGTTAGAGGTGATACATTTTATGGCTGACTCTGTTATATGTTCAACCAAAGAGCCATTCTACAGAATTTAGTAATTGGTTGAGAGTTCTTGCTAGAGTGAGTCTGAGTACATTTGAGCCATTTGTAACATATGAAAATGTATTTTTCACAGTTTGGAAGTTATGGTGTCAGGAAGTGAGGTGCTATCATGGAAGTCTCTGAGACCTCCTTGCTGTGTCTTCACATGGGACAAAGGGCATGGGTACAAGGAGATGAACTTTCTTCAACAAGCCCTTGGTATTGGCAATAATCTTTTCACTCTTCACTGTTTCAATGGGACACTGTTTTCATACCCAAAACACCACTCCAAAGGCACTACTTATGAAACAGCTGGGTTGGAGATTAGGTCCCCAAGATATGAATTTAGAGATCCCATTCCAGCCACAGCATTGCATACTTCACATAGGTCAGTATCTTTTAGGCCATTGAATGAAAGTGTCACCAATATGAGGGATGTTTCCTGAGTCAGAACACTCTGTATTAAGATACCATTCCATTTCCAACTGAATACATGCACACTCACAAGAAAAACAGGCAGCTATGATCTCTATGTCTTGGTAAGGTTATAATTTAAAAAGTTCTAAGTTGGTCTTAGGTCCTGAGCTGTTGGTGTTCTCTTCAGGAATTTGTCACCTGTGCCAATGAGGATTTTTCCCACTTTCTCTTCTAATAGATTTAGGGTGTCCAGCCTTATGTTAAGTAAGATCTTTGATCCACTTGGACTTAAATTTTGTACAAGGTGACAAGTATGCATCTAATTTCATTCTTTTACATGTGGACATCCAGTTGGACCAGCACCATTTGTTGAAGAACAACAATCAATAAATGGGACCTCATGAAACTGAAAAGTTTCTGTAAGGCAGAAGACACTGTCATTCGAACAAAATGGCAACCTACAGATTGGAAAAAAAATCTTCACCAACCCCACATCTCACAGAGGGCTAATATCCAAAATTTACAAAGAACTCAAGAAATTGAATGCCAAGAAACCAAATAATCCAATCAAAAAATGGGGGACAGAGCTAAACAGAGAATTCACAAAGGAGGAATTCCTAATGGCTGAGAGACACTTGAAGAAATGCTCAGCATCCTTAATCATCAGAGAAATGCAACTCAAGATGACTCTGAGATTCCATCTGACACCTGTCAGAATGGCTAAGATCAAAAGCTCATATGACAGCACATGCTGGCGAGGGTGTGGAGAAAGGGGAACCCTCCTCCATTGCTGGTGGGAGTGCAGGGTTCTGCAATCACTATGGAGGTCAGTCTGGCGATATCTTAGAAATCTTGGAATAGCTCTGCCTTGGGACCCAGCCATACCACTTCTGGCTGTACATCTGAATCACAAGGAAGTTTCCTCATCTATGTTCATAGCAGCTTTATTTGTAATAGCTAGAAACTGGAAACAACCCAGATGTCCCTCAATCGAGGAACAGATTAAAAAACTGTGGTACATTTACACAATGGAATACTCCTCAGCTATCAGAAACAAAGAAATCATGCAATTTGCAGCCAAATGGATGGAACTGGAGAAGCACATCCTGAATGAGCTAACCCAGACTCAGAAGGAGGCACATGGAATCTATTCACTTATGATCAGATTTTAGCCGTATAGTACAGAATAGCTATACTACAACCAATGCACCAAAGGGAACAGGAACATAGACTCTTTTACCTGTCCATGAGACACTTTGCCCTAGTGGTGCTGCCTTGTAAGCCCCCAATATATGAGGAGGCTCTTGGCCCTCATATGACTGCTGAACTGGGGTGGGGGACTGTTATGTAGGGATACTTCACTCCAGAAGAGTGGAATGGAAGGGATAGGAGGTAGAGAGTGGGAGGGCAGGACTGGGAGGGGTGGAAAGAGGACACTGTGATGGAGATGTAACCTGAAGTAATAAATAAATACATTTTAAAAAGTTCTAAGTTGGCACTAAGTTATCCAAATCAAATAATCCTGTTTTGGACCTGAAATTCAGTCAGCAGTATCATAAAGAATTATTGCTAGTTTTTTAAGAGTTATCTGAGAAGAAGAATCAGAACTGAGAAAATGCCTCCATCAGTTTGCCTGTAGGCAAGTCTGTAAGGCATTTTCTTGATTGATGGGTGTGCTCAGCTTACTGTGCACAGTGTTACTCCTGGGCCCTTGGTCTTATATTATGTAAGAAAAGAAGATGATCAGGCCATGATAAACAGACATGAGGAGGAAGCCAGTAAGCAGTATTCTTCCAAGGTCTCTGCTGTAGTTCCTGCTTCTAAGTTCCTGATTTGAGTCCCTGCCCTGACTCTCCCCACTGATGGAATTTGACCTGAGAGTTGTGATGGAATAAACCTTGTCTTTCTCAAATCACTTTTGGTCATGGTGTTTTATCACAACAATAGAAACCCTAACTAAGACAAAAGGGTTTGTTTGGGGCTAAAGTTTCAAGAACAGCATAGTAACAGTCAGCAGACATGGTAGCTGGACCTGGAAGGCAAGAGCTCATGGTACATATCTTGAGTCCCAAACAGAAAGCAGTCGGGTCAACCAACAGGGGAATGGCATGTACCTTCTGAAGCCTCAAAGCCCACCCTCAGCGACATACTTTCTTCAGGAAGGAGTTCCAATCCTTCCCAAACAATGGGACCAAGTACTCAAATGCCTGAGACTGTGGGGGCATCTTTTTCAAACCACCACAGAGTTTAATCAAAAAACATAAAATTTAAATATAACCAGGAATAAAAAAATCAAATGGCCGCTGGGTGTGGTGATGGACACGTTTAATCCCAGCACTCAAAAGGCAGAGGCAGGCAGATCTCTTGAGTTTGAGGCCAGCCTAATCTACAAAGCAAGTTCCAGGACATCCAGGGCTATTACAAGAAGAAACCCTGTCTCAAAAACAAAATCAAATAACTCATTCATCAGTCCTAGGTGATACCACTGAACAGTGATCTCTAGAAATATAGGGTATACATCACTGCTCATGTTGCAATGATACTGTTGGGATCTCACAAGATCTGTGGATCATTAGTGGCTGGTGAACCACTTAAAGATAAAAGTTACTTTTGAAAACTTTCAATTCCTGAAATTATATTAAAAGTTAGTCTTAGGTTGTGAAAAGGGGTCTTTAAATTTTCTCATCATATTTAAGTAAGCAGGTTAGGCATCTGATAGAGTTTTCTATCAAGTAAATACTGGTTATAATATAATATAGAATGAATACCTATTATATAAAATACATAGGATCATAACTGGGATTTTTCTTTTGGTTGCATGGAGAGATGGACATGTCTGGAACAGACATGTCACAGCTGAAGAAGATGGTGAGAGCTGAGAAGTTCTTTTATACCCCAAGGTTAATAAATAAAATGTGTGGTGCTAGTGTTTTCATTGGGATCAATCATATGAGGTCAGGTGTAGGGTTTTCCATTTATGGCATCATGACAGTGTTGAAAAGATTTTGAATCTTGGAGTATTTCAAATTTGAGACATTTGGAAAGGGATATTTAAACCATGTCATATTTTATTATTTTTGACTATCCTTCTAAATAATAGAAACACTGTAGTAGCTTATACATCCTTTCATTTCAGAGGGATAGTACAAGTTACAGATTTTTTCTTTATGTAAGTTTGTCATATATAAAACAAAATCAATTTAGAGGAAAAATTATACTTACAGTGCTAAGATAAGTCTCAGAGTAAAGACAAACCGAAACTGCTGAAGAGCAATAGACACTGGCCAGGAGCAAGGAGAGGAACTGGTGTACTTGTTCAGAGGAGATTCTGCAACTCAACCTGTCAGGTGAATGTAGGTAATTTGTCTAACATGTCTGGGTCTCAACTTCATTTTCCAATTGAACACTTTCAGGCAGATACTTTCTAACTCTCTCTCTCTCTCTCTCTCTCTCTCTCTCTCTTTAGCAATGGAATATGGAGTATAACTATAGGTAATGGTGAAGGCAAGATGAAGATAACTTTGTTGGCCAGAAATAGGTCTTCAAGCCAATTAGGATTTCTTTCCTGGAGTCTTTTCATGGGCAGAGAGGTGGCGGTCAAGTTTGTTAGTGGTGCTTCCCATCTCCATGCCTTTAAGTTTTCTTGCAAGTGACTGATTTCTCCTTGATTGTCTAGACAACAAAAGAAGCTCAGAGACACAAGAGCCAGGCCAAACTGATCTTCCTGTAGTCAATCCAACATCTGTCGTTCTTCTTGTTTCTAACCATAATTTACCTGTATAATACCGACACCTAGATTTCTTCCTGGCAGCTGCTACTGTCGAATGTCACCTGGAACACATGTCACCAATGAAAGGTTCTGCCATATAACCGTCCCAAGAAACATTCCCCACTGGACTAGTGAATACATTTTAGTTGTTCAGACCATAAAGAGCTCTATCATAGCAGAAATTAGGATTGTCTGAGAAACTTAGGGGAGTCCTTTCAAGTCGAGGAGAAAACTGATAGAATTAAAAAGATCTTATCTTCTAAGCAATAGAAAGATCATAGGAGATCATATACCCCGTCTTGTTTCAGACAATACCATCTTTTTAAAATGAAGGCAGGAAATATTTTTTGTTAATTGCTGAATTCCTATGATTTTAGTGTACACACACACACACACACACACACACACACACACACATCTTTGAGTTTTCTAGATGCCTCAAGCTCCTTGCATGCTCATTGTAGGCTCCATTTAAATGTGCCATAAAAGTTCCATATGCTGGTATTTATTAGAAAGTGAATAAGCGATTGTTAGTTCTCTGCTTGCCTTAATTTTCATTTAGACTTTCCAGTGCCGGTGTTACTCTTACTCCCACATTGATATATTTTCCAATAAAGGAACCTCTCTGTTCTAGTGCTAATCCTGACAGAGTCCCATCACAGAGGTACACCAGTATTCAGATAGGGCATGGATAAACACTCTGCAGTTGTCAGCAGGCAGTTGACAGTAAAGGCAATTCCTTGTTCTTGTTTCTTCCCTGCTGTTCATCAAAAGTTCATTCTGTGCTGAGTAGTTGCACAAATGCTGCCTATCTTGGCCCAAGATCAATGTCACTTTCCTAAAGTACATTCCTGCCTGGCTGACTATGTATATGTGATGCTATTTCTACTACACTAGGCAGTAGTGTTTTCTTTTTTCTTGTTGGCTGGATTCCCACTGGATCCTGATACTGCAAATCAGGTTGGGTTAGTATGGTCCACATGTGCCAAGTTCAGGTTCTTTGGGTGGAGGAAATGATTTAAAACAATCTCACCCACTTTCAAACACCTCCATTAAGCACTCCTTACAAAATAAGGCATATGGGTTATGAAAGTACAACTTTAAATGCCTACCATAACAAAATCTATGGCCAATTTTTAAATCTTCTTTTAAGTGCCTTGTGCCGAGTACAATTTACAGGTTTCCTCCACCATTTAACTACCTAAATCTAGGAGGAAAGTCAAAATAGAAAGGCAAGAGAATGTCTGTACTGCACCTATTTTATTCTAATATATTAGAAAAATGCAGTTATTTTCATTGCTGCAGTGAACAGAATGATAAAAGTATAACACACATCTTATACTTTAAGCTCCAGGCTTGATTTAGTAGGAATAGTGAGTAATTCAAATGATGCAGCACTTCAAAACTGCACATCTTGTATGCCATCCTTCTGTAAGAAGGAGGATAGGTTGCTTCACATCCTGTAGGCTCAGTTCCCATATCAGTAAAATTGGAAAATGTCCTCTTGTAGAGGCATTCGGTGAAGGCTGGTGATCACCTTACATACCTGATAATATCAGGTTTTTGAAAAAGTTCAGGTAAAAATTTTAAAGTAAGAATAATCTATAGTTTATTGTGTGCCTTTTCTAGATAAACTATCAAATGATGCTGATAGCATTAATTGCCATTGTTGATATCAAAGTCAGTTTCTTGCCCTAGCTCTGTAATTGAACACTTCATGCTACTGTAATGGTATCAGTGCCACAAACCCTCCTTTCTAATTATATGATGTGAAAGCTTAGTATTTATCAATGGGTTAATAAATAGCATATTATTTATGTATTTGTAAAATGAACCAAATGCACGGAAAAACCCTTGGTACCGCCTTTTGTTTGCACTAGCACATGATTCATTCTAAAGTTCATAATGTACTTTCATTTCTGTGCAAACAAATAGATGAATTCTAAAGATGTATCAGATTTTTAATTGTTCAACTGCAATACTGTGTATGGTTCATAAATTAGAAGACTTTTTTTATGACTTAGAATCCTTAATATTTTCTCACAGCCAGTGGAGTATTTGATATAGTCTGATAGCAAGATGTGGCAATCACAGACCTAGGAGTCTGTGATACAGATAAATAAAACTGCAAGGCTAATTCTCTGCCTTGTGCCACAGTGAAAGAAAATACGTGAAAGTCAGGGCCCCTGCTCTGCTAATTGCTGTATCTCTCCAGAGCTTACGACACCCGGAGAATACTCGATGACCAAGTGGTCTTAAATTTATTATGATGTTAAAAGCGGTTCATTTTCTTCTCTGTTTTCTTTTTTAAAGTCATACCAACATAATACGAATTTAATATCACTACTCAGAGAAACATTAATCAAACATACTTTTGTGATGGAAGCATAAGGATTTTCTAAGATATGGACTTATCACCAGAAAATATTATAATTGCATAATTTTTCTTAAAAAATAAGATAAAATAGAAATAATTTTAGAGTGTTTAATTTAAGTTTGACATAGTTATATCTCTCTTAATCCCACCTCATACAGTTTGTATATTTATTATATATTATGTATAAAGAATATATACATATGTAGAGATCTTATATATAATATTCAGTGAATTGATAATATGAAGATACTCTCTGTTCTAGTTACTTTTATGTGTTTCTGTGATAAAACACCATGACTAAAAGCCACTTGGGGTCATTCATTGAGGGAAGTCAGGAACTCAGAGCAAGAACTCAGAGTGGAAACCCAAAGGCAAGAATTAAAGTAGAAAACATGAAAACATGCTACTTATTGACTTGCTTAGAGTGCTTTTTTATAGAACTCAAGACCACCTGCTTAGGAGAAACACGGTCCACTGTGGGATGGTTGACCCAGATCAATCAGTAATCAAAAAAATGCTTCACAAACATGCCCATAGACCAATATTATCAACTCAATTCATCAACTGAGGTTCGCTCTTCCATGATGAGTGATTTGTGTTAAGTTGGCAAAAACCAACCAGCACACTCTCCAAATAAATGTCTGTTTGGAAGATCTATCATTATTCTTGTCATGTGGTAGATATTCAGTGATTATTAATTGCATCTAATTCATTGAAATATTCTCCTCTTCATATGCATAAATACATAAGCTCTCCTATGCACATCACTTTCTGTCATTTCTATTTGTAATACACATTGAATTTTAAGTATATTCCGGAAGTATAAAGCAAATTAAATAATTATATATAGAGAATTGAAGAGTACTATTTTAACAACCAAACATATTATATTCCTCCAAATTATTTAAATTACTAGATTTTTAAGACTGCAAGTTGAACTGAAACAACTGGCAGCACCAATCAGTAAGCTGTTATAGTTATTATTGTGCCTCTAATACCACAAACCATATGCAGTTTAGGTGTAGGTCAAATTATAATTTTGCAAGTGTGGTAATCTTGGGGTTAAAAAATTATTCCCCAAATGTGGCATAGAACGACATATCAGATATTGAAGCAAGACAGAGGCATAGCTCCTTAAACATCTGATAATAAAATGTTATGGAAAAAGTACAATGATAATATTATAATTAGTTTCTCTTTAGTTATTTATTTTCTTCTTTTTATATTAAAATTAGCTGATAGTTTTGAGAAAAAAAATTATATAGCACTAAATTTACATAAAAATGCTGGGGTTCTTTTTAATCAATAGAAGTTTCCCAGAATTTAAATTTCTTGGTAATCCATAGCAATTTTCTCTTCCAGGAAGGAAGTAGTTTCTTAAACAGTAAAATGAATGTTATCTGATAACTCATCACCACTGAAGAAAAAAATTCTTGATTGGCAAAAGTTTATATATCAGTTCCCAACTTAACCACAGACTTGCAAATAAATAGTTATTGGTAAACTTGATATCTGAAGATGTAACAGAATATTTATTTTATCAGAGAAGCAAAATTTTAAGTGTTAAAGGCAGGAAAAGTGGCATTTAAAACACGGAGGTCTTCAGTGAGAGCTGAAGAGATAACAATTTCTAGGTAAGATAGAAAGTTGTGTATATAAACCTTTAATAAAGGTCTCAGTGTTGGCTTCATAGTGAAGGTCCCAAAAGTTTCCTCGACTCAGCAAGACTGAGCCTGGGAGCTAGAATTCCCCTCTGGTTGAAGACCTGTCCTCACAATCTGCTTTTGTTTTAACATTTCCCACCATGTTGACACACTGAAGTAGTGTCACAAAAAAATCCAAATAAATTTTCTTTAACATCCTTTCTTCATATCTTTCTTTTAGTCATAGGGATATTTCTGATTTGGAAGTTCTCAGCAATTCAGAGAATATTACGTACCAAGAATGTAGCCTTGTAATAGGTTGTGAGCATTGTTACAGATTTGCTCAGTTTTCCTGTCATTTCCTTTATGTTGGTGAAATGAAAATACTACAATTAAGTATGACTACACTCTAGTTTATTGAAATTGTGTCTACTATAAACATTAAAAAGCCATGTGAGAAGACTCCAGAAGAAACATAGGCCTTAGACTAAGCTATGCTTTATGTATGTACATTTGTGGTTGGATTTTGAGCCAAAACTTTCTCAGAGGGACATTTCTACAGAATGTGTTTTCCATTGTGTGCTCTGGAACCAAAGATAGTGTCTATCTGTGTTTATATTCTGGACACATTCTCCGTTCTGCCAACTCTGGCAAATTCTCAGTCTCAATATGCTTTGCATAGCACTAAGTAAATTGTATATTTTCAATTTTGTAATGCATAGGGAACAGATTCCAACTACAGATTGTTCTCTGAGCATTGAAACTGACCAAACAGGACATCCTTGAAGTTCTTAGTAAGTTCTTATATGAAAGTTTGTAATCAATATATCATCTATAAATCTTTGAGTTTAATGTGAAAGTAACCCAGACACAGTCCTCAAAATACTGCAAATATAAATATTGCTAGGAAAACCGGGTGTCGTGTACACGTCTTTAATCCCAGCAACTGGGAGGTAGAGGCAGGCCGATCTCTGTGAGTTCAAGGCTAGCCCCGTCTTCAAAGTGAGTCCAGGACAGTCAAGGATACACAGAGAAACCATATCTGGAAAAACCTTACACACACACACACACACACACACACACACACACACACACACACACACGAAACCTGCAGAATTACAAATAACTTACAAGACTATTATAAGTTATGCCATAGAGGAAGCCTACCATTTCAAATACTAACACCAGGATCCCTGCCCTTGTCATGTAATGCAAAATAATTAGAAGTCACTAATAAACAGCAAACAGAAATGGTCTTTCTCAGCTGATGACTACTTGATTGGTAGTATGTCTGTTCATGAACAACCAGCAAGCTCAATAAATTTGCTACAGGTGAAGCAATGGACAATAAATAAGTGTAAGGTAAATACTTAAGCCTTAGAAACAGGTTTATTCCATGCTATTGTTCCATGACAGAATTTGGTAGGACCAAGTATTTATTTTAGTTTTCAAGTTCATCTTGTGTATTTTACAATTTCTCTATAATTATTGTGCATTTACTCTTTAGAACTGAAAATATAAAAATCTTAAAGGAACAGTATAGCACACCCAAAACCTACTCTTAGAGATTAGTTTAAATTGGTAACAATCTAATTCATTCATGATAATAAAAAATTGTACTCTGGCAATTCAAACACACACACCGCATACCCACAAACACACACACACTTCCTTCAGTTGCCTGAGAGAATAGCAAAACATTTTTTAACATTTGCTGTTGGTAAGAACAACAGCCAGACTTGTTGAAACAGTCTAAATAAGATGAGCAGTAGTTGGGTAAGGCCTGTGAGAAACTGCTCTGCGTCTGTCCTCGAGCCCTCCTGAAGGCCAGGCACATGCTGAATGGTTTTAGTACCTGTCTTGACCACTTGTCTCACCACCTGGGGACCTGCATTAGGGTCTTCTCTGGCTACTTAAAGGAATACTGGCTCTGCACATAGTCAAGGCAAGAGTGACTTCTAGTCAGTCTTTCATCGTATTCCCTGGAGCAGTCCTCAACAGGGAGGGTGGAGAGATTTATAACACCCTTGCCTCCTCATTGCCACGTGATATTCACAGGCACATTCTACATGTGGAAACATGACTGAGCCTGTTTCCACAGCAGGAATCTTCTCACCGTTAAGTACCCATTTTTACTCTCTTCTTTTGCTACCTCATTTCCTCATAGTTAGCTTGCCAAAGAGATTACTAGTATCTGAATGTCCAAGTCACAGTGGTCATTCTGAAAATGGAATATAATGTAAGGTTTTTATTAGATTTTAGGGAGTTTCTGGAAGCCCAGGGTGGTGTGTGTATGTGTGTGTGTTTCTCTCTAGAGTTTCTGAAACTTAACACTATATTGTATACGTAAGTAAACTACTTTTTCTAGGTTTTAGCTGGAACTGAATTTAGTAGGTAAGAGAAGAGTACTGTACAGAATAAGGTATATTGGATTCTTTTCTACCAGATACATGATAAAAGTGGTATGGCAAGCAGGCATGGATCATAAATTTGGAGATCTGTGAACCCTTCAAAGGGGAGGTAGTATTAAATCAGTTGTTTGAAGGGTATTAAAGATTATCACAAATGGAAATAAGAGAATGAGATGTTGTTTTAAGTTAATGACAAGTCAATGACAGGGTAACAGAGGTGTGAAGGAATGTGGATTATTCAAAGAAAAGGACTTTGTTCCTGAGTTCAAGAATGTCTGAAGCAAAAGGGCAGAAAGCAAGTGGATCTGAGTTAGTCAGTGGCAGTCTGGGCATTTGCGGAAGCCTTGGACAGAGTGGGGAAGAATGCTTCAGAAGTGTACACACTGAACTATTTTTTTTCTCATGTGACTTCTAAAAAAAAAAAAAATCTCACCCACGCATCATCAGTCACTTCCTTTGCCATCATTATTTTGAAAGTATGACTCACTGACAGAACATTTTCCCTGAAACTCAAGACATTTTAGAATTTGTGTACATTTTCTTATGCTCAGTGAATAGGACAAGATTGCCTGGGATCTCAACATTTGTTTCTGTCTTATAATGTCTGTCTTATTATAAGTCAGTTCTTTGAGACTTTCACTTTAAAATATGGTGCCAGCTCCCTGTGTCCTGAAGGGGACTGTGACTGCTTCTCTCCCACATAAAGAAACTCAGGAACAACAACAACAACAACAACAACAACAAAACAAAAGCATGGGGTCCAAAACAATGCTCACATGGAATCAGGTGCTGGGCACACACTGCTCTGCAAACCAGAAATTCAGGCCTCTGGATCTGGATCTCCCACACCTGGTTTGTTGGTCCTCGGTGAGTGGCTGAAGTTTTCACCATTTGTTTTTCAATGAGGAGCTGAGTTGGACCATGTCCCAGATCTCTACTAGTCACAGCTACTTGTGGTGAAGTCAGGATCAGAGGATAAGACTGAGAATTCCTTGTGCCTAACACTAAAAAATTAATAAAAAGATTATTTGAAAATTGATGACATTCCTTTCTGGAAAAAATATAATGCAAATGCCACTGCCACTAATTCCTTTAAAATATCCACTTTTGATTTCATATAAGTTCCATCAGTTAAAAATACATAATCATGCTCCTATAAAATAATTTTCTAAAGTGCAATTACTGGCTCTGGGCCTTGGGGTATGTTTCAATGGCTTCTGGAAAGATGATAACATTTCATTATGATATGATTCATAACCACAGGACTAGATATTCTGAATATACTCTCTGCTGAAATGTAGACATTATAGATGACAGATAATAGCCATTTTGAGGGCTAGTATTCCTTAAGGCATTGTTACAGCATGAAACAAGAGGATCAAAAAATCATCCACTCCTTCGGCCATGTGCCATGTTCTCTAAATAAACAATATCTAAAGAACCCGCCAACATGGCTTTATTTCTACATTTTGTAATCTCATGTGTTCTAATTAGTGTTGTTGCTTCCATTTTATTCTGAAAAAAAATGTGTTAGATTGTTCAATGAGTGATTTATCTTTCTACCACATGCTCATGATAGTTTTGTTTTGTCGTCTTTTAGGTATAGGGGAAGGAATCCAGCAGAAGACAGGCACTATGAGGCAGAAGGAGGGATAGGAGAGAAGTGCTATCTTAGAGAGAAACAAACATGGGTGTGGTAACTAGAGACCCAATGAGCTCAGAGGCAGGAGAAGCTAAGGAAGTGTGCCCCAGGGCAGCTTATGATTGAGAGCACTAAGAGTAGCATCCTCCTCACAATAGCTCTCTTTTATTTAGAAATCTGAGTGGAGTGTCAGCTAGGGAGCTGAAAGGAAAAATCCCATGCTTAGTAACTATTTTAAAAAAATCTTATTAGATTTTAGAAATCTTCAGCCTGCTTGTTTACTTTCTTAAAAACAGACAGTTGTGGGAAAAACAACATGAACTACACTTTGAAACTAATAGTGCACTGACAAAGTAACTGTTTTTATTTTTTCTAAACATTTATAAATATGTCCTAGGTACCTGTTGGTACACCATACTAGATACCTCGATGTAACAGTCTGGGAATTAATTTTGATGAGAAGTGGTATGGATACTTCCAAATAAGAGCAATGGAGATAATTGGCATTCATAGGATTCTGCTGCAAGCCAATTTCCCTAATATACATTTTATTTAAATAATTTATATGATCCTCACAAACATAGGTAGTATCTTACAGTGGATAGAAGTGAAGTTTATTAAAGTTAACAAGGCCAGATTTCAATAGTTGTTAATATCAACAATCTCACTCTATTTCTAAAACTGTGCTTTCTAAAATGATACTGTTTTCTTCGTCACATGATAAATGTTTTCTGGAATCTAAGACATGTGCTGCACATTTATTTATTTTTTATGTTTACTTATTACTTTAGGTTACATCTTCATCACAGTACCCTCTTTCCACCACTTCCAGTCCCGCCCTCCCACACTCTACCCCCTATCTCTTCTAACCCATTCCTCCTCCAGAGTGGAGTGTCTCTACATATCAGTCCCCCACCCAAGTTCAGCAGTCATATGAGGGCCAAGAGCCCCCTCATACACTGGGGGCTTACAAGGCAGCACAACTAGGGCAAAATGTCTCATGGACAGGTAAAAGAATCTATGTTCCTGTTCCCTTTGGTGCATTGGTTGTGGTATAGTTATGCTGTACTATATGGCTAAAATCCGATTATAAGTGAATAGATGCTATGTGCATCCTTCTGAGCCTGGATTAGCTCACGTAGGATGAGCTTCTCTAGTTCCATCCATTTGGCTGAAAATTGCATGATTTCTTTGTTTCTGATGGCTGAGTAGTATTCCATTGTATAGATGTGCCACAGTTTTGTTTTTTTTTTTTTTGTTTGTTTGTTTGTTTGGGTTTTTTGTTTTGTTTTTTATCCATTCCTTGGTTGAGGGACATCTGGATTGTTTCCAGTTTCTAGCTATTACAAATAAGGCTGCTATTACCAGAGTTGAGGAGACATCCTTGTGGTTTGGTGAGAAATCTTTTGGATGTATACCCAGAAGTGGTATGGCTGGGTCTTGAGGTAGAGCTATTCCAAATTTTCTAAGATATTGCCAGACTGATTTCCATAGTGGTTGTACAAGTTTGCACTCCCACCAGCAATGAAGGAGGGTTCCCCTTTCTCCACACCCTCACCAGCACGTGCTGTCATTTGAGCTTTTGATCTTAGCCATTCTGACAGGTGTGAGATGGAATCTCAGAGTAGTCTTGAGTTGCATTTTTCTGATGATTAAAGATGCTGAGCATTTCTTCAAGTGTCTCTCAGCCACTAGGGATTTCTCCTTTGTGAATTCTCCATTTAGCTCTGTTCCCCATTTTTGATTGGATTATTTGATTTCTTGGCATTTAATTTCTTGAGTTCTTTGTAAATTTTGGATATTAGCCCTCTGTCAGATGTGGGGTTGGTGAAGATTTTTTTCCCAGTCTGTAGGTTGCCGTTTTGTTCAAATGACAGTGTCTTTTGCCTTACAGAAGCTTTTCAGTTTTATGAGGTCCCATTTATTGATTGTTGGTCTTAGATCCTGAGCTGTTGGTGTTCTGTTCAGGAAGTTGTCACCTGTGTCGATGAGTTTGAGAGTTTTCCCCACTTTCTCTTCTAGTAGATTTAGTGTGTCAGGCTTTATGTTAAGGTCTTTGATCCACTTGGACTTAAGTTTTCTACAAGGTGATAAGTATGGGTCTAATTTCATTCCTTTACATGTCGACATCCACATAGACCAGTGCCATTTGTTGAGGATGCTGTCCTTGTTCCATTGTACAGTTTTGACATTTATTTTTCAAGAGTCAAATACCAGCATTTGATTTTAAAATAAGTATAGCAAAGGTCCCACTACGAAATTCTGTCATTGTTAAAGTAACTTGTATTTGAGACTCACCAGGCACATGTCTCAGTTTGGTCTGATTGGGGGTTTGATATGCTTGAAAAGGAAGTGTGAGATGTTACAGGCTGGTAGTTGGCCACCAGGAATCTCCAGGAGCCTGTTGTTTTATAGCAGAGGGGGAGTAGGGTGAAGCAAAGAAACCCTCCATCTTAGGTGGGAAATTCAGGGGTGTGGCTAACTCAAGAGTAAAATGATATTTTATTGTTATTTTAAAAACTCAACAAATTATATACCAACCACCTACTTTTATAAGTAACGAAGGGATTCAGAGTTCCAAACTTCTTCATCCTATGATATATTTCTGTCTCTCAGTGGTCTAAAGAAAAACAATGCACTTTGAATAAAATCAGAATGAAGGGTTACCCCTACTAGATCCAGGTATGGGGATAATATATTGTGCGTAGTTTCACCCTACAGGAATTTCCGATTTGACTGTAGAAACATGACCTAGTACTGCCAAGTAACCTGGCTTGCTGCCAATGTCTGGGTGTCAGTATTGAAAGGATGGCATCACTTTTAAAAAGAGAGAGGAACATGCTCTCCATTAAGCTGTCAATAATTCTAACAGAGGAGTAAAACTCAGGGTGGGGAGAGGGAGAGAAGGGAAGGAGAGATAGACTGGCTCAGGTATAAAAGATTTTGTACTAAATTTGATTATTATTACATCATGCTAAACTGTGTGAGATCATGAGTCATGCAGTTTTTGTCTCTCCAGGTTACACCAGCCTGGTAACGTGGTATGGGGGAGTGAGTCTCATTGATTTTTTTTTCTGTGTTTACTTCTATTTTGTGGTGCTGAGGAATCCAACCCAGGCCCTGATACTTGCTCCACCACTGAGTTCTGCCATCTCACATTTCAGTGAGTTTCACTGACTGAGACCCTTACCTCACTTGCAAATCTATTTTATTTATCACTGGTGTCCATAGGAGGGAATGCAGTTGCAGTATTAAAGAAACCCTTGTTGCTTCTGGTGTTGCATATGGCCATTAGTGATTATTGGTGTGGGTGAGGGTTTGGAATTTTCAAAGCAGACAGACCAGCTGTTGCAAAAGCTTCCTGCAGGGCTGGTTTTATTTGGTTATGCTCTTTGAACTAAGAATTGCTTCTCCACTCTTTTTTCAATGTGTTCCCTGTAGCTATTATTCCCTTTATTTACACACAAATGAGTCCTCAGTACCAAACTGAGGCAGAATCGCTGTTAAGTTAGGGACATTGAAGTTCTAGGGCACTTGAATAGATTTGTACTAAATTTTAATAATTTTTCCTAATGACTTATATGATGTAGGCTGAATTATGTGCCATGCTCATTCATATATGAAACTCTAACTTCAAATGTATTTGGATTTAGGGAATCTAGTAGCACCCTAATCTCAAAGTACAGGTGACCTCCTTACACAGGAGGAGAGCACCCTCGCATCCTTTCCTGTCCTCTCTCTCATGTGAGGACTTAGTGAAACACCCGGCCTCTGCAAAGCAGGAAGAAAGCTCATCAAAGAAACTTATCATACTGACATTTCAGTTGTGAGCTTCCGGCCTCCAGAGCTGTGAGAAATATATTTTCTATAGTTGAAGTTCACACAGTCACTTATTACAGCAGCCAAAAAGGGTTAACATGGTTCATTTTGGCCACAAATGTGTATCTGAGTATCAGGCACGCAGTTTGGAATCAGCATCTTTGTCTTTCCCGGTCCTGTATTACAGTGGTAATTTACGATTCCGTGTAGCAACAGCAGCTCTGTGACTGAAATAGTTTCAGGACTGAAGACTGATGATTTGACTTGTAGAAAGATACCGCAGACGTCAGGAGTGTGGTGAGAGAGCAGAGTAAAATCTAGAAAGATAAAAGTTCCTGCTTGAGCAACTCTAGTCAAATTTGTGACAGTGGGAACAACTTCTGAATGTGAGTGGGGGGTGCGGGTGGGAGAGGAGCATGGTCGGACGGTGAGGTGAGGTGAGGATGGTTGGACAGGTCAACGTGAGAGCTCCAGATTTAAAGCCTGGATCCAGGGGCTGCACAGTGAAAGTGGACATGTAGCTCAAGCTTTCCTCGATCCAGTTCCTTACTGATAAAGTGAGAACTCTAGTACCTTTATCATCAACTTTCTGTATAGAACAAATTTTATGAAATATATAAAGTATTTAGAACAATTTACTGGTACGTGGTTTATGTGCAACAAACTTCACCTAGTTAATTTATAACACAATGTTACTATTGTTCCCAAAATGAATGCAGTTATTATTTGTACAGTTGCATGGTTCTGGACTATATTCTGTGTATTACATCTATTCTCAATAGTTTCCTATGTACTATCTTTTTTGTCTTGAAAATATTCAAGTGACTCATGTCCTTCCATCTCCAAAACAGAGGATAAATTTTCTCAATATTTGGAGTAAAGGATTTTTTTTTTCTAGTCTCTTTCTGGGAGAAGAATGGCTAGACATCTTCACATGAACTTAAATTTCTATCATTTACTCCAATAGCCTTCTTTTTTTTTTTTTTTCTTCCAGTAGCCTTCTAATACAGCTAGTTTTGCTTTCTGTCTCCATTTCTTCTCTATGTCAGGAAGAGAGGACTTTTCAAAAGGGATGTCCAAGAGTATTACTTTCTTTTCTCTCTACCATTTAAAAATTCTGAACTGTTGATTTCAATGTTCATACTTCTCATGTGCCAGGCTGGCTCTTCCTTAGGTATGTCTCTGTGCTGACAACAGTGTGTCTATTTTCCACCAGGCCAGGAAGAACTCAGCATCCTGCAAGAAGGCTGCTTCAATTCTTTGCACACTCTAGGTTCCCTCCCTTGTTTTCTTCCTTCTTTGCATGCCATTCCCTTCTAGAGAAATTACTTGATTCTCCTAAAATGAGTTTGCTCTCTTACTTACCACTGAGCTGTTGATGATTACATGTACAGTTTCTAGATATTTGATCCAGAGTTATATGGCATTAAGAGATACTTAAGAATAAACTGGGTTTAATTCTCTAAGCTTTAAAAAGCCCCAATACTGTTTAAATTCTTTTATAATGAATTTACTTTCTACATTGTCCCATCTCAAACCATTAAAAAAAAAAAAAAGTTGAATGAACAGGCTCTTCAATCTTTCACAAAAGAGACATTCCTATTAGTCTTTTCTTTAGTTTTACTGATATAGTGATGTAGGACTGTGTTACAATTTGAGTAAATAATAATTGCATTATTCCCCTCTGCTATAATTTACTGAAGACTGGCACCAGGATTTCATAGACTTAAAGTGCAGGCATTGTGCTCCTGCATGCAAACAGTTTCCATACAACAATCTGAAATAATCTTCCAACAGCATTCAGTAAGAGTACCAATAACTTTCTCATTGCTTTGGCAGGTAATTCAGCTGAGCTAGGAGGCTTAAATTTAATAGAATCTCTTTTGAAATAGCTTAGTAAATTTTTTTTTAAATAGAAAATGAAACTGGCCTAAAGTTATGTGTGCATGCATGTTTTAACATTAAATTTATTTTTAGCTAATAAATAAAAAGTACAAAATTGTGTATATTAATGGGATATAATGTGTTGTTTCAATACATGTGGGCACATATTATATAATATTTAAATTACATTAACATTTTAAAATATTATCTTTCTTGCTTACCTGTGTGTGTGAGTACATGTGTGAACATGTGCTTGTGTGTGTGTGTGTGTGTGTGTGTGTGTGTGTGATGTGTGTGTGTGTACATGCACGTGAGTGGGCTAGGAGTCAACATTAGTTGTCTTCCACAGTCTCTCTTGACTTGAGAGAGGGTCTCTCACCAAATCTGGCATTGTTTGCTTTGGCTATCTAGCTAGCTACAGAAGTGAAGAGAACCATTCTACTTCTGTTCCCATTACCTTCTGCAGCACCAGGAGTACAGATGCCCAATACTTTCCCAGATTTTACATGGCAGCTGGGGATCTGAACTCAGTTCCACCTGCTTGAATGGCAAGTCTTTACTAATTAAGCCATATCCCTGCCCCCATAATACTTGATTAACTTTGATTTTAATGTTCATTGTGTCAGTCCCACATATCACCAAGGGTACTTCTGACATGAAAATTTTTAATTTTTCCATAAGAGTAATTTCTGGTAAAATCCTGTATCTAGACAAAAATGCTTTTCTTTTCTTACTGATTATTTTTACATTGCTACAAATCCTGATGGTGTACTGACATTATTCATTTAATTATGACCATGCCAATAAACTTATCTAGTACAAACAGAAATACTTAAATCCTGTTTATTTTAAAAACTTTTGTAGGCTATAAAATGAAGGAAATTATTTTGTTTATAGGTAGTGGAAGGTGGAGAGAAATAACTGGTGTTAGAAGTTATTATGAATTACATGATCAATGAATTTAAATAAAGTAGCACTGTCTTAACAAATTAACCAAGAATATAATGTGAGTCAATCATGAACTTAGGCTCAATTTATAAAGGTAAAACTCATTATCCTACTGCCAGTACACTCATGTATTAAGGGGATACTTAGAAACTTCAGTATTATGGATGTTGTGATCAGTATATATGAAACGATGCTCTACCCATATCTGTAAGAACAAAGGAAACTTTTTTTTAACATTTGCTTATTTATTTCAAGTTACATCACAATCATAGTCCCCTACCACCTCCCCCTCCCAGTATCACCCTACTATCCTCTTCCCCCTCACCCTTTTTTTTTAAATTCAAGGTGTATCTTTCCCTCTCAAATAGCTCCCCATTTTAGTTCAATAAGAGGCTCTTTTTCTTATAACAATAAATACAATACAAAACAATAAGAACAATTAGGCCACAGTTATGAAAGTTATAAGGGATAACCTACATTCCCAATGTCCAGTCCATACATAATTGGCAAATGATATTAATATTCTATTATCTATCTATCTTGATGAGTTTAAAGTTCTATACTTAATTGAGTTTCCATCCTAACTTGCATTACCAACTTCAAAACATCTTCTTAGACCTAGAACATTCTTTTAATTACTAAACAACTTAAAATTTAACTGTGAGACTATAACTATTTAGTCTTCAACCACATCAGAATCCTGAGAAGGATAAATATATCTGATTATACAGGAAGTTCAGAGCCAGAAGCTTTGAAAACTAAGAAATGACAGACATCTGGCGGCCTGGACAGTCCCCAATTTCTCTCGATACACTGAAGCATCTATCTTCAGCCTTTTGGCCCAGTATCTCTGACAGACATTAATTGTAAAGCAGGAATAAGGAGGGACTTGCCTACCCTGTCTTGGCAGAGCTAGCCTGTCGACTTACCTGCTTCCAAGTTTTGTCCTTTTCAGACAGCATTCTGTCTGCAGTTAAAACAAGGGATTTCTCTTGCCCAGTGACAGGCTTGCCATTAATGTAGCCATCACCAAATGGAGATTCTTCAATGCTCATCATCTACTTGGATTAGAATGGGGGTGGGGTGCTGTTAGGAGCTGACGTGTCTCCATATCAAAAAACCTTAAGCTACAAAAACTTCTTTGAATGACATATTTTACAAATCTTTTGAGGTTTTTGAAGACCACCTGTCTATCTCCATATATTTGGATAAGGAAATGTTGCTTGGCTCTAAGCAACTTGATTTCTGATTAACTTGGACAACATCTGTGGTACACTATGCTAGTACCTAACAAAATGACATGTTTGAATGACTATTAGTTTGCATTTCTTAATTATCCTAAACAGTTTGTGACAGTTGCTACCAAAATGCCAAAACTTCACATTGCATTTTTAAGCTTTACATAGGTACAGTGCCTTAAATATCAATATCAAAGATCAATATTGATGTAGCCAAATATAATCTTAATTTTGTGTCAATATACAAAGATATAAGAACATATTCAATAATCTATCCCTTTTTCTTTATCATTCCTATATTATATCTATATCTCAAGGGAAACTTTTACAGAAGAGGAAATTAACAGTGTTAGTGAAGCTATGCCAATGGCAATAAGTCAGGGGAGAGCATTCTCATTGACAGATTTGTATAATCAAAAATGGAAAAGTGTGAATGATTTTGAAAGCTATTGATGGGTCATCACTTCAGGATAGTATGAGCAAGGAAGTAACAAGAGAATCTTGGAAGAGCAGGCCCAAATCAGAATGGAAGAACTTCTTATGAAAGGGAATGAAGTGGGACTAAATTTTTATGATTCAATGAGTTGCAAACTTCAACTTATGAATACCACTGTCATCTTTTACATTATGAATGTCATTCTGACAGTAGCATGGAGAATGGACTGAATAATGACAATATTTGGAGTTATAGAAACCTGGGAAGGAGCCACTGCTTTCATGTGGCTATAACATTCTATAAGTATCTAATCCAGAGAAGACTGAAGGAAGTTGATGGTAAGGTGTTAGGAGATGCTTTGAAGTGAGGGAATGGACCCTCTTAGTAATTGAGCTCAGATGAAATTGTGGGATTAATAAGAAAGAAAGAGACACAAATCTAAGTATGTGAGTTTTTGTCCTTGCAATTATATGGATACATATATTAGGTATATTAGGTGCAGGAGAATTCAGGTAAATTTTAAATAAAAAAGATAAATAAAACACAAAAAATAAGTAAAAGGTGTGTGTGTAAAAAAATTAATTAAATTATGTTGGACACCATTTGTAAAAATAATTAATTAAATTGTTTAGCAATATATATATTATATATATATTATATATAATATATATTATTGTTAACTGGTTCTGTGGCTTTTAATCTTTAACCAGACATTATAAATGAGTACACACAGACACCACGTGGATTTTAAAAAGCCTTGGCCTGAGTTGAGCAATCTTGGCCCATCTAAGCTAGCTCTTAATTCTATTACCCAAATATGACCTCATATATACATACGTCTCCTTGGACTGCCATTCTCCACGCTATGCAGATGATCCTGGACATGTGGAATGAGGTTCTTTTTTCTAACCCATGCTGTGTGTCCTCCTTCTTCCTGCTCCTGGCTAGAAATGAATTAATCTTCTGTCTAGCATGCAGACTTCCTGTTCTAATCTCAGGAAGTCCCACCTTTCTCTGTTTTTGCCCAATCTCAGGCCTCAGCATTTATTTAACCAATCAGAGAAAATGTAACAGACATAAAACAGGACCAATTAATTAACATTTAGAATGCTTAACACAAAGCCATCATGTGTGTGTGATGTTCTGTTTGCCATGCAGAGTGTGTCATTGAGTATAGAGCTGTGGAACTAAGCAGGGACTTGGCTGTGTGTCCATCTGAAATGCTATGATAAAATGTTTTAGACTTGGCATTTATTTATTTAGAGATACATTTTCACATCTTCCAGGCTGGCTTCACACTGGGTATATAGTAGAAGATGACTGGAACTTTTGTTCCTCTTGCCTTCAGCTCCTGAGCGCTGAGATTGGAGGTGTGTGACACATATTGGGTCTATGTAGTGATAAAGACTGACTTCAGGGCTTTTCTAGAAAAGCACTCTACCAACTGAGTTACATCCTCAGTCTAGGTTGGGTTATTTGTGAACAACAAAGGTTTACTGCTCCTATTTTGAAGGATGGGAGGCCTAAGATTTGCTAGCACATTTGATGTCTGGCTAGGGCTTTCTTTCTATTTCAAAGATGGTGCCTTGTATGTATGTCCTCAATGGTGAAAGGGGTGGATAAGCTTCCTTAGGCCTGTTCATAATGTCCTAATATTACTTACATGGGTAATTTTCTCATGATACACTTGACTGGAGACCTCTCTTCTAATACAAACTACATACAAATTTTGGGGAGTGGGATATAAACTTTCTTTTTTTTTTTAAATACTTTATTTTTTTTTCTTCAAGTTACATCTCAGTAACAAACCCCTCCCTATTCCCCCTTCCTATCCCGCCCTTCCACCCTCTTCCCCCCAGAACTTTCCCCTTTCAGTCCAACAGATGGTTCCTTCTCTTATAACAGTAAGTATTATACAAAACAATAGATATAAATATGCCACCTTTATGAGAGTTAAATGGCCCAGTATACCTTCCCAATGTCCAGTTTATACATATTTGGCCCCTGACTTTAACATTCTACTATCTAACCAACTCCATGAGTTTAAAGGTCTATATGTGACTCAACATTCATACTATCTTGCAACACACTTTTAAGAGTATCTTCTTAGATCTATAACACCCTCTTGATTCCTAAACAATTCAAAATTTAACTATGAGACTCTAGCTGTCTATTCTTCAACCACCTCAGAGACCTGAGAGGGATAAATATATTTGCTTATATAGGAAGTGCAGGGCCTGCAGCTTCCAAAAGTAAGAAAGAACATACCAATGACTGCCTGGACAGTTCCCATTTTCTCTCCATACATTCCAGCATCAGTCTTCAGCCTTTGGGTCCTGTTTCTCTGACAGACATTTGTTGTATAGCAGGGATTATGAAGGACTTACCTACCCTGTCTTGGCAGAGTTAGGCTGTCGACTTCCCTGCCACCAAGTTTTGTCCTTTTTGGACAGCAGTCTGTCTGCAGTTGGTGCAAGGGGTTTTTTCATGCCAAGAGAAAGGCTTGCCACTAATTCAACCATCTTACAGTGGAGGTTCTTCGATGCTTATCTTCTACTTGGAGTAGAATAGGGGGTGCTGTCAGGCGCTGATATGTCTCGATATAAAAAAAAATCTTGATTTAAGATAACATCTTTGAATGCCATATTCTGCAGATCTCTTGGGGTTTTTGAAGATGCCCTATCCATCTCTTGTATTTAGATAAGCAAATGTTGCTTGTCTCATAGCAACTTGATTACTGGGTAGTTTAGAGAATATCTGTGATAGACTGTCATAGTAGCTAACAAAGTGACATGTTTGCATGACTAGGAGTTTGTTTTAACTATCCTAGACTGTTTTAGACGGTTGGTATCAAGAGGTCAGAGCTTCACATTTTATTTTTATCTCTAGGTATGATACCATTAGGAAGCGTTACCTTTAAATTTGTATCAATATACAAAGATCTATTCAATTGTGGTTAAATATACTCTTAACACAGTTTTTTGAGTTTATAGAGATAGTTACAGACCAAAAATAAAAAGCAAGGGGCTTGAAGTACACTCTAACATTCATAAAGTTTGGTGTGGAATTCCACAAATAGAACTTAAAAGGGTCTGGTAGAGAAGTAAAGGGAAGACCATGGAGTCCTGGAAACAATGTGGCCCTTTGTTTATCAGCTGTATTGAAAAGAGCCACATTTCATATTCCAAAAGGTACAGATACTGCAAAGGCAGCCCCTGTGTTTTCCTACCTCTATACCTATACTTGTTCTTCATCCCTAATTTCCTACCAAAGTCTCTGCTTAAATTACAACTCTTCTAGGAAGCTGTTTGATTCGAGTACCTGTAACGTACACTGAATGCTGAAGACCAAGTGCCTAGTTGCATTAATCCGAAACTCACTCATTATGTTTTCTGCTGGCAGTGGAGTCAGAAACAGGATTCAGTTCTACATGGCTCTTTATGGAGGACTCTTTCCAATAAGAATATTGGAAGTGAGTGGATGAACCAGGATGTAATTTCCAGTGATCTAGTTGTGGTTTGTCTTACTGGAAGGAGAAAAACAAATCCCACCATAATATTGTCTTTTCTTGAGTAAAAGAGGTCTGGATTTTATACTCTGTAATCTTACTAGGACAAGACTCTGGAGAAAAGTCCTAGTTGTCAGCCATTAGTGCAGTGCTGACAGGAGGTAGAGGAAGAGTGGTGGCAGAAGGTAAAGAGGCATAGTCCTGGTACACACTCACAGGCATGCATTCTAAAGTGATGGCTTTGCATGCCTTGATTTGCAGCTCCTCTCTTGAACAGGTTGGGGACTGTAGTGAAGAGAAGCATTCTTTATATCTCCACTTCTACCTTTCTACTTCCACTAATCCCCTTTCATCAGAACAAATTTTTTTGTTTTCTTTTTTTTATAATAATTTATTTTTCATTTCTTCAAGTTACATCTCAGTCACAATCCCCTCCCTACTCCTCCCTCCAGTCCTACCCTTCCACCCTCCTCCCCCTCAACCCCCCCATCTTCTTCTCTTCTTTTTTTTTTTTT
>CAJQZJ010027982.1:5059077-5136209 GCA_907164525.1 Lophiomys imhausi | reverse complement strand
TTTTTTTTTTTTTTAGTTTAAGGTATTTCTTTCCCCCCCCCCAACAGCTCTCCCTTTCAGCCCAAAAAATGGTTCTTTTTCTTATAACTATAAATACAATACAAAACAACAGAAATAAATAGGCCACAATTATAAGAGTTATATAGCTTAGCATACATTCCCAATGTCCAGTCCATATGTATTTGGCACCTGACTTTAACATTCTACTATCTAACCATCTCCATGAGTTTAAAGTTCTATATCTAACTCAGCTTTCATACTAACTTGCCTCACAATTTTAAAAATATCTTCTTAGATCCAGAACACCCTCTTGATTCCTAAACAACTCAAAATTTAACTATGAGACTCTAGCTATCTATTCTTCAACCACCTCAGAGACCTGAGAGGGATAAATATATCTGATTATATAGGAAGTGCAGGGCCTGCATCTTCCAAAACTAAGAAATGACATACCAGTGGCTGCCTGGAGAGTTCCCATTTTCTCTCCATACATTACAGCATCAGTCTTCAGCCATTTGGCCCCATTTCTCTGACAGACATTGATTGTAGAGCAGGAGTTATGAAGAACAATTTTTTAAATTTAATTTTTAAAGAAAATAACCCAAAATTCTACCACCCAGAATTGTCACTGTTGACTCCTCAGTATATTTGCCTCATATCTTTTAAAAAGATCATTCTATTAATAAATAAAAATGAACCTTTTGCTTATTTTGCCTAACAGTTTTCCATTATTACATTTATGATTAGATAATTTTTCATTGCTGTTTTTTTTCAAGACAGGGTTTCTCTGCATAGCCCTGGCTGTCCTGGAACTTGCTCTATAGACCAGGCTGTGCTCATACTCAAGAGCTGCCTGTCTGTGTCTCTGCCTCTGCCTCTGCCTCTGCCTCTGGTTAGCAATAGACATCCTAACTAAGACAGATGACTTCCTCTTTTGCTATCCATCTTATCTTTTGGATACAGAGTCTCTCACTGAATCTGAAGCTCACCATTTCAGTTAGGCTAGATGGGCAGTGAGCTTCCAGGATCCATCTGTCTCTGTCAGGCAATCCTAGCATTACAGACACATTGTTCCAGGCCCAGTTTTTGGTTTTGGTTTTTATTTTTCTTTCTTTTTTGTTGCTGTTGGTTTTCGTTTGTTTTGATTTACATGGATGATAGTGATTACAACCCAGATCCTCTTGTTTGCATGGCAAGTATTGTTACCCACTGAGCTATCTTTCTAGCCTGAGCAACAAATCTTCCTTAAAAAAAAAAAATCAAAAAAACCTTTTCCCTATATTTTTTAGATTATTTTCTTGACAAAATTCTTAAAACTGGAACTAATGGAAAAAGTCATGAAATTTGTAAAATACTGTGGTGCCTATTTACATAACAAAGTGGACTCTGGCTAACTCTGTCAGCATCCCTAGGTATCCATGGCTCCTCCCAGCTCTTCCAGCATCCCTTAGGTACCCATGGCTTCTTCCAGCACTTCTCAGTCTACTCCCTACCCTAAACCTCTCCCTCCCTGGGATTCTGCTTCTATTTGCTTTCCTCTTGGCCTGATCAAAGATGATAACTGCACACCGAACTGCACCAATTAAAACTCAACCCTTTTGGCTACACCAGTCTCTTGGTGTCTTGGCCTGGACTGCCTCTCTTGGTCGATGGTTTCTTTCTTGCTGTTCCTCCCCTTACTCTCCTCTCATGCTCCAGCGTAGTTTCTTGGCCATGTTCAGCCTGGATTCTTTCCTCTGCCTGCTTTCTCCCTTATATCTAAAATAAAAATCTCCACACTTTAGGAGTAGTTGTGTTCTCCTTTTGTTTCATTTTTTCATTCAGTAAACATTGCTTTTTTGTGTGTGAGAGGAGGTGCTGTTTCCTATATGTCATGATTTTCCAAGGCTCTCAAGATACCTCTATTTTATTTTCTTCTATCTTTTGTCATTGATCGATTGGTTAATATGATTATTTTTGTCTTGAAAATTGCAGAAAATTTTGTTGAATGTTTACTCAATCCATTTCCTTCTTCTCAGGGCAACCCACAGAATTACTCACACACATGCCTTGTTTTTTAAATTGAAGTAGAAAATAACAGCTTGACCTCCTGTGAGGGATGGATATCGGAAACAATATTTTATCACTGCCAGAAGATTTGGGGAGTGATGAATATTTTGCTTTAAACTTAATTTTGATAACATTTCAGTACAGAAGGTGGGAATGGGTTAGGGGGTGATGGATAGTCAGAATTAACCAAACAGTTTGAAGGAACTGTGTAAGTATAGATAACTGTTAACTTTTAGGGTTCTCTGAAGTGCAGTGATTAACAACCCCAACTAAGGAAACAATTCACACTCTCTCGAATGCATTCCATCTGCTCAATTCCACAGTGACATTTTCCTGTGTTTATCCAGGATCTCCTGAAATGCATCCTTTCCTTTCACACCAGAGGAGTGCTGTTTTGTCTTTGTTGATTGTTAAAGGTTCCCTTAAGGTATTTTGAAATTGTACTACTTGAATTTAAACTACAAGCCTAAACAAAACAATCAATTGCTAGCTCTAAATGATGCCAGAATATGAATGTGATAGTTAATCTTGATTGTTGGCCTGATGGAACTTAGAATCACGTAGGAAATAAACGCTTGCATATATGCCTGTGAGGGCATTTTTAGAGAGATTTAACTGAGGAGGGAAGATCCATCCTGAATGTAGGTGGCACTACCCCTAGGACTAGAGACATGGACTAATACAAGATGGTCACCAAGGGAAATGGCTTCCCCAGAACCAGGCTTGATGACATCCAGATAGTGAGAAAGAACTATAAACTAAAAAAAGAAGATTTGAAAATAAATTTCTTGAATAAGTAAGGGGCTCATAATTTTCAAGGTTTATTGCACTAATAAAGGAAGGATAGTGCTGAAGGAAGATGCACAGCCAAGGGCAAGATTGATGTAGCATCTAAGAAAAGTCAAATATTCAGCAAAATGTTTCTTGAACAGAAACTTAAATCTTACTTCTAATATATATATAGCACTGAGCTGGGGGAATGCTTTAGTGGGCAAAGTGATTGCTGTGCAAGTGTGATGATTGATTTCAGAATCTCAGAACCGATGGGCATCCAGAAGATGTGAAAGATGTAGCTGAAGGGCTGGAGCAGGCTGGAGCATGGCAAACACAGGCCCGAGTGTGGCAAACATGGCACTGACAGGTTTTGCCCTTCACCTTTCCCTCTCCCCTTTGCTAAGGACCATTAGACTACATTCCTAAAGCCAGACACCAAGGTCTATTACTTATTTGGCCACTTCCTCCTCCTGGGGCTGACCACCAAGGTCCAGCTGTCAAAGCACTGAAGTCCAGCAATCAAAGGCTCTCGTTCAGCTCATCTAATTAACATGTCCAACCAAAATAAGCCAACTCATCCTAACAGGGGTTTCCCCCTGTCCCTGTCTCCTCTTTAGCCAAAGGTGTCCTTTATCCCTCCAGGCCAAATATCCCTTCCTCTTCTCCCTTGTCCCTTTTGTTCCTTTTCTCTTATCTCCTATCCCCTCTCTTTGTCCCTCTAAGACAAATAAATCTCCTTTGTGCTGAAAACTTGGTCTTAGTGTGTCCTGTGCTGATTTTGAGACTGATAGAAACTCATGTGTCAACTAGTATGGAGCATATGGCAGCAAACAATAGGAAACCCTTTCTCAAACAATGCCAAAGGTGAGAACCTATATCCAGTGTTGTTCCTCTGTCCTCCAAATGTGTGCCATGGCATCAAATGGCTACTTACACACATGAAAACCAATCTCTCTCTCTTATGCTCAAGGAGAGGAGAGAAGGAGGGGGAAGATAAAAAACAAAAATAACATGCAGCAGAAATTTATTCTTGAACTTACTAAAATGTAAGCCAAAGCCCTAGGTAAAGGCTTTTAAAGTAAGGTGACATGATGTTTTCTAAGTGCCTCCCTTCTGTATGATCCTGATTTATCTTTTACAATCATAAACATCTGTCTTGAGTTCCCAAACACACCAGGAAAGCTGCACCTTGGGGCTTTGGAACTAGATTTTCACTCTCACACAAGGCTCTTCTCCAGACAATTATGCAGGCATTGTCTCACCCTGTAAGTCTTTGCTCAGAAGCTGCCTTTCTCTTGTTATCCAGCTGCCCTCTTACTTACCACATAACAGTCCTCGAAGTCCTCTGTCCCCTTTGCTATTTCTACTGCTTTCCCCATGGCACTTCTGATCTTGAGCTATATAGTGAATTTTAGTTATTTTCAATTTTTGCTTTCTTTTGTGATCTGCTATCTCCCATGTCACTCTCCTTCTCCCCCACCTGAAATGCTAATCTCTGCAAAGCAAGGAACCTTGCTGTTTCTGCAATGTGTCCCTCCTAAAGAGCCTATCATGTAAAAGGGTCAAACAGGACTAAATTAGTATTTATTACATGAACAAATTAAGATTTATGCAACACACAGGTGTCTGGAAGTACATTCTAGCTAAGGAAGGCAACAGAGAATTTTCAAATGCATCTGCCTTTGCTGTACGTGGGAGGTACAGAAACAGGAAGCCAAACAGACTAAGGCTGCTTCCTGGGAGAGCTATTTAGAAATTAGTCCTTTTGCTTCCCAGTTTGTAGTGTTTCCTGAAGTTAGCATCTTACATTTGGATGATGCTTTGGATTTTTTTCTCAGTGATTTGAGTCATGTTTCAGCCTACTTTAATTTCTACATTACAATACAATAAAAGCCTCAAGAGGCAAAAGCTTGCCCACTATCTCACATGAGGTGTGATTTCACAGAATGGTATGCAGGTTTCTTGACTTCATGTGCTCCATCTCTTCAGGGAAAATAGAAGCACCATGTCACTGAGTGTGTGTGAGTGCGTGCGTGTGTGCATATGTGCATGCCTACATATATCAAGATCAGAACAAAGGAACAAGAGGAAATTACTGGAGACAAATGAAACTGTTGCCATTTTCATGACCCATATTTAGTGTTCCATATACAAATCATGTTTTAAAAACTTAAAATGGAATCTAAAGTATATTTCACATTTCTCATTCATGCCTTGACATGAATTGAACCTTTGTAAATGGAGTTATTGCCACACTCCCTGTTTCTCTTCATGCAAACCATTTTCTCTATGAAAAAAATCATCACCAATAACATTTTTTCATTAGTTTCCAATAGCTCCTGACTTTCCAGCTATAAATTTTCAGTATTAGAATCTCCCATTCCCCATTGTAATCATGTAGTTATCAGATATTTATTTAGGGACTCATAGCTGTTAACTGTAAAACTTTTTTTTTTTTAAGTTTCAGTCTTCAATAATTGAGCTATTTTATTTCTATTTTCCCCCTAGCATCTGTCCTGCTGATTACCTAAATTTTTTTCTTCCATGTTTAAAATTAAAATAGCATGTACAAAAGAAAAAGATTTTATATATACATATATATACATATATACATAGGCTGATAGAATCATAAGCACACAAATGATATGCTCCAAGAAGCTAAGATGCATGTATCCTCTGTGCACATTCACACATTTGGAATGCATTTATATATACACATATATACATATATAGTATTCATATAATGTTTATGAAGCTAGCAAGCTTTCACCTCAGTATCTGGCTCCTGAGTCTTCATTGGTAAAATCAAACAATTGAGATTTTGTTAAAAAAAGAACAGAAATATATTTGTATGCTATAATGGTTTGATGACTTAAAAATTTTTTAAAATAAGGATTTAAAAGTTAGAAAAGGATTGTTAAGATAGCCTTAAAAATTTACAGGTAAAATAACCTAAAGTTTTATAAGATTTGCTTAAAATGTCCCAAAAAAGTAAACATTATGGAGAAGCAGAGGAAACAAGCTGGGGTAGGTATTAAAAATTGTTAAATATGAGTGATGATGGGGTTCAAGATTATGTTCCTTATCGTTCTGTATAATTAAAGTTAAAACCCCGTTTTCATGAACCTTACATTTTAGTAGAACATAGAGATGAAATTCAAAAGAAAATATATAGCATATTAGATTACAGCAAGAGGCATTTATGAGGGAATACAAATCAAACATGGAGGTCTGGGAAATAAGATGGAGATTCAAAATCTTAGTCAAGAGGGCCTGGATTCCTTCACCATGAACAAGACAACTGAGTAAACAAGAAAATGAGGAAGCAGGCCATGCATTTAGGTGTGCGAAGCACTCAAGTAGAATAAAGAAAACTCAGTGGGCACACAGGCACTGATGCAGAAACATGAGTCACAGGAGGAACCAAAAAGAGTCCAATGTGACAGAATGCTGAGTAAGAAAGTGAGAACCAGATGATGTCAAAGGAGGAGGCATGCATGCAAGATGCAGATGCTTTAGTGCTTTCTAGGCCATATTGGGGCAGCTTTTCAATTCCGCACCATCCAGACCAGCTACAGATAGGCATATTTGCCTCACAATATTCCCATACAACTGCATATATCACTGGTTTGTTTGATTTTATTTCAGAAGCCTATTCAGAATATTGTAGCTTCAAGATTTATCTTAAAGTGTATTATTCCTGACTGCTGGGCCCACCTGTGATACAACCAGCAGAGGTGAACTGCCTGTTGCCCTCCCCCTCCCCCTGAGCTCCATTAGCTTCCCTCCTGAGGAGGCCTGACAGCCCCAGGAACATCCAGGCCTGAGGGTCACCAGGAATACCCAGGTTAGATCTCACCCAGCCTTTCTCCTGCCTGCTGGGTCCACCTGGGAACCAGCAGCAGAGGAGGCCTGCTGGCCCCAGCAGAAGTGAGCAGCCTGCTATTCCTTGAGCTCCATTATCAGACTCAAGGCTCTGCCTGCCTTCCCTAGGAGTCCTTTCAGCATCAGGAACATCCAGCCAACACCAAGGTCAACCAGATGGCTAAAGGCCAGCATAAGAACAAAATCAACAAGAGCCAGGGCAATATGTTAAACCAGAGCCCAGCTATTCTATTGTAGCAAGCCCTGGAAACCCTGACACAACCAAAGCAAAAGAAGATAACTTTAAATCCAACCTTATAAAAACGATAGAGGACTTTAAAGAGGAAATGAATAAATCCCTTAAAGTAAAGAAATATAGAAAAATATAATTAAACAAATGAAGGAAATGAATAAAACTATCCAAGACCTGAAAATGGAAATAAAAACAATTATGCAAACATAAAGTGAGGGAATCCTGGAAATGGAAAACCTAGGGAAAAGAGTAGAAACTACAGAAACAAGAATCACCAACAGAATACAAGAGATGGAAGACAGAATCTCAGGTGTAGAAGATACTATTGAAATCGATACATTGACCATTTAACAAGAAACTGTCAAATCTAAAAAGTTCCTAACACAAAACATTCAAGAAATCTGGAACAGTATGTAAAGATAAAACATAAGAATAATAGGAATAGAAGAAGGAGAAGACTCCCAATTCAAACGCCCAGAAAATATTTTAACAAAATCTTGGAAGAAAACTTCCCCAACCTAAAGAAAGAGATACCTATAAACATACAAGAAGCTTACAGAATACCAAATAGATTGGACCAAAAAACAAAATCCTCCTACTACATAATAATAAAAACACTAAATATACAAAACAAAGAAAAAATATTAAAAGCTGCTAGGGAAAAAGGCCAAGTTACATATAAAAGCAGACTTATCAGAATTACATCCAACTTCTCAATAGAGACTCTAAAAGCCAGAAGGGCCTGGGCAGATATCTTATAGACCCAAAGAGATTACAGATGTCACCCAGACTACTATTCCCAGCAAAAGTTTTAATCACCATAGATGGAGAAAATAAGATATTCTATGACAAAAACAAATTTGAAAAATATCTTGACACAAATTCAGTTCTCCAGAATATACTAGAAGGAAAACGCCAAAGCAAGGAGGCTAACTACACCCAGGAAAACACAGGAAATAAATACCCCACATCAACAAAACCAAAAGAAGTAAAGAAGGAAAGCACACACATGACACACACACTCTCTCTCTCTCTCTCTACCACTACCAACACCAAAATAACAGGAATTAACAATCATTCGTCATTAATATCTCTCAGCATCAATTGACTCAATTTCCCAATTAAAAGATGCAGGCTAGCAGAATGGATATGAAAATGGGATCCACTATTCTGCTGCACATAATAGACATACCTAAGCAAAAATTATACACATTATCTCAGAGTGAAGGCCTAGAAAAAGGTTTTCCATGCAAACAGATCCAAGAAGCAACCTGGAGTAGCCACTCTAGTATCTAATAAAATAGACTCTCAACCAAAGTTAATCAAAAGAGATGGGGAAGGGCACTTCATATTCATCAAAGGAAAAATCCACCATGATGACATCTCAATTCTGAATATCTGACTCCAAATGCAAGGGCACCCTTATTCATAAAACAAACATTAATAAATCTTAACTCATATATCTAATCTCACATATTAATATCAGGAGACTTTAAAACTCCACTATCACCAATGGATAAAGGTCATATAAACAGAAACTAAAAACAGATATAAGGAAGCTAACAGATGTGATGAATCAAATGTACATAAGAGATATCTATAGAACAATTCACCCAAACACAAAAGAATATACCTTCTTCTCAGCATCTCATGGAACCTTCTCCAGTATTGACCATATATTTGCTAACAAAACAAGCCTCAACACATACAAGGAAGTTGAAATAACCCTTGTATCTTATCAGACCACCCCGGATTAAAGCTGGACTTCAACAACAATAGAAACAACAGAAATTCAACAAAGTCATGGAAACTGAACAACTCTCTACTCAATGACCACTGTGTCAGAAAAGAAATAAAGAAAGAAACTAAAGACTTTCTAGAATTCAATGAAAACAAAGGCATAACATACCCAAACTTATGGGACACAATGAAAGCAGTGTTAAGAGGAAAGTTATAGCACTAAGAACCTTTATAAAGAAATTGGAGCATTCTCATATTAGCAATTTAAAAAGCACACCTAAAAGCTGTAGAACAAAAAGAAGCAAACACACCCAAGAGGGATAAATGACAGGAAATAATCAAACTCAGGGCTGAAATCAACAACTTAGAAACAAAGAGAACAATACAAAGAATCAATGAAACTAAGAATTGGTTCTTTAAAAAATAATCAATAAGAAAGACAATACCCTAGCCAAACTAACTGAAAGGCAGAGACACTATCCAAATAAACTAAATCAGAAATGAGAAGGGGGACATAGTGACAGATACTGAGAAAATCCAAAGAATCTCTAAGTCTTAGTTTGAAAGCCTATATTCCACAAAATGGGAAAATCTAATTGAAATGGCTGATTTTCTCTATAGATTTCACTTACTAAGTTAAATCAAGATCAGGTAAACAATTTAAACAGTCCTATAACCCCTAAGGTAATAAAAGTAGTTATCAAAAGTTTCCCAACCAAAAAAAAGCTCAGGGTCAGATGGTTTTAGTGCAGAATTCTACCAGACTTTCAAAGAAAAGCTAATACCAATGCTCCTCAAACTATTCAACAAAATACATAGAGGACTATTATCAAAAATATATAGAAAACTCATAAAAACAAATACCAACAAACCAAATAATTCAATCAAAATGGACTAAACAGAATTCTCAACAGAAGAATCTCAAATGATGGAGAAGCACTTAAAGAAGTGATCAAAGTCCTTAGTCATCATGGAAATGCAACTCAAAATGACTCTGAAATTCCATCTCACACCTGTCAGAATGGCTTAGATCAAAAACTCAAGGGACAGCACATGCTGGTGAGGATGTGGAGAAAGAGGAGCACTTTTCATTGTTATGGGAGTTCAAACTTGTCCAATCACTTTGGAAATAAATCTGTTTCTTAGAAAATTTATGAATAGTCCCTCCTCAAGACCCAGTTATACCATTCCTGAGCATATACTCAAAAGATGCTCTACCATACCACAGGGACATTTGCTCAACTATGTTCATACCAGCTTTATTCATAATAGTCAGAAACTGGAACAAACCTAGATGTCCTTCAACCGAAGAAAGGATAAAGAAAATGTGGCAGAGGGATCCAAGATGGTGGGCGGCAGTCAGCAGGGATATATTTTGAGCTCTGGGAAAATAGCTACAACATCACAGAAATATAAACAAGCTGAACAACATCCTGAGAAGCATGAACTTGCAGGGTCACACCCCACAAACCTAGGAACTAGTGGGGGTCCCTCATGGGACCCTCAGACACTCCCAGGCAGCAGAGAGCAGCATGGCAGGGTGGAGCTCTGCGCAGACCCAGGCAGTGCTGCAGAACCAAGACTGAAAGGAACAGTGCGGTGCAGACCCAAGCAGCATGGAGTGGTGCAGAAACCAGGCCGAGGAGCGAGCCTCAAAAGTGGGCAAGAGCCACTCAAAACCCAGCTAGTGGACAAGCTAGGTGCCCAAAGCAGAGGTTAGTGGTGAAAGACACAGACTCTCAGGTCCAAAGCGGAGACCTGGGGTGTGGGACAGAGGTCCAAGGTACAGAGCAGAGGCCACTGGCTCGGGACACTGACCTGGGACCCAGGGCAGAGGCCAGCGTGGACTTGGCCACAGAAGCAGGCAAAAGCCATGCAGCGGCTGGCAGGGAGGCACCAGCATATCTGGGCTTACCCAGAAAGGTGCTGGACATAAAGGTCCCTCTACTGGATGTAAAATCACTTGGAAGAACCTTGTGCTCAGAGCAGAGGGATGCTCTTCTTTCACAAGTACAGTCTTCCCCAGTTCTGATTACTTCAGGGTCTTGGGAGGTAGCACCAACTGCCAGATAGAGGTACCTCCCAGCTACCTCAGTGTCCAATATTCACACGGTTAACACACCACCTGAAAGAGGACCAGCAGTGCCACTGAAACTGTCCAGAAGACATCAGGAACAATCAGCTTAGGGCAACCAGATGGCTAAAGGTCAGTGAAAGAACAAACTGAGAATATTCAGGGAAATACGACTCCAGTGAAATTCAGCGAGGTTAACACAACAAGCCCTGAACATCCCACCACAGCTGAAACACATAAAAATTATGGCAAATCTATACTTAGGAAAGGATGAAGTCCTTTCAAGAAGAAATTAAAATACTGAAAGAATACAAAGAATCCTCAATTTTAGAAATAAAAGCATTGGAGAATACCATTAGAGACCTCCAAGTCAATGCAGCCCAACATGAACAGGAAAGTTTTAGAAGGATACAGTCTCTGGGGCAGGTTCTAAGTTGTCAGGAACATAGTCTCTGTGGTAGACTCTTTAACGCACTTAGTAGTCCTTTTTTCTGGAATATCTCAGATGTAGATCCGTCAGGGTAAATTGCAGTCTCTCTCTGGGAGACACCAGCCATCTGTAGGCCAATTTATTTCTTTCGTATCAGCAACTCTGCCGCTCTGCCTCAGTCCTTAAAGCCAGTCAGTTTCGTTTAGGCCATTGTTCACACAGGTCAAACACCTCTAGGCAAAAGTTGAGCCACAGGGTTTAATCCTTGGCCTTTTGCTGTCTTGCTGAGGCTTTCTTTGCTCACCAGCTTCTTTCTGCCTCAGGGAGATCTGGCCATCAACTGATGGCCAGCACTTTTTTCAGCAGGACTCTTGGAGCTCTCTAGCATGAGGGGCCTCTTGGATGGGCTCCATGCAGTGTCCTTAAATAGGAGGAACTCTGTTTCAGCTTAATTTGGGCTCCGCCCACTTAGCAGCTGAAAACAATGCCAGGCCAAATACTTTGTTTCTTAGTCCATTAAGTCTTGCCTGTTTTTCCTGGCTTCAACCTTGTTTTTCAGTCCATTAAGTCTCCTGTTTGTTTCTTGTTTTCACCTGAATTCATCCCTGTTTTTCCACAAGCTGATGAGCTAATTGCTCACAGCCAAGTTGATCTTCATGCCCCAATCAAGAGACTGTATCAGAAACCCCTAGATATTTTCTAAATCTAACTTATTTAATCTAACTCTCTACAGGAAAGAGACAAGGCAATGAAAGATTCGAAAGATTTGAAAGATTTGCAGACAAAGACAAGCAAATTGGAACAGGAAACATATAAAATTAATAAAATGTTTCAAGACTTGAATTTGGAAGTAGAAGCAATAAAGAAAACACAAACAGAGATAAGGGTGGAGTGGAGAATCAAGGGAAAAGAACAGGAACTACAGACATGAGTATCAAAAATAGGATACAAGAGATAGAAGACAGGATCTCAGGTGTGGACAATTCAATGGAAGAAATCAGTACAACAACTAAAGAAAAAGAGAAATCTAAAAAAGTTCTCACCCATAACATCCGAGAAATCATGGACTCAATGAAAAGCTGGAACCTAAGAGTTATAGGCATAAAGGAAAGAGAAGACTCCTGACTCCAAGGTCCAGGATACATCTTTAACAAAATCATAGAAGAAAACTTCCCAAACCTAAAGAGAAAGATGCCAATAAAATTCCAAGAGGCACATAGAACACCAAACAGATTTGATCAGAAAAGAAACTCCTCTCACCACAAAATAACTGAAACTCCAAATATACAGAACAAAGAAAGAATTTTAAAAGCTGTAAGAGAAAAGGGTCAAGTAACATATAAAGGCAGACCCATTAGAATTACACCTAACTTCTCCTCACAAAGGTTAAAAGCCAGAAGGGCCTGGGCAGACATCCTACAAGCCCTGAGAGAACATAGGTGCCCAGCCAGACTACTATAGCCAGCAAAACTCTCTATCAACATAGATGGAGAAAACAATATGTTACATGACAAAATCAAATTTAAACAGTATCTGCCCAAAAATCCAGCCCTACAGAAGATTTTAGAAGGAAAATTCCAACCCAGAGAAGATAACTACACCCAAGAAAATAGAGGAAGCAAAAAACCCCACTGCATCTAAATCAAAAAAAAAAAAAAAAACAAAACCACCACCTACACCAAAATAATAGGAAATAACAATTTTTGGTCATTAATATCCATCAACATCAATGGACTCAACTACCCAATAAAAAGACATAGGCTTATAGAATGGATCCGTAATCAAGACCCATCATTTTGCTGCAAGATGACACATCTCACTAACAAAGACAGATACTATCTCAGAGTAAAAAGCTGGGAAAAGGTTTTCCAAGCAAATGGACCCAGGAAGCAAGCTGGAGTAGCCATCTTAATATCAAATAAAATTGACTTTCAACTGAAGTCAATCAAAAAAATAGAGAAGGGCACTACATACTTGTTAAAGGAAATTGATCAAGATGACATCTCAATATTGAATATCTATGCCCCAAATACAAGGGCACCTACATTTGTAAAAGAAACTCTTCTAAAGCTTAAACCACACTTCCATCCACACACACTAGTAGTGGGAGACTTCAACAGTCCACTCACAGCAATAGATGGATCATCAAGACAGAAACTAAAGAGACAAATAATGGGTCTAACAGAGGTCATGAACCAAATGGACCTAACAAATATCTACAGAATGTTTCACACAAACACAAAGGAATACACCTTCTTCTCAGCACCGCATGGAACCTTCTCCAAAATCGGCCATATAGTTGGACACAAAGCATGTTTCAACAGATAGAAAAAAAATGAAATAACCCCTTGTATCTTATCAGACCACCATGGAGTAAAGCTGAACTTCAACAACAACAGAAACAATAGAAAGCCTACACACTCATGGGAAACTGAACAAATCATTACTGGATGACTACTGGGTCAGGGAAGGAATAAAGAAGGAAATCAAAGACTTCATAAAATCCAATGAAAAAGAAGGAACAACATACCCAAACCTAGTAGGGACACAATGAAAGCAGTGCTCTGAGGAAAGTTCATAACACTAAGTGCCTTCAAAAAGATAATTGTGACAGCTCATATTAGTGAATTAACAGCTGAACTGGAAGAACTGGAAAAGAATAAGCAAACACTCCCAAGAGGAACAGAAGGCAGGAAATCGTCAAACTTAGAGGTGAAATCAACAACTTAGAAACAAAAAGAACAATACAAAAGAAAATCAGTGAAACCAAGAGTTGGTTCTTTGAGAAAATCAACAAAATAGACAAACCCTTAGCCAAATTAACTAAAAGGCAGAGGGAAAATACCCAAATCAATAAAATAAGAAATGAAAAGGGAGAAATAACAACAGACATTGAGGAAATCCAGAGAATCTTTATGTACTAATTTAAAAATCTGTACTCCACCAAATTTGAAAACCTAAGTGAAATGGACATTTTTCTTGATAGATTCCACCTATCAAAGTTAAATAAAGATCAGGTTAAGAGATTATACAGCCCTATAACCCTTAAGGAAATAGAAACAGTCATTAAAAATCTCCCAACCAAAAAAAAAGCTCAAGGCCAGATGGTTTCAACACAGATTTCTACCAGACCTTCAAAGAAGAGCTAATACCAATACTCTTCAAACTCTTCCACAAAATAGAATCAGAAGGAACACTGCCAAACTTATTCTATGAGGCCACAGTCACCCTGATACCTAAACAACAAAGGACCCAACAAAGAAAGAGAACTTCAGACCAATCTCCCTCATGAACATAGATGCAAAAATACTTAATAAATACTGGCAAACTAAATCCAAAAACACATCAAAAGTATCATACACCATGATCAAGTAGGCTTTATCCCAGGAATGCAAGGATGATTCAACATATGAAAATCCATCAACTTAATTCAGCATATAAACAAGCTGAAAGAAAAAAAAAACCACATGATCATCTTGCTAGATGCTGAAAGAGGATTTGACAAAATCCAACATCCTTTCATGTTAAAAGTCCTGGAGAGGATAGGCATACAAGGACCATACCTAGAAATAATAAAGGCGATATACAGCAAGCCTGTAGCTAACATCAAATTAAATGGAGAGAAACTTGAAGCATTTCCTCTAAACTCAGGGACAAGTCAAGGATGTCCACTTTCGCCATATCTCTTCAACATAGTACTTGAAGTTCTTGCTAGAGCAATAATACAGCTAAAGGAGATAAAGGGGATACAAATTGGAAATGAAGAAGTCAAATTATCCCTATTGGCAGATGATATGATAGTACACATAAGCGACCCCAAAAATTCCACCAGAGAACTCTTACAGCTGATAAATACCTTCAGCAAGGTGACTGGATACAAAATTAATTCAAAAAAAAAAATCAGAAGCCCTTCTTTATACAAAAAAATAAATGACTGAGAAAGAAATTATGGAAACAACACCCTTCCCAATAGCCACAAACAATATAAAATACTTGGGGGTAACTCTAACCAAGCAAGTGAAAGACCTGTATGACAAGAACTTCAAGTCCTTGAAGAAAGAAATTGAAGAGGCCATCAGAAGATGGAAAGATCTCCCATTCTCATGGATAGGTAGGATCAATATAATAAAAATGGCCATCCTACCAAAAACAATATACAGATTCAATGCAATTCCTATCAAAATACCAACACAATTCTTTATGGACCTGGAAAAAACAATTTCATATGGAATAACAAACAACCTAGAATAGCTAAATCAATCCTGTACAATAAAAAAAAAATCTGAAGGTACCACCATCCCAGAGTTCAAGCTGTACTACAGAGCAATAGTAATAAAAACAACATGGTACTGGTATAGGAACAGACCAGTATATCAATGTAATCAAATTGAAGACCCAGAAATGAACCCACACACCAATGGTTACTTATTTTTTTGACAAAGAAGCCAAAACTGTACAATGAAAAAAGGACAGCATCTTCAACAAATGGTGCTGGTCCAACTGGATGTCCACATGTAAAAGAATGAAATTAGACCCATACTTATCACCTCATACAAAACGTAAGTCCCAGTGGATCAAAGATCTTAACATAAGCCCAGTCACACTAAATCTATTAGAAGAGAAAGTGTGAAAACCCTCGAACTCATCGGCACAGGTGACAACTTCCTGAACAGAACACCAACAGCTCAGGATCAAGAACCAACAATCAATAAATAGGACCTCATGAAACTGAAAAGCTTCTGTAAGGCAAAAGACACTGTCACTCAAACAAAATGGCAGCCAACAGATTAGGAAAAGATCTTCACCAACCCCGCAACTGACAGAGGACTAATATCCAAAATTTACAAAGAGCTCAAGAAATTAAATGCCAAGAAATCAAATAATCCAATCAAAAAAATGGGGAACAGAGCTAAATAGAGAATTCACAAAGGAGGAATCCCTAATGGCTGAGAAACACTTGAAGAAATGCTCAGCATCCTTAATCATCAGAGAAATGCAACTCAAGATAACTCTGAGATTCCATCTCACACCTGTCAGAATGGCTATGATCAAAAGCTTAAATGACAGCACATTGCTGGTGGGAGTACAGGCTTGTGCAACCACTATGGAGGTCAGTCTAGTGATATCTTAGAAAAATTTCTACCTCAAGACCCAAACATACCACTTCTGGGTATACATCCAAATGATTCCTCATCAAATCATAAGGAAGTTTCCTCATCTATGTTCATAGCAGCCTTAGTTGTAATAGCTAGAAACTGGAAACAACCCAGATGTCCCTCAACCAAGGAATGGATTAAAAAACGGTGGTATATCTACACAATGGAATACTAACTATTCAGCCATCAGAAACAATGAAATCCTGCAATTTGCAGTCAAATGGATGGAACTAGAGAAGCTCATCCTGATTGAGCTAACCCAGACTCAGAAGGATGCACATGGCATCTCTTCACTTATGGTCAGATTTTATATATATATAGTACAGGATAACTGTACTATAACCAATGAACTAAGGAGAACAGGAACATAGGCTTTGTTTCCTAGCAATGAGACACTTTGCCCTAGTGGTGCTACCTTGTAGGCCCCCAGTGTATGAGGAGGCTCTTGGCCCTCATATGACCGCTGAACTGGGGAGGAGGACTATTATGTAGGGACACTCCACTCCAGAGGAGTGAGATGGAAGGGATAGGGGGTAGAGGGTGGGAGGGCCGGACTGGGAGCAGCATAAAGAGGACTCTGAGATGGATTTGTAACTTGAAGTAATAAATAAATATTTTTAAAAAAGAAAGTGTGACATATTTATATAATGGAATATTACCCAGCTAGTAAAAACAAGGACATCACGTAATTTTCAGGCAAATGGATGGAATTAAAAAATATCCTCCTAAGTGTGGTAACCCAGACCCTGAAAGACACATATGGTATGTAGTCACTCATAGTGGATACTAGCCATATAGTATAAGATAACTACACTCTAATCCACAGACCCAAAGAAGCTAAATAACAAGGAGGGCTTAAGGGAGGATGCTTGAATCCCACTAAGAAGGGGAAAAAATAAACATTGTCTGTGGAGGAAGAGAGTGAACTGTTTTGGAGTGGGGGTGGAGAGGAGAACATGTAGGGGGATTAGGTGTGAGGAGAGTGGGAATGGGGGTGAGAGGGCTGAGAGTGAGAAGGAAAATTGGTGGGGGGATGTCTCTGGGACAATCTGGAAACCTAGGATGGTGGAGGCTCCTGGAGGATATGGGGGTAACTCTGAGACTCCTAGAAGTTGGAGATACTGAGACAATTGTCCACCTATTTTAGCCAGGCAGGACTTCCAGTGGAGGAAGGGGCTCACCAGCACACCCACAAGACCCTCAACCCAAAATTTGTCCTGCCTACAAGATGTACAGGGATAAAGATAGAGCAGAGTTTGAGGAAATGGCCAATCAATGACTGGCCCAACTTCAGACCCACCCCATGGGAGAGAGTTAACTCCTGACACTATTAATGATAGATACTTTTCTATGGAGACAGGAACCTAGGATAATTGTCTTCTGAGAAGCTTCATACAGCAGATGTAGAAACCCATAGCCAAACATTAGACAGAATTCAGGGAGTCTTGTGGAAGAGATAGGGGAAGGATTAAGGGAGCTGGAGAGGTCAAGAACTATAAGAAGTCCTACAGAGCTCATGGGCCCAAGGGGACTCACAGAGACAGAAGCAAAGAGCATGCATGGACTAGACCTAGGTCCCCTACACATATGAAGCTAATGGGAAACTTGGTCTTGGGTCCCCTAACAATTGGAGCGGGGACTGTCTCTGACTTGGACTCTGTTGCCTGCCTTTGGATCCCTTTTCCCTAGCAAGGTTGACTTTTCTGGCCTCAGAGGAAGAGGAGGCACTTAGTCCTGATGCAATTCTGGGGGTCAGGGAGTGCAGAAAGGGGGGGGGGGGGGGGAAATGGGAGGAGAGAATGGAGTGGAACTGTTATTGGGATGTAAAATGAACAAATTAAATAATAAAAAAGGAAAGACAAGAAAGGAAATGTATCAATTTTTAAAGGGAGTGCATAATACTAATATTAAAGATTTATATGCTGTGATCAGAACAAAGCAAGGCTTAGACATAATAGGAAAGAAAGCCCTGTAGAGAGGGAAATTGAAATTCTTTGACTAAGTGTACTACTTTTAGTAGTTGTATATTTCCATTACTTTGTAATGTCGTATAGAAGAAGGAGAGATGTGGTGGTAGCAGGCAAAGAGGCAGGAAGTTATGGTGCTAGAACAGTAGCTAGAGCTTATATGCTGATCTGTAGGCAGCAGGCAGAGAGCCAGAAAGACTGGGCCTGGTATAGGCTTTTGAAATCTGACAATCCACTCTACTTACACAACTCTACATTTCCTTTAACAAGGCCACACCTCCTAATCCTTCATAAATAGTCAGCCAAACTGGGAACCAAACATTTAAATATATGAGCCTATGGGGGTCATTCTCAGTCACACCACCACACACATATAGATCACAATGAGCTTAGGGGAAAGTCTGATGGTCAAAGAGCCTGTGATTTTTTTTCCTGCAGTGATCTGATCCAAGCTCATGACAGGTAGTCAACTTAAGTTAATTTACTTGTTTGTATTCCTCTTGAAATTGAGTAGGGAATATCAGTATCATACATTATCAAGTTGACAATAGTGATACTTTGATAGAAACAAAGAACTATTGCTACCTAAGGATAGGAGAATTAATTTTGGCACACCCCCAACTCTGAAGAATCAAGATTTGTCCTGATTATAAGATGTGGCAATTAATGTCCATGTCACAAACTTACAGATATAAAATTAAATCTCAACATATAGCTTTTGTGGAATTTTATAGTGACAAAAAGGTCACTCTCATAGCATGTTTTCTCAGAAGTAGCTATAGCAGCCCTAATTACCTTTCTTACTAATATGGATATGTATTACCAATTATTTTGCAAAGGTGTGAGGCTGCATGCACAGTTCATAAAGTATTATAAGATAAATTATTAAAGATTCTCTGTCCCAGAATATTTGCATTATTTTCTATACTTTCCTGCTTATAAACATTATATTTTTAATGCCAAAAAGGATTCCAATTGAATAACAAATAGGAACTAGCTTGTCTATAAACTAATGATTAACTTTGGCCTCTGTGGCCTTCTTACTTTCCTGTGTTCAGTAATTTCTTTCCTGCGAACCCTGGCAGCCGAGACAAACTTCCTAAAGGAAAGAGGGCTCCCTAGGAATGGAAGGCCCAGAATTTCCTTCCTACTCTCCCTTCACCCAATTCTTCAGACCCATTCTGTACTACATCTTTTTTTTTATACTTTATTTTTTTATTTCTTCAAGTTACATCTCAGTCACAATCCCTTCCCTACTGCCCCTTCCTGTTCCACCCTTCCACCCTTTTTCCCCCCAACAGCTCCCCCTTTCAGTACAACAAATGGTTCCTTCTCTTATAACAGTAAATACTATACAAAACAACAGAAATAAATACGCCACATTTATGAGAGTTAAATGGCCCAGCATACATTCCCAATGTCCAGTTCATACATATTTGGCCCCTGACTTTAACATTCTACCATCTAACCATCTCCATGAGTTTAAAGTTCTATATCTGACTCAGCTTTCATACTAACTTGCATCACAATTTTAAAAACATCTTCTTAGATCCAGAACACCCTCTTGATTCCTAAACAACTCAAAATTTAACTATGAGACTCTAGCTATCTATTCTTCAACCACCTCAGAGATCTGAGAGGGATAAATGTATCTGATTATGTAGGAAGTGCAGGGCCTGCATCATCCAAGACTAAGAAATGACATATCAGTGGCTGCCTGGACAGTTCCTGTTTTCTCTCCATACGTTACAGCATCAATCTTCAGCCTTTTGGTCCCATTTCTCTGACAGACATTGATTGTAGAGCAGGGATTATGAAGGAATTACCTACCCTGTCTTGGCAGAGCTAGGCTGTCGACTTCCCTGCTACCAAGTTTTGTCCTTTTTGGACAGCAGTCTGTCTACAGTTGAAGCAAGGGGTTTTTCATGCCAAGAGATAGGCTTGCCACTAATTCAACCATCTCACACTGGAGATTCTTCGATGCTCATCTTCTACTTGGAGTAGAATAGGGGGTGCTGTCAGGAGCTGATATGTCTTGATATAAAAAAAATCTTAATTTAAGACAACATCTTTGAATGCCATATTCTGCAGATCTCTTGGAGTTTTTGAAGATGCCCTATCTATCTCTTGTATTTAGATAAGCAAATGTTGCTTGTCTTTTAACAACTTGATTTCTGTGTAGCTTAGAGAATATTAAGAGTATATTTGGCCACATTGGAATTGATCTTTGTATATTGATACAAAATTAAAGGTAACGCTTCTTAAAGGTATTGTACCTAGTGATACTTAAAAATGAAATGTGAAGCTCAGGCCTCTTGATACCAACTGTCTTAAACTGTTTAGGATAGTTAAGAAATACAAATTCCTAGTCATGCAAGCATGTCATTTTGTTAGCTACTGTACGACATCTTAAACTACTAATCATGACAAAGTTTATCAGGGCAGGTCTGGGCACGGTGGTGGTCCCAAAGAGTCACAGCTAGGGCAAGAAGCTTGATGTTGTTAGAATAAAGAGAAAATATACAGGCATATGTTCTGTCAGTTTCTCACTTCCTGTGGAAACTGCAGATCTCTTATTTCACATAGCTAATTTTGAGCTTTGTGGGCCAATGATCATATTGAAATTTAAATCCTTACAGTTTCTCATTGCCTAAGTAACTTCTGCAACTGAACAAGATGTATAAGCCACAAAAATTAAGTTTATCCTCAGCTACATAGAGTTCAAGGCTAGTCTGTGCTATATAAGACTTCAGCAACCTACAGAAACTTTGGAATATATGGCATTGCACCATATTGTATACGTATTTGGTAAGCAGTGAAATTCAAACATTTCGTATTCAGCTCATCCATGATATTGACCAGAAATTATTTGAAAGGGGTAGTGACACATGAGAAATAAAACTTTCCCTGATTTCAATTATACAGTAAACATATAGGCAAACCTCAGCCATGAGAGGATACAAAGCCTCGTAAGTTTAAATATTGCCATTTACAGCATAAAACACAAGAAGCAATTCTTTTGCTAGTCAGTTGCTTTGTAGCTATTAGAAAAGCTACATGGTGCTTTTCTAATGTAAGATAGTACTCTTCTGGGAAATTCTTCAGAATAATTTTGTATTTTATTAAATATTTGCTTTCACATTACTCTGAACAGTATTAGCACATTATTTTAAAGATACACACAATGGAAACTCAAGTAGATTAATTCAAATGCAGGAAAATGGAAAATATCAGTTGAATATGCATAAGGCAAAAAAAAAAACCAAAAAAAAAAATCAAGTTTACTATTGTCAGAAAAAACTAGTAAGGACACAAACAAATTCCCAGTTTGGAAATTATTTGTTCAATGTTCAAAATGAATACTTTTGTCTGTCTGTCTATCAATCTATCATCTATCTACCTATTTGTCTATCTATCTATTTATCTATCTATCTATCTATCTTTCCATCTATCTCTCTATCATCTATCTATCCATGTGCTGTAGTCCTGCTAATATTGGAGGCTTGTATTTATTACACATTTTATTTATAATCCTTTTATTTGCAGTAACTGACTGTGATGGCAATTCTTGGTTTCCAACCTGACTACATATGTAATTAACTAAAACTCAAATAGCTGGACACCTTTAAGGGACTTTTTTTTCTTAACTAAATTATTTGAAGTGGGAAGACCCTCATCTAATCCAGATATTTGAAATGGGAAGATCCACCTTTAATCTGGACCAAACCTTCTGCTGGCAGCCTATATAAAGGACATGGAAGAAGGCAGCTTGCTCTCTCTTTCCCTCTTACTCACATTCTTGCTAGCAAGTTCATTCCTTCACCGGTATTTGAGCCTACTTCTTTGGAATTCTGACCTATACTGAAGATCAACTGAGACATCCAGCCTTGTGGACTGAACAACTACTGGATTATTGGATATTTCACTGGTAACACGTACCATTGTTGGACTAGTTGGGCCATACCCTGTAAGCTGTTGCAATAAATCCATATACATATACATATATATATATTTATTTCCTCTAGAGAACTCTGACTAATATACCCATAAAGTATATTAGTAATTGCCACTATAAGATTTTGTGTTGTGCCTACATATAAAAATTCTTGATTGACCCTCAGAGATACTTTATTCCTAGATATGTCTTGTTTTTCTGTTTTCTTTCAGTGTTAGGTATGATAAAGCAATTGAAAATAAAATTTTAAAGTCCATTGAAATTACGATTTTCTTGGACTGGAGATCTGATGGCTTAGTGGTTAAGAACACTGGCTTCTCTTCCAGAGGACCTGGGTTTAATTTCCAGCACCCAAACAGCTGGTCACAACTTTCTGTAACCCCAGTTCCAGGGGAATTTGACACCCTTACAGAGACATACATGCGGGCAAAACACCAATGAATAATTTTTAAAAAGTACTATTTTCTGGATAAATGCCATAAATCATTAGTATGTACTGAAAGATTACAGGTCAGTTTTAAGAGTAAGAGCCTAAGCCACAAAGTTAATTATCAGCCGGGCGGTGGTGGCGCATGCCTTTAATCCCAGCACTTGGGAGGCAGAGGCAGGCAGATCTTTGCGAGTTCGAGGCCAGCCTGGTCTACAAAGCGAGTCCAGGACAGCCAGAGCTGTTAAACATAGAAACCCTGTCTCGAAAAACCAAAAAAACAAACAAACAAACAAAAAAAAAAAAACAAAGTTAATTATCGAGTTATGATAGAAACTATATCACTTACTGTCTGTGTTATACTTTAAGTTATTTTCCATTTCCTTTGCTGTCCATATACCTTTTTGTTTGTTTGTTTCTTGAATCTTATTCCTTTATCTTCATTTCTTCATGTTTTTTCATTCCTTGCAGTCTATACCTGTTGCCTATACTACTTAGTGACACTTCCAACATTGCCTAGTGCTTATCTGTATTTGTTCTTAATCTTAGTAAATTAATATGCACATGCAGATTATAGAACCAAGCTCTTCTATTATTTCTTAGGAAGATATATAATTGCTAAGAAATCAGATCAGATATCAAATGGTTCACATGACCTTAGCAATGGTAAATATTCTATAAATGCATGAAAGTATAATTTGTTAGCACACAAACACACACCCATACATCTGTGAGTATATATTTAGTATAACATATGGCTTCCAAATAAAAAGAAATCCAATATTCCATGATTAATGAGTTTTTAAATAGTTGCGTCTTCCCTTCAATTAAAATAAAAAAAACTTTTACATAGCAAAGCAGTCATTTAACATTTTTTCTTTTCAGCTATGTTACCATCCCTCTCACTTGAACTAGTGCATGGGGTACATATGAATGAACACCCAAAAGGGGTATTTCCAAATTGTCAAATGGGATAAATAAAATAGCACAATGGTCATATGAGTATGATGGAGTGATCTGCTTGTATTCAATTGTTAATTGTTTCCTCTGCCTTCCTTACTGCAGGAGCTGACACTCAAATATCCCAAAATGACATTTGTAACTCTTGCCTCCATAAAACTTCCTGATTGAAGAATAAAATGCTGAGGTCTGTGACTGAAGCAGAGAGAGGGGTAGGTGGAGCTAAGGATCTCAGGCTTTTGGGGGAGGAAAAGGATTAGAGGAGAGCCACGAGGGGAAGAAGAAGGAAAGAGAAGTAGGAGAAAGGACAAATGAGATGCGATGATGGAAAATCAGAACTCCACATGACATGGAACATTGGCATGGTGTGGAAAGAAACAGCCCAGGATGTATGTTCACATTAGTGAGTTTTATTTGGGGAAATAGAATAGAAAGCTAGTTTAGATAGGTTAAGATTGCACAGTCCAGGCTAAGACTTGTTAAATTCCATCAGATATCTTTGTGTGATTATTCATAAATGGTGGGTCAAGTGATAATGCCACCATTTTAATAACTATATATTTGAATTAGTAATTTTAAATTATTCAACAATCATAGACTTGCTGTTGGATGTTTTGACATACTAGTGTTGCCTACCACTCATGACATCACCAAAAAACAGTATCATGTATTTTCAGCAAGGCCATTGTCTTTCAAAGATTGTATATGTGTAGCTAATGATGTAGTCCTAGCGTGCATTGGTCAGATATTTGACTACCTCAGTGGATACCTACTTTTAGACTTACTTAATTAGATAAAAAGAAAAACTACATGCAAAATATTAATGATTAAAATCATATCATGTATTTATAATCAATAGAACCAAATATGAGGATAAGACAGCCAAGGTAGTTAAAAATCAAGTAGGAAGTTATAGAAAAGACTGTTCAGTAATGTTTTCTTTAACCCATTTCTTAAATAAATAAATGTTTGTGTCTATTCTGTGAATTTATTCACTATCACTTACCTGAGATTCTCAAATGTCAGCTATGTGCTCACTCTACTGACCTCTATTTAAAGTTATGACACATAATTATGTCATATGTCCTTAGGGAAAGGTGAAGGAGAAAACATTACAGTGTTCACACTCTACCATGAAGTGTTTTTATTTTTCATGTTTTCTATCCATTAACAAAACCAGAACATCAGGGAAGTAAAGTGAGTAACTATGGATTTACTTATACTTTGGAAGAACAAACATCCTCTCATATTTAAGCAAAGCAGATGCTTTGTAATATAGTTATCCTGTACTATATGGCTAAAATTCAATTATAAGTAAATAGATGCCATGTGCATCTATCTTTCTGAGTCTGGGTTAGCTCACTCACGATGAGCTTTTCTAGTTCCATCTATTTGGCTGCAAATTGCATGATTTTTTTGTTTCTGATGGCTGAGTAGTATTCCATTGGGTAGATGTTCCATAGGTTTTTTTTGTTGTTGTTGTTTTGTTTTTTATCAATTTGTTGGTTGAGGGACAACTGAGTTGTTTCCAGTTTCTAGCTATTTACAAATAAGGTTTCTATGAACACGCCCTTCAATTGTTTTTCTTTTTTGTTTTGTTTTGTTGATTTTTTTGAGACAGGGTTTCTCTGTGTATCAGAGCCTTGGCTATCCTGGACTTACTTTGTAGACCAGGCTGACCTTGAACTCACAAAGATCTACCTGCCACTGCCTCCCAAGTACTGGGATTAAAGGTATACACCACCATGACAAGCACAATTATTTTTCTTATTGCATAATGTATTTATGATTTTAGTTCTTATAAAATTTGGGTGCTATTATGTAAGAGTTTAAAATTTTTTAGTATAGCATTTGTCTTCAAATTTTGAGAAAGTAAGAACTCACATCAGCTCTGGTTACCTGCACAGTATCAAACCCATCAACATTCTAGCATGAACTAGGGAGGGGCTTATGAAGCTCTACTCCTAGTTGAGTTATTAGCAGTTGATGGCTGCTGTGATATTGTCATTTTGGAGTTGTGTGCACCCTTGCTAGGTTGACTGTGCTCTTGTGGACAGATGTATGTCCATTTACATAAAGGATGAATTAACTGGATTCAGTGTGTGTGTGTGTTTGTGTGTAGAGAGGACATTAGGTAGGAGAGGACCTGTTAGGGAAGTAGGAGAGGGATGGGACTGAGGAGCTGTGGCTAGATGTGATCAGAATACATTCTATACATGTATGAAATTGTCAAACATTAAAACCTATTTTAAAAAAACCTATAATAAATTTCCAAATGCTTATCAACAGTTATTCTTTAACCATTTTATTTTTTCATCAATCAGTACCATTTCCTGATCTTCTGACCTTTCATTAATTCAAAGAAAATCCATGTGGCCAACCATTTAAACAATTATGCTTCACAGATAATAAATTGAAAAATATCATTTGAAAATAGCATATATGTATGCAACATATCTGGCTCATATCCACCTCTTATTCCTCCAATTCCTCCCACTACCCCCATCACATCTCTTTACCAACTTCATGCCCTTTTATATTTTCATCTTTTTATTTGTTTGTTTGTGTTTTTGTGTGTATGTATGTGTATATGTATATGCATGAATGCATTTACGTATGTATGTACGTAAACTCATACAATCCATACATGAATGAGTGTGGGGTCATCTATTGGGGCTTTGGCTCTTCTATTGATTCATATATTTCGGTCATTTACTTGTGGTTTCACTCCCAAAGAAAAGTGACTTTCTCTTTCCCAGCAGCCATCAACTGCCAATAGCTACTGAGCTAGGTATGGGGACTTGGGAGCTCATCTCCAACCCATGTTGGATTTTAATTGGCTTGATCTTATACAGGTCTTATACAGGCAGCTGTGAGGCCATATGTGCAAGAACCACATCATATATCATGGCTGATGGGTGATGGAAAACCTGGCTTTCAACATGCAGAAAAGAAACTAGATCCTTAACCTCTCACCTTGCAAGTAAGAACTTGTTAATAAGATACAAAATTTACACATTAACAGAAATTTGTTCATATCATCAAACAGCCGGCCAAACACAGTATTTTTATTTTAAAATATGATATTTGTTTGACAGCATTGATAAAATGACAAAATAATCATTTTTCTTTGTAGTGTAAGGGTCAATTGGTTATAAAAGCTGAGGTAACATATTACCAAAGAAAGTGTATGAGTGCCAATTCCCCTGCATTCCATCCCAAAGTGGATTGTTATCATTTTAATGATAATGACTCAATTTGGTCCTCAGCACCATAAAAAATTAAGCTTTGATTAATTACTTAATCATGACTTTTAATTAGTTCATATTGAGGTGTTTTTCTTACTGATTTGTAAGCATTCTTTACACATTTGTATTTGTCCTCAAATTTCTATATATTGGCAGTTTTACAATTATACCTTATTTTACCAATTGGATCCCAATCACAGCTTTGGAGAGAAATAGTTGGTAAGTGCAGGTTTATTTGGATTTTGGATTATTATCATTTTTCCAGTAGAAGGCTGGTCTCCCTATCCAAGTCACAATCTGGTCTCTTTATACTATCTATTGAAGCATTTAATTGTATATGTTTCAAATGTTATTGTTGTTAGAGTGTAGTTTTTGCATTTGTTTAGAGTAATTTTTCTGTCCACATAGTTACATATTTCAAGGTGAATATTAATTAGTTTACTAATTTTATCCTTTTATTTTTATCATTTAAATTTTCATTAAAATATTTAACTCAAATTTAAATTGTTAAAAGGCATCAGATTTTAAATTTACCTTCACATCAAAACTGATAACTAATTGTTTCATTGCTTTTGTCAATGATTCAAAATGCTATCTATATCATTTAAGTAAAATATTTGTATATTGACCGATTTAAAATTATGTACATCATGATACATATATATGTACACATATATGAATACAATAAAAATGGGGGCCTATGAAAATGAGATAAATTTTCAATGAAAGTGGAAAGAAGGCAGTTTATCCAGACTGATAGATGCTTCTCTGAAAACAAGGGGAAACTTAAATATTTGTCAGGAATAAACAATGAAAATTGTTTAAAGGGAGAGGAAAAAGGTAGAAATTTTGTTCATTGCACAAATTTGCTGAAGGCTAATTTATTAGACATCATAGATGGCTTTTCTGAGTTTAGTGATGCTCTACCATGCAGAATTCTATTACTGTATGTCATGAGTATTTTGGTATTTGCTGCTGACTAAGAAAAGGGCAGGTGCCAGAAGTCGTGGTACTCGCCTTTAATCCAAGCACTTGAGAGACAGAGGTACATGGATCTATGTGAGTTTGAGGCCTGTCTGACCTATAAAGTGAGTCCAAGACAGCCAGGGCTTTTTCACAGAGAAACCCTGTCTCAAAAGAACAAAAATAAATGAATAATAATTTTTTTAACGGGTGAGCTGCAGTCAAAGAGTCTAAGGAGTTCACATTTCCACAGTTTACTCTTCTTCCATTGTGTTACATTTGGCCGCGGGTGTGGCCTATTCTCTTCCTGGACTTGGTGTTAGGACAGTATTCACCAGTCATTTATGTTCTAATCCCAAAGATTAGATTACAACTATCTAATCAATCTATTTTTAAATTAAGCTTATTTTTATTTCATGTACATGAGTGTTTTGCCTACATGTGTATCTCTGCACCATCTGTATGCCTGATGCCTGTGGAGGCTAGAAGATGGTGTTAGATTCCATGCTGGAGACCTGAGAAAGGCATCAAGTACCCTACCCTATCGTTCTCTGCTTATTCCTTTGAGACAGGGTCTCCTACTGAACCTGGGGCGAGGCTGGTGGCCAGCAACCTGCAGTTCTTTTTTGTCCTCCTCAGTATTGGAGATGCAGGTACATGTGTAACTGTACCCTGTTTTTTATGTGGGTGCTAGGATCTAAACTCAGGTCTTCATGCAGCACATGCTCTTATCTACTGAGCTGTCTCTGTAGACCTGTATTTACTTATTTTTAAATTTATTTTACCTAAACATTAGTCATTCCTATCTTAATACTCCATAGTTCTCTTTTTTAAAAGTAATTTCCCAAAAAATTCTATTTGCTATTATTATCTGAAGGTGATAATGTCCATCCCAAGTAAACAGTTCTATCTATACACATTTCTTAACTACAAAAATTCTTCACAGGTTTCAAGGGAATAAATTAAATCACACCTCATCACTTTGAGTTACTTACTGACTCAGGGAATCATTCATCAAGTGGTTTGTAGGTGTTTATCTGTACCTAGACATTTATATTTATTATTTTTTCATTCATAAGCTTTTATGAGAAAGAAGTAAGAGACTCCCTGCAAGCAAAGTGCTGAGGAATCAGAAATAAATATAACACCTAGGCTAAGGCACTGAAATAAAGATCAATGGGTTATAAAATAATGAGCCTCATTAAAGATAAAGTTGCTTGTCTTTGCTTTTGCAAAGGAGTAGGAAGAAACCCTTTGCCTTTACCATGAGCTTTCCAAAGTGGTTCTTCTGCGAATACTACTGACAGCATCACAAAGACTGGGCCCAAACTTGTATTGGTTATTGGAGTTTTGAGTTGTGCCCAATATGTATGAATTAAAATTCTTCCATATTCTGAGAATTCTATTTCAGCATTTATACTTTTAAAATGGTGCCTAAGTTATTGAACATAACTTCGGCATGAATATGTTCAGACAGAATAACCTACAAATTTGGTTTTGGTTTTGATGTAAGGAAGACAATACGCTGTATAAAGATTTATAGTAAATCCTTATATGTGTGTAGCTATGGAAAGTGTAAAACCTACTTGGTTTATGAGCCATTAAAATAAAGACAAAGGGTGTTTTATGTTACTTACTGAAGCATTCGTGATTTTGAAATAATTTTTCTACGCATTGGGTAACTATATTCTTCTGAAGCAACAGTACTCTCATTACTCCCCACTGAGTAAACTTTAGTGGGCAGGAGTTATGTGTTGGGAAAGAAGGAACTATTGTGCTTTTAAGACACTATTTAATTCATGAGTTTGCTGTTGCTCTTGTCTCCCTGTATTTTCTGCTGGCACTCCTCATTAATAATAGAAAGCCTTCCTCCTTAACGCTCTGCTTTTATACACTAAAGCACTTTCAGAGCCTCCCAAGCAGTTTCAATGCACGTGCTGTGAAAGATAGCCTTTTAAACACTTGGAAAGGAATATTTAATAAACCTTATATTTTGAAGAATATTTAACTTCCATGGAATTTAGATAGTAAATAATAGATGTCAAATAATGTTATTTTATCTTTAGTAGTGTTCACAGGTTGGTTATTTTCCACTCTAAATAGAAGGATGTTGACATTCTTGGGGAGTCATATCTCCTATTTCCTGTTATTTGCTATTTTAACCAAGCCCTATAACTATCCAGTGACAATCAAGGAAAATTTTTTTGTTTTATATTTATATGTTTTATAATTCAGTAGATATTAGCAAGAATAACCCCTAGATTGCACCTGTCAATAAAGACAAACATGTATATATGATTCTCAAGAAAAAGTATATATATATATATTATATATAGATATGAACATGAAGTTTTAAAATGTTCATTAATATTTTCTATTTCATTTTTTGAGACACAAAAGTTTCCATTTGTGCTTACACATAAGATAGTGTTATGTCTGAGAATCAGAGGGGTTGGGATATACAATGAATAGTATAAAAACACATTAAAAAGCCAATGTCTTTAATACCAGGTGTGGAAAACAATAACAAAAATTATAAATAAACAAAAACCCATTCCCAAAATTTAATTAATTTTGTAATACCATTATTATTATTGTTATTGTTATTATTATTATTGAATGGGATGTGAAACTAAATTGATTACTCAATGATGATTAGTTTTTTCATTTTTATTTAACATACTAACAAACAAATTTTGAATTTAAGACACTGAAGAGACAGTTTAATATTCAACATTTATTCTAGGAAGCTACAGAAGGCAGAAATACTCTAGGTACGAAGTACATGTTTTTACTCCTGTGACTTCATGAGAAGGGACACCTGTTCTTGACTTGTGTCAAATTGATCCTTACATAGATACGAATTCAAGCAATGCTAAATGACCACATGAATGATATCAATCTAATTCAGTTTCTGTTTTGTAAATGTTAGAAGTAAGTAAATAAACTGTCAGGACTTTTTTTTTAAAGCATTTGAATTTAAAAATAATTTAGATAATTACTAAATTTTAAAAATTGTATTAAAAATGGTATGTTAAAACTAAAGCTTAATACAAAAATGCCTGACACATCTTCCTCTTGGACAAAGACAAAGCTTGTTTCTTTCCCTTCTGTGATTCTTAAATTAACTTGGCTGGAGAATTGTTTTAAGCTGTTATAAATATTTAATCAAGAACTGTCCTTAGTTTTTCAAAGCATGCATTTTTGTCCAGACTTTAATGCTTTCATTTTAAGAGAATAGACTTCAAAGAGAAGCCAAGTGCATCTTTATAAAGCCAAAAATATGATTTCCTCCTCCTCATTAATATGTTCCTGACATTAACAAAAGCATTTTATTTTAGGTAACATTACAAATAGTCCTGCAAGAGTACTGGTCATCAATGTCCTTCCCACCGGTCTACTCAAGTAATTTGTCATACAACCTAGTCATTTTTTTACAAAGATAGAGATTTTTCTCAAGTACAAAACTTACTTATCTTGAGTCCTTATCTTTTAGATTTTGATCTTAGTTTTCTTATGAGATTTAGTTAACTTTACCACAAGGAAAACCACTTTTCTTCACTGGGTAAATGAAATCAAATGCAACCCAAAGGCTCCAAAGTTTAGCAGATAGTACCTATAAAAAGAAACCATGCTATCTTTAATCCCCAAATTGTCATGGCTTAATTTTTGACATTCCTATCATTGGAAAGTAGACTTCTTTACTTGTGAGCATTTTCTTATGTGTTGCATCCCATATGCTCAGGAGCAGGTGATCTCCTCATAACATTGCTGTCTCCACTGCTGTCCATCCACATGAGACCACTAAACATAAGGGCTCAGCTCTTTCTCTCCAAGTGTGGCAACTGCTACTGTTGCTTTTCTGATCTAACAAGTTTAATGCTTCCTCTTCTTTATCAGAAGAAACAACAACAACAACAGCAAAATAAATAAATAAATAAATAAAATAAAAAAGCAAAACAAAACAAACAAAAAACCCCAAAAAACAACAATACAAAACAAAACAAGAGAGACCCTTTCCTAACTCCCCATAGCACATCTGAAACCAGTTGAAAAATATTAGCACAAATACTAAAAGTTCAGGCATCAGGAAAAACAGAACAATGAGATGAATTATAGTTTTTGTAAAGCAGCTGCTTTGGGAGAGCAGACACTACAGGATAATTTATTTATAGGGCCAACTTCAGGCTGGCTGACATCTACATAGGAAAGCTCCAGCACAGCTGCGACTCAGAGCTCGGGCTAAGCATCTTAGTTCAAAGTGAAGATTTGTGTCCATCCCAATTCATTACCTAGGGCCCTCTTTTCTGCTTCCTATCAGAGCTAATCTAGGGTGACTGACAATGAGAAGATATAGCTTGTTTAATGAAAATTCTGTGCTTAGGCTTGGAGCCACCAAAAATCTCTATTGGCACCATAGCCTACCAGAGTTTCTCTGCCATCAGTTGGCACTGCTTGGTTTGTATTCAGTCATCTCAGTGAGTGTGGTCTGGCTCAGCCAGTCCTTCCTTAAAGTACTAGGGAAAGAAAATGGGACTTATGACATGTTTTCTCCATCCTTCTGTCCCTACTTTCCATGTTGAATATTTATTGAGATGGGTAAGTGAAAGAGACACCTTTTAAAAATGTAATCTGGGGAAGACCCTCCAAAAAAGTTCTGAATTTGCATTAGTTAGCCTTAGAAGGATTTGCGCCAGAATTGTGTCACTGAGTTCAGAGTTTCCTCCCTTCCTTCGTTCCTTCCTTTGTTCCTTCCTTCCTTCACTCTTTCCTTCCTTCCTTTGTTCCTTTCTTCGTTCCTTCATTCCTTCCTTCCTTCTTTCCCTCCCTCCCTTCCTCCCTTCCTCCCTCCTTTCTTTTCTCTAAGCAATGGGTTAATATTATTAGTTTTTAGCAAAATTGGTATTCTGTCCAATAATGTAGAACTACTCCTAACTTTAAATAATTTATTTATTTTTACGTTGTGGATATGAGTTTGTGCCTGCATGTATGTATGTGCATCTTGTGCATGTCTATTACCTGCAGAAGCCAGAAGAGAGTGTCAGATGCCATTGAACTGGAGTTGTAGACAGTGGTGTGCTGGGAACTAAACTTGGTCTACTGTAAGACTAGCAAGTGTTTTAACTCCTGAGTCATCACTATAACACACACACACACACACACACACACACACACACACACACGCGTATGTATACAGGGATTGAGCTCAGGGCTCTAGACGGAACTAATTGTGCAGCCCACTTATAAATTTTAATGTAGAGTCAAAGAATCTTATAACAGTTACATCTGAAGTTTTGGAATCTGAGTGCCCTACATGAAACTAAAATTCAAAAGGCACCTTAAAACAAAGTCATCCTATTAGGTGAGTCTCAGGTGGGTGAGGCTGAAGTCCAGATTCTGGTCTCTGAGCTTCAGGCTGCATGCTGGGTCAGGCCTGCAGCACAGGGTTCATTTTGGGGTCTAAGCTGGACAGGAATAGGACACTTCTCCCTGTAAATTCCAAAATCTCAGAGAGTGACTCCAACCAGTCAGGTACATTTCACACCTGTGCTTGAGTAATATCAGAAACATCCACTTGCCAAAGGAAGGTAGATGGTCAAGTTAGTATAAGGGGTGGGAAAAAAATCTAAGTGCTCCTCTCCACCTTAGGCCACAGCAAGATTGTGGGTATGTCATCTTATCATAGCAGAATAGATCGGTCTACCTGGTAATAATTTTCCTTTGGCAAACTAGACTTTGCCTATCTCTATCTTTTGTCTAATTTTGTTCCATATTCTTATTATTTATAAATTTTCCTATTTTTCTACTTATAATATATTCTACTTAAAAATAATTTTCCACTATAAAATTATTTATAAATTTTCTCATTTTTCTACAACAACCCAATTATAAGCAAAATTGAAAACTTTAAGGAAGCCCATCTTGGTTAATTTTATAGCATTTTAAAATTTGTGCATCTTGGTCTTTTACCCAATTGTCTATGGGTATGCTTTTTCTTAATCTTTAAGCCTTTTTAAGGTTGACTTGCAATACCCTCAAGGCAATAGGGCAAGTTGGTCATGGGCTAAAACCTTCAAAACTATAAGTCACAACCATCACCAGAAAAGCCAGCATTAGGTTAAGTGAGAGACCTTGGAATACTCAAACTTAAATGGGATCTCTCTATCAAATCCTTCCCATCAGGGTCAGGGAACCCTGTAGAAGGGAACCAGAAAGAATGCAAGAGCCAGAAAGGGTGGAAGACATCGAGAAAATAAGGCCTTCTAAACACAAAAAGACCAACACAGATATGAACTCACAGAAACTGAGGCAGCATGCACAGGGCCTGCATAGGGCTGCAACATATAGGGTTCCTTGTAGGGTTCTTGTATGTAGAAATGGACACATGCTCCCATCCCTAACCAAGAAGCTATCTGGAGTTGACAACCACTTGCAAATGAAACTTTACTGATCTCCAATAGTCTCATTAAAGATAAATTACTTTTAAGGGTAGGCTGCATGCCAGCAGTAGATGGCCAACAGAAAGCTAACTCAACTGCATCTTTGAAGGCTCTTACTTTTATAGTGTCAGGGAGGGCTTTTCCTGTTTTTAAATGTTATATTACTTTTTATTTTAATTTTATTACATGTGTTTCATATATATATATGATATATATATATTTCTTCTCTCTTCTTTATATTATGGCTTACAGTTTAGTGTTTATGGGGTTTATGAGTGTGCAAATGAGTAGGCCTTTGTTTGTTGTGCCTTTTCTCAGTTTTCTTGTTTTATCCTATTCTGGTGTGTTAGATTTTGTTTTGTCTTATTATATTATATATTATTATTATTATCCTTTAGAATTCTGTTTCTTTTCTGATGAGAGACAGAGGGGCATAGATCTAGATGGGAGGGAAGGTAGGAAGGAGCTGGAAGGAGGGGAAGAAGAGGAAAGTGAAATCAGGATATATTATGTGAGATCAATTTCTATTTTCAATAACATAAAATAATCAACAATACACAAGAAAAGAAAACTTATAAGGCATTGTCACTGTGTTATGTAATGTTGAAAGCTGAGATATATCTTTAATCATGTTTTCATAGATAAGCACATGACTTTAAATCCTCTGGCAAGGAGGCTTACTTAGTGGAGTCCTAGATCAAAATTTTTGGGAGTGAGGTGGAATGTTCCCTGTGGGAGGGAGCATGAACAAAGAACAGGGCTACAGTCTTTCAGAGCTTTGAGGACCTTTATCTACTTCTCTGCTGTTGCTGCTGGTTCAGACCCCACCTCAAAACTGCAAAACTACTCTCAAAAAGTAGTGTTTTTGATGGGAAAAACCTGGGACACAAGCCACAACAATCCTTTTCTTTTTGTGAGTTAATTACTTCAGGTAATTATCACAATAATGGAAAGATAACTATTTTTCCTGGTCTGGAAAACAGATGTTCATTGTGATAAAATAAACATAATTATAGAAAATAGTACATATATTCCATGTGTGTGTAAGATTGTGAGATCTAATTCCTACATATTACATAGGTCATTTCTATTCTTGCACCTCTTACTTAGTATTATTACAGTTAGGGAACTACATCTAGGTTGCAAATAACAGGGACTTGGGGAATTTTTTTTATTTGATTTGTTTTCTTCACCTAGTGGTGTGTAAGGATGGCTGAAGTACCTTTAATAAACCATCTATCACTGTCTTCCTCCATGTCTAGTAATTTCCATTCACCTAGATTGTTAGAGTATGAATATGAAGGCAATTAATACATAGTTTGGGCTTCAAGAGCCTTTGATCTCAGAAGTATGCTTTATTTTTAACTTTTTTTTATTCTTGATGCAATCTGTTGAGAAAAAATCAGATTATGTAACACAAGAACATTTAACACAAGATGTTCACTTATCACATGGTGCTATCTCCATGAATATAGGCCACTCCTCCCCTGTAACAACACTGGCTGCATATGTTTTCTAGAAGGCAATGCTGATGAGCATGAAGGGAAAATACATAGTCCATAGAGGGACTGGGAGAATGCTACCTGGGAGAACAGCAACAGATGACTCACAGCTCTCAAGGGCGAGACAGTCCTGCACTGTCACCCAAGAGGAAAATCAGGCAGAGGACCAAGACTCCTCCCAGCATCTAAGCACACTTGATGTCAATCAGGGCCATTGTTAGTTTCTGTGATGACATACAGTAAGTAGTTGCTGAAATACTTATTCAATTCCTTCTGATTCCAACACATCTTTGTGGTTGCTGAGTTTTAGGCTTAATGAGCATGACAATTCTACACTCACCCTCACCCCAAACAACTGTTTCTCTAATCAGTCAAGTGTAATGTTTTCAGCTTGATTTGACTTTATGGAGAATTAGTGTGTCAGTAATACCAAAGCATGAACTCAACCTCAAGGCACTTGAGAAAATGTAAGGGTTCTTGTATCCACTCAGCAATACATCTACTTAACATGATCATAAATTCCCTGTGTAAGAAGGGTCTAGAGTAGAGAGCAGAGGCATTCCTAAGTTACTCAAGTCCTGAGGGAACACAGAAAGGAGATGTAAGATAGAAATTAAGGACACAGAGAAGCAGAGTTATTTTTGTTATGTGGTCCAGGCTGGCCTATAACTTTCTATGAGTTCAAAAATGGATTGCTACTACTGATCCTCCTGTCTCAGCTTCCCAAGGGCCAAGATTATAGATGTGTGGCACTATTCCTAACTGAAATGGATCATTTGTTTCTTTGTTTGGTTTATCTCACCATTGTAGACCAGGGTTATAGGGAAACTCATTGGCAATCCTTGTGAGTTCTGAGTATGTGCCACTCTACTCTGATGAATTAGACCTTGAAGATAGACTTAAGAGTTTGTTAATTGGCTCAAAGAGGTGATTGTCCTCAGAAAAAAGGAACAGTAGTTTGGAAGACATAGAATCATTAAAGATTATTTGTGAACTGGAAATTGACCGTGAGAAGAGCTGCCTAGGAGATGAGATAAAAACAGAAATCAAGTCTGTTACTGGCTTTGCATTCCACACTTAGGCACTAAGATAGCATTATAGATTTTATTTGTTTGAAGGCAGTGAATTATTCTGTTCCTTGGTTGTGGACTCATGTGACAATGCTACTTATCTTTAGTAGTGGAAAATTATGGTGGTGTTTGGTGAGTGTGGCTAAACTAAAGAGGATAAAACAAAATAAATTTCAGGGATGGATATAATTCCTATAACACAGATTTTCAGGTAATGGATATCCTGTTGTTATTGACTTACTGATGTTTGGGTTTTGTCAGAATGTGTGAGTGTGTGTGACTGTGTACATGTGTGTGCTATTTTTTTGGTTTGTAATTTTATATAAAACTGTGCTGGAGTGGAGTAAAATTCTGAATCTCATCCTACTAGGAAGTCTTTTAAGTCTTACTATTATGTGAACTGAGTTGATCTTCAGGCTCCTAGAAGACCTGAGTAATAGGTATAATATGTGTATTTTGAGCTACACCTCCCTTAGTAAATGGGGAGGATTTTAGTTTAAGTGAAAAATAGAAGCATTAAAGGAACAGTAATAAAAGATAAAATCCTTGAATATCCTTGTTAGCTTTTCTCTGAGATTTAGTTCATCATTTCTAACAGCAATTGATTGCATGCTTTTCAGAAGCTTTAGAAGGCAGCTTTGAATATTCCTGCTAAATTATTGTCACAGCCATCATGCTGACAAACAGGAAGGCCCTGGGTTCCTTGGTGGAGGAAGAAAGGCTCTGTTGTTAGGGAACAGCATGGATAATATTGCCCAGCAAATAAGAGTTAGATAAATCATCTGAGATCATTGCTAGTCTCAGTTATTGGTAAGAAGACTATGAAGTGAATAATCCAGGAAAATTCTAACACTATTTAAAATAGAATGTGGTATAGGATATGAAAGAGAGCAGTGTGCATAGATGAACTAACCAAGCAGTTCACTCCTCCTTCCTTTGAAATATGATTCATAGTATCTTTTTTACTGTTCTCTGGTGCAAATTGAAATCCTTGTATCTTATGATATCTTGGTATTTTGGACCAAGGATGCCTTGATAAGGGAATATTTAAGCTTTAATTTCTTCATGACTCAGTCCAGTAATTATCCAACTGTAAAAATATATTTAGCTTTGTTCTAAAAAGTTATTTTCCTTTGCAAACCAAATATTGTCTTGCAGCAGGTGCAGATGCCAAGATCATGGTGGACATAAATCCCTTGTGGAAATATTTTTCATTCTCTGCATAGTCCCTGTGTACCATTATTCTGCTACTGGTGCTTGTAAAACACAAGGAGATACTTACATTTCTAGATCTAATGGTTTTTCATCCATTTTTTAAAGTCTAAAGTTTTTGGGAAATATAGGGCTGCTTATTTTTTTGTGGATATATGCATGTATATACTAGGCTTGCTGGATATAAAAGTTACTTGACTTATTTCAATTCTTTCTGTACTCTTAGAGCCATTCAGTTGTTAAAACACAGTTTACTACTTGCTGTAACTAATTGTGATCACTCAGGGATATGTCCCATGGTACCTTTTAAAACCTATTTTCCAAGATCCACTTAAAATATAATTTGGATGAAGAAAAAAAGGGAAAAAATGAAACCAGTATTTTCTCATATTCATAGTCTGTAGCAAACAGTTCCAGAAGCAAAAAATTATTTGCAAATGTCCGAATCATGTCTCAGTGGTTTTGTCTTTCTTCCCCCCTCTCTTAATTCCTGTCCCCCTCCATCCCTTCCTTCCTTTCTGTTCTTTCTCCTCTCCCTCTTCCTTCTGTCCCTTTCTCTGCCTCTCTCTCTCCTGTTTCTGTATCTATTTGTCTCTGTCTCCTTATCTCTCACTGATGGAAGTTATGGTGTTGATATGGAATCAGAGAACAGTGAATGTTAAATATCTAAATTTATCTTTAGTCTACCTTGAAAACCTAGATAGGGATATATCCCTTCTTTGTAACTTATTATTTAAAATTCAGACTTATTTCTGGAAGAATGGGTTCTTATTTCTATCTCTACTCTGACCTTGTTCCAGAAATAGCATTTCATATCTCATCATTTGACATTTCCTTGTGTATTTCCTGTTCTTAATTCAATTTACTTCTGTGCTTCTGCAATCACAATACTTAAAAGATAAAACACTGTGAAAAGAGGTTTAAGTAAGCTCACAAGGTTTAGTTAATAATTACTTGATCCATGCACTTGAGCAAAGCATCATGGAGATTGGAGTGTGACAGTAGACAGCCGATCATATCATGGCAGATCAGGAAGAAGAGAGTGAAGCTGGAACCAGGGCCTTGGCATAACTTTCAAAAGCTGACACCCCTAAAGACTTTTTCTGGAAGCTAGATCCTATTTCTTAAAGGTTCCACAGTTTGAAAGAACAAAACAAAACAAAAAGCCCTTTCCGTTTGCATAAATTAGTCTTTACTTTAAAAAGTCTTACTTGGTCTTTGGAAAATAGAAGTGTAGTCTGGTAGAGAAGAGGACTTCCTTTTTCCTCATCCTTCTCAGGCCAAGGGTCTATGAGTCAGGCCCTGCCCTTCTTTTTAACATGTCATCCTAACTTTTCCCTCATAAGCTTTTCCCATGACCACACTGACGTGCACACTGGAATTAAAGTAGCCTCTGTATCTTCTTTGTAATTTACTTTGCTTTTCTTTTCTCAAGACTCAGTCTTCCTCCTTGCTCTACCAGCAGATCGTCTTTTGTAGGTAAGTCAATCATAGAGCTGGAATTGATGTAAATTTTTCTTGGATGTGCAGATAGTAAATATTTCAGTCTTTTTGAACTACACAGTCATAGTAAACACTCTACTGTGTTGTAATACAAACAAGAACTAGAGAATATGAAGGGATGTGATCTAATATAACTCTGTAAGCATTAAAATTTTACCTTCAGACAGTTATAACGTGATATATTGTTCTCTTTTCATTTCTTCACAACCATCTTGAAAATATAAAAAGTAGTCTTTGATTTTAGGGCCATATAAAAACAGATGACAAGTGGATTTGACGTGTGTGCTGTATTTTGTAGGCTCCTATTCTAGAAAGGTTTCTCTCTCTTACATAGTTTTTAATAGTAAATCACTTGTCTCAATACTTCTTATATTTTGAAATTTGAAGTGTGTTTATTAACATCACTGAAATCAGAATCCATGGAAGTGGGGCTTTCATTTTTTTCTTTTCTTTTTTTCCCTTCCTTCACGATGAGAAAGTGGAGTGTAAAGGGAGAGCTGTTGCTTTTCTCAGTCTTAGCTTCAGACCATGGCTAGCCTGTTTTGTTCCTGCAGGCCTATAATGGAGCAGAATGTCATCATCATAAGATAATGTTGTAGAATTCATCTCCAGTAAGTTAGAAAGCAAAGACACTAGACAGGAACCATAGCTAAGGAATATCTTTATAGAACATGTTCCCAGAAACATACTTCCTCTAGATAGGGCACTTATCCTACAATTGATTCCCAGTAGCATAGTAACATTAAGAATCCATAAATGAGATCTGTTTTAAAAAACTGTAAAAAAAAGAGAGAGACCTGTTTTAAAAAAAGAATTCATAAATGATCAAAACCTTCATAATTCACTACCTCTCAATGACTGGACTGATTAGTTGGGAGACTAAGCACAGAACACATGAATCTTTTTGGAGACATTTCACATACAGCTCACAATATTCTGCCCGTGTCCCCTACAGGCTTATGGCCTCCTCACAATGCCAAATCCATTTAGTTTGTCTTTAAGTGCTCTTAAAGTTTAAATAGTTCTGACATTGCTCAAAAATTGAATTTCACTCTCCTTAGATACTCACTTCTTAGGTGTATATTTCTTTAAAATCAACAATAGAGTTACTTACATCCAATATATGATGGGTAGACATTTTCTTATTGAAAAGGATAGAATACCAAAGAAGGATCAGGTCAAGGCAAGACTGACAGCCAACAAGACAGACATGATACTCTGCACTCTGTGTCTGGAACCAATGCTATGCTTGAATGAAATGAGCTCCGTATAGTTGTAATCACTATAGCCCAGAAAGCTTGTATTCACGCACTATATTAGGGCTTATACAAAATACAGATGAAGTTCTGCTGCAATAGAAAAACTCATGTCTTGTATTCCAACTGCTGTCAGAGTCTAAAATCTCCTGAGCACAATCAGTTCGGTCAGCATTCCCATCAACAATGTGGTCTTTTGAGGTCCCACCAGCATTGCCCATGAAAGCTCTGGTTATAGAACTCTATGGGTTTCCTAGCACGCATGCCAAGTAGATGCTGGCCTACATCATCAGCAACATCAGCAACAACCTTACTTCTTTGGCACCAATTTTTTGTGTCAATGAGACTTTTCATCATTTTAAAAAGTATCTAGCGAGAAGCAACTTCAAGGACCAAAGCAGGCTGTGTTAAAGTAGTCATTTGGAGTCTTTTTGCCTTAATGTGCAGGTAAAAGGTAAACTAAACCAAAAACATCCTAAATTTTTCTATAGATAATTTATTGTGGAATTATTTTCTCTAAGAGAAAACTTAAAATGTACCTTAATATAAATAAGAGGAATAGAATGTAACAAGTATATCTTTTCTTATAACTATTAGATCATTAGTATGATGGCATTAATGTCTTGTCTTGAGCAATACAATACCACAGGACAATAGCAAAAAAATTAAGATAGTAGCCATGAAAACTTCTAGAACATAGAAATATACAGTGATGTTACCTCTTTTAAGACCTCCTAGGCTGCCTGGACATCAACATTACTCAGTATTACAGTGGGTCTGGATACTGTTGTCATGGCAGGTGCTGACACATTACTGGTTTGCCATGTCTAGTCTCTCCTTGGTTAGTGGTACAACTGAGGCTGCTGCATATGGTATGGCTAATAAAGTCTTTACAAGCAGTTCACAAGTAGTTACGTTGATCCTTAAGTAACAATCAAAGAGTTGGACATGTGGTTGATAAGAAAGGTGGGTATTTCCACGTGTAAAATCATCGTACAAGGTAAGGTAGCACAGGCATTTGTTTCATCCTTGGCTTTGAACCATTCAGTTATCAAAAAGTTCTGAAGATACCATTCTACACAAGTGAGGGGGCAGGCAACTCCACAGTTCCTTTGCTTTTTATGTTTGTCACAAGTTTTCAGGCCAGATGGCTAAGTAGGGACTATTTCTAGCCCTAAGGAAGCTCTCAGGAAGCCCTTACGATTTAGTTGCTAAGCAAGTGTGTCTACAGATGCTGTTATTGTTAGGTGATGATGCCTTGCTTTGCAAATAGAAGATGCATTTTCTTTGGAATATTTCTTGGAGTTTTGAAATTTTAAACTTTTCTCTGCTATCCACTGCCAGTCATCTAAGACACTGGACCTCATTTGCATAGCATTGCCCTCAGTTGGCTGCAAACTTTTCTCTCGATTTGTAATCCCACTAATGTCTGAACTCTGAGTACCTTTTAGGGCTAAAAGACTTTGGTTTCTCATTCAGGATTGGGGGGCTGGAGGAAATTTTGTGTTCTAGTTTGTGGACATCATGAAATTTTACTGTACACTATTGAAGGTGACTACACACTGTTATGTGGGTCACTTGATCATGATGTTCACTTCCTGGTCCTGAGAAGTCTTACTTTATACAAGGAAATGACAAACTCTGGTTTGTCACTAGTAGTAGTGCTTTAAACATCCTAAATACTCTATGTTAAACAGTAGGGACTTTTTTTTAAACCTATGGGAACAAATAAAATATATATTTTTAATCTTTCACTTGTCTTCTTTGGAAACTTGGCTTTATGATCATGTTTTGTTTTGTTTTTCTTTTAAAATTCTATTTTTTACTTATATTTTAAAAAGTGGTTTGTAGATTGAGTTATTTAGTCCAGGTACACAGGAATTCCTCGGTTCTCTTGATTATTCTGAGTTCATTCGAGTGGCAGAGTTGACCACCCCGGCCTCTAGAACATGCTGTGGGGACACAATAACCTCCTTGCTTTAAAATTCTAACTCTGATGTTGTCTGGCTCTACTACACTGGAAAATAACTCAAATTCCCTGAGCCAACTTACCCAAAATGTTTAAAACATACGTTAAATAAAGTACACAAATAATTTAACACACTCTGTAATTCAGAGTAGAGGCACAATGAAATATATCTTCTACTCTTTTTTATTTGCTCAGGACTTTTTCCTATTGTGTTATTTTTTACTATTGCTTGATGATAGGCTAGCAACTGGGTGAATTTGAGGACTGCAATGATATTTTGTAGGATTACTTATTTAATTCATACTGAATGCTCACCCACCCACACACATGCCAGAGAAATTGAAACAAACATCTACTGTTCTGAAGAGTGTTCTTCTAAAGGGAGAATTGGAAGAAAAAGTTATTTAAATTCAAAACCAAAGAAAAGAGATGAAGGAGGAGGGACTAGGACCTGAAATTCTTGCTTTCCATAATGCCATGATAATCATTATTAGGTCATGCTTCAAATGTCTTATTACCTATTTGTGAGAACTTGTTTTTTATCAAATGCTTAGAAAGGTGGTTAATTTTTTGTTGTTGTTAAGACAAAAAAATAGTCACAAGAAACTGTAGTCTCTTATAATGCTTTAGAACATGTGCCCCAGCAAAGGAATTTAAAAATCAGCAAGAACTAGTTAAATAGTAGAGACTACGGAGATGGTACTCAGTAAAGTGCTTGCCATGCAAGGATGGGTTGCAGTACTAGGTACCTTCATGGGAAATACTGGGTATGGTGGCCCACTTGTAAGCAAGTGCTAGTGAGGTGGAGACAGGAAGACCTTTGGGGCATGTTGAGTAGCCAGTCTAGCCAGTTGGTGAACTTCTGTCTCAAAAATAATATGAATAATGCTTGATAAAGATACCTCATGTAGACCTCTGGCTTCCACCCATATTCACTCTCACAAATACTCACAAATGCATGCTTGCATGCTCGCACGCACACACACATACACACACACACACACTCATGCACACACGCACACACACATGCAAGCAAGGATGCACACATGCACAATCAACCAAGTTAAATAAGTAGCTCTCTTTACAACAGAGGGAAAACATTACATGAGTCATTTAAACCATTTAATTTCCCTGAGATGTTTTCTTGGTGAGGGTGATGATTAAACTTATCTGTGGGTATAAGGACAAAAATTCAGAATGTGGTAAGGAATTAAGCTAGTTCAATAAAGTGACAGTTGTAGGTTCTACTCTAAGATTCAAGGCTTCACTAATCTTGAGTAGCTGGTTAGGTTTCCCATACCAGTCATGATTTCCCTTTTGTTGAGTTAGTCTTAAGTTCAAGTAGACAGCTGTTGGTTACTGCCAAGGTATGCATGACACAACTTCACCCTTTGGATTATTGTACTATGATGATCATGGTACATAGGTATCATAGCTAGGTAGGACTACTGGTTGCTTCTCTCCTTTGGAAGTATACACGGCACCTACTGGTAACACAAAAGATAGTCCTCAGGGAGGAGGCTTCAAGTCTGTTCCACAGCAGGAAACTCTTACTCCTGTGTTTGAAGTACATGGTGAGTACTGAAGTACATGTGTTTGAAGTACATGGTGAGTACTGAAGTACATGTGTTTGAAGCACATGGTGAGTCCCTTCAGCAATAGGGACTTAAAACCCACATCTGAGTGTGTGTGTGGGTGGACAACCAAGAGAAATAGCAGCAGCTTATAAAGTTTTGTGGGTTTCTTGGACAATTCTGACCAAAAACTCAAAAGAAAGTCTCACCTCTCCAGTGTTGGGGTTTTGTTAGATAGTCTATGATTCTGGTGGAAAGAATCATCAGTCTAATTTGGTAAATTTCATCTAAATTATTTGTAAATTACTATGCATATACCGACTAACATGTACTTTATGTATTTTTAGGTAGATAGATAATAGTATAATTCCTAATGTCTTTTCAGATGTCCTTATTGCTATCTTACCCTCCATTATGTTTGTATTTGTATTTATCTCCTACCCTTCTTTACTAGTTAAAACTCCCCTTCCCCATTTCCCTTCAGATCACCTTTACCCTGCTCTTCCACTCTCTATTGCCTCCCCTGCTCCTGTAACAATGATCTACTTTTACCCTCCTTGTTTTTGCAGTTACTCACGGTTATATACATGTCTGAAGATTTGGAGATAGAAACCTCAGATGTGAGAGAACATGTAAGTCTTTGCTTTTATGGATCTGGATTACTCCACTCAATATAGTCATTTTTAGTTCCATCTACTTACCTGCAAAGTTCATGATTTCATTTTCTTTACATCTTAGTAGCATTCCATAGTGTACTTGTACAATTTTTAAAATTTTTTAAATATTTATTTATTACTTCAGGTTAAATCTCCATCACAGTGTCCTCTTTCCACCCCTCCCAGTCCTGCCTTCCCATTCTCTACCCCCTAACCCTTCCATCACACTCCTCTGGAGTGGAGTGTCCCTACATAACAGTCCCCCTCCCCAGTTCAGCAGTCATATGAGGGATTTGTCCTTTTTGGACAAAATCTTCCATATTCAGTTAATTCCTAAGCTTTATTGTTTTTACTATCTTTTTCTTGAAATGTATCACTTTGTTGCCTTTTCCTTTCCAACCATAATCCTGGTACTACTTCTTATACCACCTTTCCCACCCTGAACTTATTTGTTATATAAGTGTCAAAGTTACAATTATGATATGGAAATATTTCATGGCAGGTTTCAATGATACTTTCCCACTATTAATAGAAGATCTTGTCTATTCAGTATACATTTATACATTGATATACACCTCATGCTGATATAGTCCTTGTATTCCTGCCAATTTTGAGTCTCTCACTAACCTTTGAAGCCAACCTCTGCTTTACACACTCATAGTGAAACTTTCAGTTCCTAGAATGTTCAATTTTTCCCCTGTGTTGTTCTCACTACATGTAACTTTCTCCAGTGTTGTCTGATAAGTTTCTCATCTTCATGTGTTAGGTTAAATAATACCTCATCTCTTGCTGAATTCAAATGTACTTTTGTCCCATCACATAGTGCTCACCGCTCCATAATTATTCCCCATGTCTTTCTATATTTGTTTACCTAGTCAGTTTCAGGTCTTTATGATAAAATGAATAAAAAACAATTCATTAGATATAGTTGCATGGTATTGGGGAGCCTGAGGCAGGAAGATTATGAGTTTAAGGAAACTTGGGCTGTGACAAAAACTTGTCTCAAAAAAAAAAAAAAGACAACTGTTAGAATTTATCTGAAAGCTGTTTATATTCAAATGTTAATTGCTTGCCCACCCCCTCCATTTTCCTTACTGTTCGATCAAATACTCATGTACCCAAAATGATACTGTGTTACCTTGCCTCCAAAATTATCTATGATTTGCCAAATGAAGTTGCCTTGGCCTGGACTGGGCAGAGAAGAGAGGTAAGTGAGGCTAGGGTTCAAGGGCTTGTGGCTCAGAGAAGAAGCATGGGGAGAGATAGAGGAGGAAGATGGACAGAGATCATGGATTAACCTGGAGGACCAGAAGTGCATGTAGCTGGAGGCATCTTGCTCTAAGAAGTACTGTGATGGAGAGGACCAGATCAAATGGAATGTGTGCAACTTCTATAAGGTTTTAGATGGGAAGTAAAAAGTTAGCTTATAGAGTGAAGATCCGTCCAGCCCGAGTGCTTCAGGCTTATTAAAAAAAAAAAATCTAATAGGTCTCTGTGTGTTTATTTAATAAATGATGGGTTTAGGAATAACTGTGTCACCTTAGTAACCATATGTATCAATTATAATTATAATAATTTTTGCAACAGACAAGAGCCATTCAATTCATTTATTGAGTGAATATGAGAATAAAGTGGGCTATATTCTATTATATTTGCTGAAAATTATACAAGAAGGCCATGCCTTCATCATATGGTATTTGTAGAATTGGCCATAAGGTACAATTATACCAACAAGACCATTTTTCTTTATAAGAACAACATAATTTTTTTGGTGTTGTGCTTTAGAAAATACCAGTAAATAATAGTTTTGATGACCTGGAAAAAGCATAGATTTGATTACTCTAAATGTAAAAAAGTTAATAAGTTTTAGCATCATATTTTAGTTAAATGTTATGTAAGTTCTACTGATATCATTTTATATAAAATTCAACAAAACAAGTAAGCTGCAAATAAAACAGCTAAGTTACAACAGTTCTATTGAATTTTCTAAAATGGATTTAAGCTGCCTAGAAAGCAAATATAATTACACTTGAAACAAACATTAAACAATATTAATCATCAATGAAATGTGTAGAATGAAATTTCAATTTTAGTTTATTTTGAGATTGCTATGGTCTCTTTTAAAATTATCTGAATTTGTCTTTGAAAATTTGATATATATTTATATCATATGTATAATATGATATATATTATACATATATATCAATATGATATATATATATCATATATATATTGGTTTTACAGGGTATCTCTGTGTATCTTTGTCTGTCCTGGACTCCCTTCATAGATCAGGGTGGCCTTGAACTCATAGAGTTCTGCCTGCCTCTGCCTCCAAGTGTTGGGTTTAAAGGCATGTATCAACATGCCTGGCAATTGATAAAAATATTAACTTAAAACATTTTAAACAATTTTATTTTATGGTTCAGAATTCTTAAATTGTCATATGTGGGCCATTGTTTGTAGTTCTGCAAGAAAAGAAGATGATTCTGGGAGATGAGCTTAAAAATAAATTATACACTTAAAAACTTCATTAACAAACTTAGGAGAGTTTTGAGAATTTATGAAAATATACTATATCTGTTCAGCAGAATATTGCCCACACACTTAGACTTTAGTAGTACAGTGAAATATTAACATTTGAGATTGAAATAGGAAGACATAAAAGTATTCTAACATAAGAGCTCAGTTAGGATATCAAAATATACTTAACCTGGAAGAAAAGTCTTGGCATTACTAATAATATTACTGTTATTTTCTAAAATGTTTGACTACTTTTGTTGAGTTTCTTTATTTTACTGTTATGACTGGAAATTGAACAACTTCCAAAATAAGTCTGTTCATATTTCCACCTGTTTAGAGGCAGATTCATGAGTTACTGCTGCTGATAGATGTGTCTCCTTCCACTGAGGAATGTTTTTTGGCAATGATCTCTCAATTTCTTCCTATTTTGTCACTGTGTTCCAAGGTATAAACAGCATTACCTTATAGTGACAGCTCTGGCTTTTTTTAAACTTTCCTTTCATGAAAACAATACAAGTCATTATCCTAACTGACACCAAGTCATTAGAAAGAGACAAAGGCAACTTGAAAACACTTTAGGGACTTGTGTATGTGGTTCTTGGAGAAACGAAAGTTGTAAACAGCTTACTGAGTGTTGTTCTTACAGGACAGCCTCTTCTGTGTCTGGCAATTAACATCCAAAGGTCACATTTGTACTGGATTGAGTAGTAATAATCTTCCCTTCATAGGTCAGGAACAGTGTGTGTGTGCTGTTGGTTCTTATTTCTTATATATACCATTTGAGCTTGTCTTTTCTTGGAATTTTTTTTCCTTTTTTTATTTAAGATTTTTTTTTTTGTTTATTTTACATCCAATTCCCATCCCCCTCATTCTCCTCATTCTCCTCCTCCTAGTCCTAGTTTCTCAACCTTTTCCTCCATATCTTACCCAGTACCAACCCACTCTGGCACATCAAACCGCATCAGGACTAAGTGCCTCCTTTTTCATCGAGGCAAGATAAGGCAGCTATGCTAGAGAAATGAGCTCCAGAGGGAGGTAACATTATCTAAGTCTGGGATAGCCCCCATTCCAATTGACAGGGGATTCACTTGAGGACCAAGCAGCCTGTCTATATGTAATGGGCCTAGGACAAGTTCTTATAAGCTCTTTGGTTGGTAGTTTAGTCTCTTTGAGCCCCTTTGAGTCCAAGTTAATTGGCTCTGTGAGTCTTCTTGTGGTGACCTTGATCCCTCTAGCTTCTTCAAACCTTCCCCTAACTTTTCCTCAAGACCCCCTGATTTTTTCTTAATGTTTGGCCATGGGTCCCAGAATTTGCTTCTTTTATCTGTTGGAAAAGGCTTCTATGATGGCAATAATGTTGGGTTCGTTTCCAGATCCCTTTCTCCATCCACTTCCAACATCTATTTTATCTCCCCTACTTAGAGGAATTCAAGCATTATCTCTTGAACCCTCCTTAGTACTTAGTTTCTTTGGGTCTGCAGATTGTAGCATGGTGAGCTTGTATGTATTGGCTAATATCCACTTATGAATGAGTAAATATCCTGTGTGTCATTTTTGGTTTTTGTTAGCTCACTCAGGATGATCTTTTCTGGTTCCATCCTTTTGTTTACAAACTTCATGATATTCTGGCTTCTGATAGTGGAGTAGTATTCTGTTGTGTAGATGTACCACAATTTCTTTATCCATTCCTCAGTTGAGAGATATCTGTTTTTTTTTTTTTTCAGTTTCTGGTTATTATGAATAAAGCTGCTATGAACATAGTTGAAGAAATGTCCTTGTGATCTGATGATGCATATTTGGGGTATATGCCCAGGAGTGGTACAGCTGAGTTTTGAGGTAGAGTTATTCCCAGTTTTCTTAGAAGGCGCCAGACTGATTTCCAGAGTGGTTGTACAAGTTTACACTCCCACTAGAAATGGAGGAGTATTCCCCTTTCTCCACATCCTCACCATGTGTAGTCACTTTAGTTTCTGAATTTAGCCAATCTGACAGGTGTAAGATAGAATCTCAGAGTTGTTTTGATTTGCATTTCCTTTATGACAAAGAATGTTAAGCATTTCTTTAAGTGCTTCTCCGCCATTAGAGTTTCCTCAGTAGTGAATTCCCAGTTTAGCTCTGTACTCCGTTTTTTTGATTGGATTATTTGGTTTCTTGGTGTTTAATTTCTTGAGTTCTTTATAGATTTTGGATATTAGCTTTCTGTTGTATGGGGGGTTGGTGAATATCTTTTCCCAATCTGTAGGCTGCTGTTTTGTTCTAATGATAGGGACCTTGGCCTTACAGAAGCCTTTCAGTTTCATTAGATCCCATACATTAATTAATGATCTTAGTGCCTGAGCTATTGGCCTTCTGTTCAGGAAGTGTCTCCTGTGGCAATGAGTTCAAGGCTTTTCCCCACTCTTACATTTAGTGTTTCCAGTTTTATGATGAGGTCTTTGATCCACTTGGACTTGACTTTTGTGCAGGGTGATAAATATGAATCTATTTGCATTCTTCTACATGTAGACACCCAGTTAGATCAGCACCATCTGTTTAATATGCTTTATTTTTTCCATTGTACAGTTTTGGTGTCTTTGACAAAAAACAAGTGTCCGTAGGTGTTTGAGTTTATTTCTGGGTCTCTGATTTGATTCCATTTGATCAACTTGTCTGTTTTTATGCTACTACCATTCAGTTTTTATTACTATTGCTTTGTAGTAAAGCTTGAAGTCAGAGATTGCTATACCTGCAGAGGTTCCTTTATTGTGCAGAACTGTTTTCATCATCCTGAGTTTTTTATTTTTCCATATAAAGCTGAGAATTGTTCTTTGAAGGTCTGTAAGCAATTGTCAGGATTTTAATGGGAATTGCATTGACTCTGTAGATTGCTTTCTGTAAGAGGGCTATTTTTACTATGTTAATCCTACCAATCCATGAGCATGGGAGATCTTTCCATCTTCTGATATCTTGTATAATTTCTTTCTTCAGAGACTTGAAGTTCTTGTCAAACAGGTCTTTCACTTACTTGGTTAGTGTTACACCAAGGTATTTTATACTGTTTGTGGCTATTGTGAAGGAAGTTGTTTCCCTAATTTCTTTCTCAGACCATTTATCATTTGTATAAAGGAGGGCAACCTTTTTTTTTAGTTAATTTTGTATCCAGCTACCTTGCTGAAGGTGTTAATCAGCTGTAGAAGTTCTCTAGTAGAGTTTTGAGGGTCACTTATGTATACTATCATATCATTTGCAAATAGGGATAATTTGACTTCTTCTTTTCTACTTTGTATTCCCTTGATCACCTTTAGTTGTCTTATTGTTCCAGCCAGAACATCATGTACTATATTGAAGAGATGTGGTGAGAGTAGACAACCTTGTCTTGTCCCTGATTTTAGTGAATTGTTTTAAGTTTCTCTCCATTTAATTTGATGTTGGCTATTGGCTTGCTGAATATTGCCTTTATTATGTTTAGGTGTGGGCCTTGTATATCAGATCACTCCAAGACTTGTATCATGAATGGGTGTTAAATTTTGTCAATTTTTTCAGCATCTAATGAAATAATCATGTGGTTTTTTTTCTTTCAGTTTGTTTATATGCTGGATTACATTGATGGATTTTCATATGTTGAACCATTCCTGAGTTCCTGGTATGAAGCCTCCTTGATCATGGTGGATGATATGTGTCCTTGGATTCAGTTTGCCAGTATTTCATTGAATATTTTTGCATCAAATATTCATGAGGGAGATTGGTCTGAAATTCTCTTTCTTAGTTGAGTCTTTGTGTAGTTTAGGTATCAAGGTGATTGTAGCTTCATAGAATGAGTTTTACAAGGTTTCTTCTGTTTCTATGTTGTGGAATAGTTTGAGGATATTGGTATTAGCTATTCTTCGAATGTCTGGTAGAATTTTATGCTAAAACCATCTGACTCAGGTCTGTTTTTGGTTGGGAGATTTTGATAACTGATTCTATTTCCTTGGGGTTATTGGCCTGTTTACTTTGTTTACCTTCTCCTCATTTAACTTTGGTTGGTAGAAAATTATATTTTTCATTTAGATTTTCTAATTTTGTGGAGTACAGGCTTTTGAAGTAAGACTGTATGACTCTTTGGATTTCCTCAGGGTCTGTTGTTTTGTCTCCCTTTTCATTTCTGCTTTTGTTAATTTGGATACCATCTCTCTGCCTTTTAGTTAGTTTGGCTAAAGGTTTATGTATCTTGATTTTCTCAGAGAAGCAGCTTTTGGTTTTATTGATTCTTTCTATTGTTCTCTTTGTTTTGATATATTGATTTCAGCCCTGAGGTTGATTATTTCCTCTACTCCTCTTGGATGTGTTAACTTCTTTTTGTTGTAACACTTTCAGATGTTCTTTTAACTTGCTAGTATGAGATCTCTAAATTTCTTTATGAAGGCACTTATTGCTAAGAACTTTCCTATCAGCACTGCTTTCATGTTGTCCCACAAATTTGGGTATGCTGTGCCTTCATCATCATTGAATTCTAAAAAGACTTTAATTTATTTTTTTATTTCTTCCCTGATCCAGAGGTCATTGAGTAGAGAGTTGTTCAGTTTCCATGAGTTTGTAGGTTTTCTGTTGTGTCTGTTATTGCTGAAGTCCAGCTCTATTCCATCACTGTCTGATAAAATACAAGGGTTTATAGTGACTTTCTTGTATGTTGAGATGCATTTCTTCAATTGTATCTTCTAGGCCTGGGATTCTCTCTTCCATTTCTTGTGTCTATTGGTGATCCTTATGTTTGTGGTTCCTGTTCTCTTCCCTAGGTTTTCTATCTCAAGGATTCCCTCAGATTGTGTTTTCATTATTGCTTCTATTTCCATTTTCAGGTCTTGTATAATTTCATTCATTCCCTTCATCTGTTTGATTGTGCTTTCCTGTAATTCTTTAGAGGAATTATTCATTTCATTCCCCTGTTTGTGTTTTCTTGCATTTCTTTAAAGGACTTATTTATTTCATTAATCTGTTTGACTGAATTTTCCTTTATTTCTTTAAGAGATTTTTTTCATTTCTTCTTTTAAGAGCTCTATCATCATTATAGGGTTTGGTTTAAGGCCATGTTCTTGTGCATAAGTTTTGTTGGGATAGCCATGGCTTTCTGTAGTAGGATAGTTGTGCTCTGAAGGTGCCCTATTGCCCTGGCTTTTATTGTTTGTGTTTTTATGGTGGCTTTTAGTCATCTGGTAGTGCCTGACTGATCCTGCCTGTTCTTGGTGTAGGCCTGAGGTGCAAACCTGGATGTTTCTGGTACTGCAGGATTGAAATAGGCCAGTGAAAATGTGTCTGAACAACATAGCTCAGAGGGCCAGTACCAAGCTCAGGGCACCTAGTGGTGCTCCTGGGGACTCTGAATTTTTCTGGTGCTGGAGGTATGGAGTGTTGCTAATATAGCAGGCCTAGTGTCAGCCTAGACATTCCTGTTGTACTTATTCTATGGCAGTTGGTGGACCACTGGTCCCACAATTAAGGTAGAGTTTCCTGCTGCATTAGGCCTGGGTGTTCCTGTTGTATTCTGACTAGTGACCTCTAGATATTTCTGAAGTTGCAAGCATAGTGACCCCAGGTTTGGACATTGTCGATGGATCCTCCTATATGTATTTGAGGTTGCAGACCTGGTGACCCCAGGTTGGGTTGGTCCAGGAGATGAGGCTAGATGCTCCTGCTGTATCAGGCCTTGGTATTCCTGATGTTGGAGGCCTGAATATTCCTGAAGTTGCAACCCTGGTGACCCTGGGTGGTGTGGGTCTGGAAGATGGATCTGGGCGTTCCTAAATTGCCTGGTGACCACACGTGGACCTATTTTGGACACTGTTGATGGATGTTCCTGAAGTTAAAGGTCTGGGTGTTGAGTTGAAGGGCTAGATGATCCTGAGGAACCCCACAGGTCTGGAAGATGGAGTCTGGAGGAGCATCCCTCAGTTCAGGGCATCTGGGAGTGTTCCAGAGCACTGGGAAGAGTGGGAATTTGTGGGGGGGAGAAAAGAGGGGGATCTAACTTTGGTGCTGAGTTGAAGGCCTAGAGACCCAAGGTGGGGCAGGGGCAGAAAAATGGAGCTGGGTGCTCCTGGTGAGTGAGGCCTTGTAACTCCAGCAGGGTGAAGTTGTTACCTCTTTGGATGTTTTTTTATTCTTAAGGTACATACATCTACTTAACTCTTGACTTCAGTATTTAGTCTCAAGTGGCACAGTTCTCATTCTATCCATATACATGCCCAGAAAAAGTTGGTAAAGTGATTTAAATACATGTTTTATTAAAAATATGCCATTTGGGGATCATTTTGAATGATTATTTCTAAGGACATTGCTGTTTCTTTAATGTGAAACAAGTAAGCTACATAAAGTCTCTCTTCTGAGTCATTTAGAGCAATAAACCCAGAAAGAAGGACATACAACTCTGCATATTCAGTCAAGTATTTTTATTTCATGAAAGGTAAAATAATCACATGTACTCAAGTGAACTATTCCATCCATTTATGTACAGAGTTCCAAGTCTGATAATCTATGTTTCAAATCTGTCATACTGTCATGATGCTGCTGGAACAATGCATACTTCAGCCTTGTCTCTCCTGAATTGTTGGCTTTGACGGTGCTCTGTTGGACTGGAATCCTTTCAAATCATAATGTACTGAGAACCATACTTGACAGGTTGGCCACTCTATAGTGTTGGGGTTTTTGCTCTTGTTTGGTTGTTTTGTTTTGACATCAGTAGCTTCTCAGTAAGAAACACCAGTAAAAGCAAGAAGGTTATAATAGTAATATTGCTGAATTGTATGAAAAAACAAGCAAAATATATCTAATTTTGACAGAGTCTCATGTGAAAAGAACATGTTTTTTTTTTTAAGAGAAAATTTCTTCAGGTACCATTGTGACACATGAATGGACTGAAGAAGACAGACCCATAAGGATACCCACAAAATTCAAACACAGGAAGGGAAATGTTAATGGCAGAAATAGCAATATTACTTGTGAGATGTACCATTGGAATATTTTCCAGGTAAAACATTTATCTAGAGAAGTATTTTTATATGTTTATCTATTAATTCAAGTTACATCTCAATCACAGCCCCCTAGTCCCACCCTTCCACTCTCTACTTCACCTCCCACCTGTCCTACTCCTCCAGTGTGGGGTGCCCCCCACATATCTAGAGAAATATTTTTAAAAAATATTTTAACTATATGAATGTTTGCCTGCATCTAGGTATATGTACCACATGAATGCCTGGTGCCTGAGTATTCCAAAAGAAGAAATAAGGTCCTCTGGAACTGGAGTTACAGATGTTTATGAATCATCATATAGAAGTTGGGAGCAGAATGTGGGTCCTCTGCAAGAGTAGCCAGTGTTCTTAACTACTGAGCCATCTCTCCAGCTTCAAAAGAAAAAAAAGAAGTTATATAAGAAATTTCTCCATAACCCTGACTCACTGGGTATATGGCCCATTTATAGTATTATTTGAAACAATGCATTATAATTCACTATAATTAAGGTCAGTGAGGAATATAAGCATATGGTTCTTCAAATATAAACAGTTACTTAGATGTTTGACTTCTGTGCAGGTTTTTACAAATGGATAACAGGAACATGAAGAAAATTCCTCTGAATCTTTTGTGTGTGGCTAATGGAATGAGTCAATGGAACAATAGCACAGTTACCAATATACACCAGGCAGAGTTTGTTTCATGTTTTTACACTGTAGTTCTCATCTCTATAAATGTAGTCATAATTTCTAATTTAGAAGAAAAGACAATGCTTCATCACATAGCTGTTTGTGAATTACATTTAGTAGTGTATGTATTATAACTGGAAGGAAGCATTTTAAAGTAGTCAAATAGTGGGAAATTACTTTTTATTTCATTTAAGAAAGTATCCAGATGAATAAAAGAGTGTGGAGAAATGAAAAAGTAGACAGTTATATTGACCCTTCTGAAGTGAAATATGACTTTGTGATGAAGAAGAGGTCAAAGTATATACCAGAAATGCGAGGGAAAAATAAAAGTTAGGATATTCAAGTTGAAAAATTAAGGCTAAGGATGAGAAAGCCACTCCTTATTTGATAAAAATATAAAAGAAAATATTGTGCAAGGCAAAGTAATCATAAGTACATGACTCACTTGGACTATAAGGATGAGCAATAATGAATAGAGCTGGTTCCAGGAGACAAGGAAGGATGTGGTCTTTAGTGTGATAAATTTAAGGGAATGCAAAGCATACCTATGAGCCTGAAAATATTCACTTACTATCTTGAGATTTATATTCAGTACTCATTGGCTATTGAATTTTTTATATCTCATGTTAACAGAAATAAATGTTCTAGAATAAAGATTGAATGTCTTAAGTTGGTTCTCAAGAAATGGACTATAAAATAAGGATCAACTTATTTTGGGAGATCAATTCCAGGAGAGAGAGAAGGAGGGGAGAGGAAAAGAAAGAGAGAGATCTTCAGATAAGATCTCATTAATGAGGAATTTACCACTGCTGGTGCTCATTCTAGGAACCTATGATGGACTCTAGAACTCCCACTCTACTTAAATGTTGAATCCATTAATGGATTAAACCATGGGAATAGGTCAGAGTCTTTTGGATCTTGTTGTCAAGAACCCCACTTCCTCAGACATACCAGAGGTATGCACCTAGACTCCAATCAAGTTAACAGTCAAGAATAACCATCTCATACTTCTTTTTAACTTTGGGTCTGATAGATAATTTGCTCTTCTAATATCCTACAGTAAAATGTCAGTGCTGAAGTAACCATCAAGCCATACTAATGAATATTTCATTTGTTATATTACTTGATAATGAGTAGGAAAAAAATTACAGGAAAAAGACACTGGCAGGGAAAAGTCACTGAAGAAATTTGTACAGAATGGACAGTGAGGAGTTCTCAAGGATAAATTTGTACATTCCAGTGTGACTCATAACTGTGAAAATGAAATAATAATTATCTGACATAGTAAGATAAATATGCTTGTATCCTAGAGAATCAGCAAAGCACCTAAACTGCCCTTTGTCTTTCCTTTTTTTCTTTTCCTTCCTTCTTCTTCCCTTCCTTCCTTCCTCCATTCCTATTCACTTCTTCTTCCTCATTCTTGATTTTTTTATCTTCCATAAAAACTACTTAAGGGATAACAAGTTTATTTCTGGTCACAGTTCCAGATTATCATCCACCATAGCAGGATGTCACAGCAATAGGAGCTTTGGGGAGTTGGTCATACATTTCCATATCAGGAAGAGAGAGTGATGAATGAATGAATGAATCTTAGTGCTCAGCTTAGTTTCTCAACTCTTACACAATGACCAGAGAATGATGCTGTGGTAGATGAATCTTCTCACTTCAAATAACAAAATCAATGCTCATATACCAGCCTCAGAGAGACAATCTCTCACTGAGACTCCCTTCATAGGTGATTCTAGATTATGTGATGGTGACAATTTAGTGTAATAAAATAAAAAAATTATAAAGCCACATACTATAATTTGACCTTAATACAAGCCTATGGCAAGTATAAAAAGCTAGAGTCTGGCACAATATAGGAATAGATTACTACATATGTTTCATTGATTGGAGTGCATACTTTTAATGTCCATGCACAATATTTTCCACAAACATTCAAGAGCAATAATTTGTTTGTTTTTGGTTTTGGTTTTTTGAGTTGGGGTTTTTCTGTGTAACCCGGACTGTACTAGAACTCTCTCTGTAGATCAGGCTGGCCTCGAACTCACAGAGATCCACCTGCATCTGTCTTCTGAGTGCTGGGATTAAAGGCATTGGCCACCATCACCTGACAAGAGCAATTATTTGTAAAGATAACTGTCTCAAATAGAGTGCCAGTCTGTGTTATTTGCCATCACTTTCTTTGAGGAGTTAAGATTGGGAGTGAGCATATCATTATATTCTTTGTCCTGTTATGAAAGAATGGAATTCAGCCTGCTATCTTCTTCAGCATCATGTTCCTTAGTTACATAAAAGCACCAAGACTTTAAAAAGATCAGCAGTCCTTCTCTCAGACTCTTAGCAAAACAGACCAGCAGAAGCCTCTGAATCCGGGAACCAGGAATTGTCACCAGGAGAGTCTCAGGGTAAGAGTTACTCTGTTACCTGGAAGGCAGACCCAAACTTCAGACAGGGTTACTCACAAGCCTCCTGGGCCCCCAGATTCCATGCAGGTGTCCCGGCTATTTAACAAAGGATCTTGGACCTGGGGGAGCAGAATACACTCTTAGCAGAGCCACAGCACAACAGCGGGGCAGGGGCAGCGGTGGGCAGGTCCGGTCCACAGTGCAACAGCCCGGCGGGTCCAGATAAGGACTGCCCAGACAGATTCATAGTTGCATTTTGGAAAGCTCAAGCAAATTTGTGCTTCCCCCAGAGGGGTGATGGACATCCATACAGGGCCCATTCATTGGATTTACAGACACAGGGAAAAAACACTGCAGCTTGTCTGAGCAGTGGAATATGCTTCTGGCAGAGCTGCAGCATACCGTAACTTGGAAAACAGTGGCCCCAAATTGCCAGTCTCCAAAGCCAGCTCCATACAGACATAGGTAGAGCTGTGAGAGTGCCAGAAAGGCGGGCGGCCTAGTTGGAAGGCAGATCTGTTCTCTACAAGGTCCAAGCCCTGGGAAAATTGTGGGGTTATTTTAGACTCCCTTGCGAGTTCAGGCCCTTCTGGCAGGAAACCAGAGCTTAAGCATATTTAGTCCCACCTCTGGATCAGTGAGGTTTTGGCCTGGGGGACACTGTTGAGGGACTGACCTTAAGGGCTTGGAGTTGGGTCCTTTCAAGACTCCAGCAAGCAACCTCAACCCCTAAACTTGGGACCTCCAGAACTCACAGAATCTGTGCCTGGGCACACAGGACCACACCATCAGAGCTGCTGCAGGCTAAATACTCAGTGTGCAACACAGAGAGCTCTGACTTGTGAGCAGTGAAATAACCCTGGGCTTTCCTCCTTGCCTAGGAGTGGGCTGCATCATCTCACAGTGCTCCTGGCTATTAGATGCACATTGACACTGAGAACCCCCTGAGAACAGCTGGAGAGGACCACAAATACAATCCTGACACATAAGCTGCAGGGGAGCTACAACCCCACCCAACAGTCTGTAGCCTACCAACTTGCACTATCATGTGTACGAAGACCAGTTGGATCCCAGGAACCTACAGGAACACATCCCACCACATCCCCTCACCTGAGTCCCCAATTGAAACAAAACAGGAAGGGGTGAGCTCTGGGATACACATTGAGAATTCCACACAAGGCCCCATCCAGCCAGTGGAAAGCAACAGATCACCAAGCAATAAAACTGATACACCAAAGCGCCATCTCCCCCCCCCCCCCCCCCGTCTTGGAACCAAACCGAGAAGGCACCAGGAACAAACAGGAAAGAACAACAAAATGGCTAAAGATCAGAGAAAAAACAGAAATAACAGAAGTCAGGGAGATATGACTCCAACAAACCATGCTAGTACAGCAAGCCCTGACCACCTCATCACAGCTGAAATACATGAAAACGATGACAATTCTACATTATGGAAAGTGATAGAGTCCTTTCAAGAAGAATTTAAATCCATGAAGGAATTCAAAGAATCCACAATTTCACAAGTGAAAGCAACAGATAATACCATTAGAGAGCTCCAAGCCAGGGTGGCTCAACTTGAACAGGAAAAAGACAGGGCGATGAAAGATTTCCAGGCAAAGACAAGCAAATTGGAGCAGGAAATGTACAAAACAATTAAAATCATTCAAGTCATGAAAATGGAAATTGAAATAAGAAAACACAGAGTTAAGAGTGGAAGTGGAGAATTAAGGGAAGAGAACAGTAACTACAGACATGAGTGTCAAAAAACAGGATACAAGAGATGGAAGACAGGATCTCAGGCATGGAAGATTCGATGGAAGAAATCAGTTCAACATCCAAAGAAAATGAGAAAGCCAAAAAAGCTCTCACCCATAATATCCAAGAAATCAAGGACCCAATGAAAAGATGGAACGTAAGAATTATAGGCATAGAGGAAAGAGAAGACTCCTGACTCCAAGGTCCAGGAAATATCTTCAAAAAAATCATAGAAGAAAACTCCCCAAAACTAAAGAAATAGATGCCAATAAAAATACAAGAGGCTTACAGAACACCAAACAGATTAGATCAGAAAAGAAACTCCTCGTGCTACATAATAATTGAAACTCCAAATACACAGAACAAAGTAAGAATATTAAAAGCCATAAGAGAAAAAGGTCAAGTAACATATAATGGCAGACCCATCAGAATTACACCTGACATCTCCTCAGAAACTTTAAAAGCTAGAAGAGCCTGGACAGATGTCCTACAAGCCCTGAGAGAACATAGGTGCCCAGTCAGACTACTATACCCAGCAAAACTCTCTATCAACATAGATGGAGAAAACAAGATATTCCATGACAAAATCAAATTAAAACAATATCTACCCACAAATCCAGCCCAACAGAGATCCTAGAAGGAAAATTCCAACCCAGAGAAAATAACTACACCCAAGAAAACAAAGGAAACAGAAAACTCCATGGCAACTAAACCAAAAGAAACCCAGGACCACCACCTATACCAAAATAATGGGCAATAACAACCTCTGGTCACTAATATCCATAAACATCAATGGACTCAATTCCCAAATAAAAAGACACAGGCTTGGACATTGGATCCGTAAACAAGACCCATCATTTTGCTGCTTACAAGAAACACACCTCACTAACAAATATAGACACTATCTCAGAGTAAAGGGCTGGGAAAAGGTTTTCCAAGCAAATGGATGCAGAAAGCAAGCTGGAGTAGCCATCTTAATATCAAACAAAATAGACTTCCAACTGAAGTTAATAAAAAAAAAAAGACAGAGGACGGCAGTACATACTCGTCAAGGCAAATATTCATCAAGAGGACATCTCAATATTAAACATCTATGCCCCAAATACAAAGGCATCTACATTTGTAAAAGAAACTCTTCTAAAACTTAAGTCGCACATCAATCCACACACATTAGTAGTGGGAGACTTCAACATCCCACTCACAACAATTGACAGATCATCAAGATAGAAGCCAAACAGAGAAATAATGAGTCTAACAGAGATCATGAACCAAATGGACCTAACGGATATCTACAGAACGTTTCACACAAACACAAAAGAATACACCTTCTTCTTAGTACCTCATGGAACCTTCTCCAAAATCGACCATATAGTTTGACACAAAGATAGCCTCAACAGATACAAGAAAATTGCATTAACCCCTGTATCTTATCAGACCAACATGGAATAAAGCTGGACTTCAACAGCAAAAGAATCAACAGAAAGCCTACACACACATGGAAATTGAACAACTTTTTACTGGATGACTACTGGATCAACGAAATAAAGAAGGAAATCAAAGACTTCTTAAAATCCAATCAAAATGAAGGCACAACATACCCAAACCTATGGGACACAATGAAAGCTGTGCTACGAGGAAAGTTCATAGCCAGAAGTGCCATCAAAAAGAAAATTGTGACAGCTCATATTAGTGAACTAATAGCTAAACTGGGTGAATTGGAAAAAAAAGAAGCAAACACTCCCAAGAGGAGCAGAAGGAAGGAAATCATCAAATGTAAGGCTGAAATCAACAACTTAGAAACAAAAAGAATGATACAAAGAATCAATGAAACCAAGAGTTGGTTCTTCGAGAAAATCAACAAAATAGACAGACCCTTAGCCAAATTAACTAAAAAGCAGAGGGAAAAAACCCAAATCAACAAAATCAGAAATGAAAAGGGAGAAATAACAACAGACATTGAGGAAACCCAGAGAATATTTGGGTCCTACTTTAAAAATCTATACTCCACCAAATTTCAAAACTTAAGCGAAATGGACAATTTTCTTGATAGATTCCACCTACCAAAGCTAAATCAAGATCAGGTTAACAGATTAAACAGTCCTATAACCCCTAAGGAAATAGAAACAGTCATTAAATATCTCCCAGCTAATAAAAGCCCATGGCCAGATGGTTTTAGCACAGAATTCTACCAGACCTTCAAAGAAGAGCTAACACCAATACTCTTCAAACTCTTTCACCAAATAGAATCAATAATAACACTGCCAAACTCATTCTATAGGGCAACACTCACCCTGATTCCTAAACCTCACAAAGACCCAAAAAAGAAAGAGAACTTCAGACCAATCTCCCTTATGAACATACATGCAAAAATACTTAATAAAATACTAGCAAACCGAATTCAAGAAAACATCAAAGGTATCATACACCATGATCAAGTAGGCTTCATCCCAGGAATGCAGAGATGGTTCAACATAAGAAAGTCTATCAATGTTATTCACCATATAAACAAGATGAAAGAAAAAAACCACATGATAATCTCGCTAGATGCAGAAAAAGCATTTGACAAAATCCAACACCCTTTCATTCTAAAGGTTCTGGAGAGAACGGGGATACAAGGACTGTACCTAGAAATAATAAAGGCAATATACAGCAAGCCAGTGACCAACATGAAATTAAATGGAGAGAAACTTGAAGCATTTCCTCTAAACTTGGGGACAAGACAAGGATGCCCACTTTCACCATATCTCTTCAATATAGTACTTGAAGTTCTTGCTAGAGCAATAAGACAACTAAAGGAGATCAAGGGGATAGAAATTGGAAACAAGAAGTCAAATTATCCCTATGTGCAGACGACATAATAATATACAAAAGCGACCCCAAAAATTCCACGAGAGAACTCTTACAGCTGATAAACACCTTCAGCAAGGTGGCTGGATACAAAATTAATTCAAAAAAAATCAGAAGCCCTTCTTTATACAACAAACAAATGGGATGAGAAAGAAATAAGAGAAACAACTCCCTTCACAATAGCCACAAACAGTATAAAATACCTTGGTGTAACTCTAACCAAGCTAGTAAAGGACCTGTACAACAAGAACTTCAAGCCCTTGAAAAAAAGAAATGGAAGAGGCCTTTAGAAGATGGAAAGATCTCCCATGCTCACGGATAGGTAGGATTAACATAATAAAAATGCCATCCTACCAAAAGCAATATATAGATTCAATGCAATTCCTATCAAAATACCAACACAATTCTTTATAGACCTGGAAAGAGCTATTCTCAATTTCATATGGAAAAACAAAAAACCCAGAATAGCTAAATCAATCCTGTACAATAAAAAAATCTGGGGGTATCACCATCCCAGATTTCAAGCTGTACTACAGAGCAATAGTAGTAAAAACAGCATGGTACGGGTATAGAAACAGACCAGTAGATCAATGGAATCGAATTGAAGACACAGAAACGGACCCACACACATATGGCCACCTAATTTTTGACAAAGAATCCAAAACCACACAATGGAAAAAAACAGCATCTTCAACAAATGGTGCCAGTCCAACTGGATGTCCACATGTGAAAGAATGAAATTAAACCCATACCTATCACCTTGTACAAAACTTATGTCCAAGTAGATCAAAGACTTTAACATAAGCCCGGTCACACTAAATCTACTAGAAGAGAAAGTGGGAAAAACCCTCAAAATCATTGGCACAGGTGACAACTTCCTGAACAGAACACCAACAGATCAGGACCTAAGACCATCAATCAATAAATGGGACTTCATGAAACTGAAAAGCTTCCATAAGGCAAAAGACACTGTCATTTGAACAAAATGGCAGCCTACAGATTGGGAAAAAGTCTTCACCAACCCCACATCTGACAAAAGGCTAGTATCCAAAATTTAGAAAGAACTCAAGGAATTAAATGCCAAGCAACCAAATAATCCAATTAAAAAATTGGGGAAAGAGCTAAACAGAGAACTCACAAAGGAAGAATTCCTAAAGGCCGAGAGACACTTGAAGAAATGCTCAGCATCCTTAATCATCAGAGAAATGCAACTCAAGATGACTCTGAGATTCCATCTCACACCTGTCAGAATGGCTAAGATCAAAAGCTCAAATTACAGCACATGCTGGCAAGGGTGTGGAGAAAGGGGAGCCCTCCTCCATTGCTGGTGGGAGTGCAGGGTTGTGCAACCACTATGGAGGTCATTCTGGCGATATCTTAGAAAACTTGGAAAGCTTTGTCTCAGGACCCAGCCATACTTCTTCTGAGTATACATCCAAATGACTCCTCACAGAATCATAAGGAAGTTTCCTCATCTATGTTCATAGCAGCCTTATTTGTAATAGCTAGAAACTGGAAACAACCCAGATGTCCCTCAACGGAAGAATGGATTAAAAACCTGTGGTACATCTACACAATGGAATATTACTCAGCTATCAGAAACAATGAAATTATGCAATTTGCAGCCAAACGGATGGAACTAGAGAAGCTCATCCTGAGTGAGCTAACCCAGACTCAGAAGGATGCACATGACATCTATTCACTTATAGTCGGATTTTAGCTATATAGTACAGAATATCTATACTACAGCCAACATTCCAAAGGGAACATGGACATAGACTTTGTTTGTTTGTGTGTTTTTTTAGTTTTCTCTCCCTGGCAATGAGACCCCTTTCACTGGTGGTACTGCCTTGTAGGCCTCCAGTGTATGAGGAGGCCCTTGGCCCTCATATGACTTGTGAACTGTTGCGGGGGATAGTTATGTAGGGACATTCCACTCCAGTGGAGTGGGATGGAAGCGTTAGGGGGTAGAGGTTAGGAGAGAGGGGCTGGGAAGGGGGGAAAGAGGACAATATGATGGAGATGTAACCTGAAGCAACAAATATATAAATTAAAAAAATCAGCCGTGTATGAATAATAATTATTACTTATATTACAGTATTTATTATAATTTTGATTAAGTATCACCTTAGGAAAAATTACCAAAAAATATTCCAGTAGTCAGTTCGTAGGTTGTTTCAAGTTTTATATATTTTTCTTTTAACTTTTTTTTGATATATAGTGTTTATTATTTGTGAAAGTGTCATGAAAATAAAATATTTGTAACGATTTCTTTCTAATTAGGTTACTATATTTATTATCCTCTGTATCTATGTGTAATCACCAAATGTTCTATACCTCAGTTAAATGTTTTCTCTAATCAATTTAATTCCATTAAATTTTATTATTCAAATGCTTAAATTTACATTTATCATATTTTGTTCATATAGAAAATTCATAATTCCTCAACTTGAATCCTAACATTGGTGAAAAATTACTTCTTTCAGTCTTTTTTCATAAGTGTATTATAATGGTAGCTTCTTATTCATACATAAATCTCTATGGTGTCCATAGTGGAAGGAAAGAACATGTATCTCAGCAGTAGATCCCATTTATTGTGTGTGCTTACACAGATTGCCTGAAAAAAAATGCAGCTGTGGCTACATTTATAGAGATGAGAACTACACTGTAAACACATGAAAAAAAAAAAAAACTCTGCCTGGTGTATATTGGTAACCATCAGTATTTTCTAGGGTTTTTTTTTCTGTGTGTGTGTTTTCTGAATATGTACAATGAATTCTAAGAGATTATAATACTTACCTCATGTTGTGTGTTTATATACCAGTGAGATAAGTCCCTTGATACTACCATAAGTGATTTTATGTGCAAACTTCAATAAAGCAATAATGAACATGATAATAAAGAGGCATTATATAAGAAGAGGTTATTAGACAGTACACCCAGAGTCGAGGCATGCCCAGAGCCCTAGTGACCTGAAGCATGTCTGTGATCAGAGGTGGCAGCAGCTGAAGAACTTGAGAGACCTGTGGAGGCTCCATGGGGAGATGCAACTGTGGAGGAGGAGTCTACAGGGTCCACAGTATCCCTGGAACAACTAAAATAATGGTAGTCCTATGAGAATGATTGTGACACATGCTGGTGTCCATGGTCTGTGCATGACAGGTATCTGAAGTCCTTGTGGATGTCTCGGGTCTGTGCTGCCCCCAAAGGCCATGTTGATGTCTGTGGCCTATGCTGCAGCTGAGGGAAACATTGATAGCTATAGTCTATGCTGCCCCTGGGGGCCATGTTGAGGTCTGTGATCTATGCTGTTGCCAGAGGCCATGTGGAGGTCTGTGGTCAGTGTTACAACCCAAGACCAAGCGAATGCCTTTGGTCTTTGCCACCACCTGAAGCTATGTTGATATCTGCAGGCTGGGCTTCTGCTGAGGGATGTGATGGTGTTTATGGCCTTTGCTGCGATTGGAAGGCCATGACTGTGCCTTGGCCTACAGTCATGTTGATGTCCATGGCCTGAATGCCAGTTGAAACCAAACTAAGATATGTGATCCATGCTGTCACTAGAGGCCATGTGGATGTCTGTGATTCCTGTTTCCACTAGAAAGCACGTGGACGTTCATGATGGGTGCTGCCACTGACTATAAAGGGCAAGGACACGTCTGCAGTGGTATCAATGACTGCAGACTCACAGTCGAGAATCAGAGACATATGCAGCTTCTGTGACAACCTTTTCTCCCTGCCTTAAATCCAATCCCCCCCCAAAGAAACAGTTTAGATAGGAAGCCATTGAAGAGAGCTCTTAAAAATTGTGACAGGGATGCTGAAGTGGAGTTCTTCACAGTTAATGGCTTCTTTCTGGGATGGAAATGGGAAAGGCCACTACAACTTTGACCATGGTCTACTGAGTATATGGGCAACACAAAATGGACCTGATACAAAACCTTCAAGAAATAAAGGATACTAAGAAAAGACAAAATCTCAGAATAATAAGTATAGAAGAAAGAGAAGATTCCCAGCTCCATGCACCAGAAAATATCTTCAACAAAGTCATTGAAGAGACTCTCCCAAGCCTAAAAATAGAGATGCCTATAACTGTACAAGAAGCTTACAGAACTCCAAATAGATTAGACCAAAAAAGAAAATCCTCCTGCCACATAATAATCAAAACACTAAATGTACAGAATAAAGAAAGCATATTAAAAGTGGCTAGGGAAAAGGGCCAAGTACATATAATGGCAACCTATCAGAATCACACCTGACTTTTCATCAGGACGCGAAAAGCAAGAAGGGCCTAGATAGATATCTTGCAGACCCTAAAAAATCACAAATGCCAGGCCAGACTACTATTCCAAGCAAAACTGTCAATAAACATAGATGGAGAAAACAAGATATTCTATGGAAAAACTAAATTCAAACAATATCTATGCACAACTCCATCTCTACAGAAGATGTTAGAAGGAAAAATCTAACCCCAAGAGTTTAACTATACACAAGAAAGCACAAGAAGCAAATAACGCACCTGAAGCAAAACCAAATGAAGAAAAGCTCAATCACACACTATTTCCACCAACATCAAGATGGCAGGAAGTAACAATCACTGATCATTAATATCTCTCAGTATCAATGGACTCAATTCCCCAATAAAAAGAAACAGGCTAGCAGAATGGATATGAAAACAGAATCCCACATTCTGCTGCTTACAAGAAACACACCTCAGCAAAAAATGATAGACAGATACTCCAAGTAAAGGGCTAGAAAAAGATACACCAAGGAAATGGACCCAAGAAGCAAGCTGGAGTGGACATTCTAGTATCTAATAAATTAGGCTTTCAACCAACGTCAATCAAAATAGATGGGAAAGGACATTGGGTACTCACCAAAGGAAAAATCCACAAAAATGACATCTCAATACTGAACATATATGCCCCAAATGTAAGGGCACCCACATTTGTTAAAGAAACACTACTAAAGCTCAAATCCCAAATCGAAACCTTCACATTAATAGTGGGAGACTTCAACACACCACTCTGACCACTGGATAGATCAACAATGCAGAAACCAAACAGAGAAATAATGAACCTCACAGATGCCATGAATCAAATGGACCTAATTGATATCTACAGAACATTTTACTCCCAAACAAAAGAATATACGTTCCTCTCAGCACCTCATAGAACAATCTCCAAAATTGACTATATAGTCTGTCACAAAACAAGCCTCAACAGATACAGAAAAATTGTAATTATCCCTTGTAACTTATCAGACTATCATGGAATAAAGCTAGACTTCAGAAATAATAAAAACAACAGAAAGCCTGCAAACATATGGAAACTGAACAACTTTCTACTCAATTACCTCTGGGTTAGGGACGAACTAAAAAAAGAAATAAAGTCTTCTTAAAACTCAATGAAAATGAAGGCACAATATACCAAAATTTATGAGACACATTGAAAGCAGTGCTAAGAGGAAAGTTTATAGCACTAAGGGACTTCAAAAATAAATTGGAGAGTTCCATACTAGTGACCTAAAAGTATACCTGAAAGAGTTAGAACAAAAGGAAGCAAACAATCCCAAGAGGAACAGACAACATGAAATTATCAAACTCAGCACTGAAATCAACAACTTAGAAACAAAAAGAACAAATACAAAGAATCGACAAAACCAAGAGTTGGTTCTTTGAGAAAATCAACAAAATAGACAAACCCCTAGCCAAACTAACTGAAAGGCAGGGGGGAAAATACCCAAATCAACAAAAACAGAAATTGAAAGGGGGAAATAACAACAGACATTGAGGAAATCCAAAGAATCATTAGGTCCTACTTCAAAGACTTGTACTCCACAAAACTGGAAAACCTAAATGAAATGGACAATTTTCTTGATAGATTCCACCTTCCAAGGTTAAATCAAGAACAGGTAAACAAATTAAACAGTCCTATAACCCTTAAAAAATAGAGGGAGTGATTAGAAGTCTTCCAACCAAAAAGAGCACAGGGCCAGATGATTTCAGTACAGAATTTTACCAGACCTTCAGAAGTGCTAACACCAATACTCTTCAAACTCTTCCACAACATGGAAACAGAAGGAATACTACCAAATTCGCTTTATGAGGACACAGTCACCCTGATACCTGAACCTCACAGAGACCCAACAGAGAAAGAAAATTTCAGACCAATTTCCCTTATGAACATGGATGCAGAAATACTTAATAAAATACTTGCAAACCGGATCCAAGATGAATCAAAAGTATCATAAACCATGATCAAGTAGGCTTCATTCCAGGGATGCAGGGGTGGTTCAACATTAGAAAATCTATCAATGTAAGCCACCACATAAACAAGCTGAAAGAAAAGAACCACATGATCATCTAATTGGATGCTGAAAAAGCTTTTGACAGATTACAGTACCCCTTCATGTTAAAAGAATTGGAGAGATCAGGCATACAAGGACCATACTTAAACACAATAAAGGCAATTTACAGCAAGCCAATAGCCAACATCAAAGTAAATGGAGAGAAACTTAAAGCATTTCCTTTAAACTCAGGGACAAGGCAAGGCTGCCCACTCTCTCCATATCTCTTCAACATAGTACTTGAAGTTTTAGCTAGAGCAATAAGACAACTAAAGGTGATCAAGGGGATACAAATTGGAAAGGAAGAAGTGAAAGTATCCCTATTTGCAAATGATATGATAGTATACATAAATGACCACAAAAATTCCATCAGAGAACTCCTACAACTTATAAACTCCTTCAGCAAGTGGCTGGATACAAAATCAATTAAAAAAACCCTTCTTTACACAAAAGATAAATGGACTGAGAAAGAAATAAGGGAATCAACAGCCCTCACAATAGCTACAAATAATATAAAATACCTGGGGTTAACTCTAACCAAGCAAGTGAAAGACCTATACAACAAGAACTTCAAGTCCCTGAAGAAAGAAATTGAAGAAGATATCAGAAGACAGAAAGATCTCCCTTAGTCATGGATAGGTAGGATCAAAATAATAAAAATGGCCATCTTACAAAAAGCAATATACATATTCAATGAAATTTCTATCAAAATACCAATACAATTCTTTACAGACCTGGAAAAAACAATTCTCAACTTCATATGGAATAACAAGAACCCCAGAATCGCTAAATTAATCCTTTACAATAACAGAACAACTGGAGGTAACACCATCCTGGATTTTAAAGTATATTACAGGGCAATAGTAACAAAAACAGCATGGTATTGGCATAGAAACAGACCAGTGATCCATGGAATTGAATCAAAGACCCAGAAATAAACCCACACACCTACAGTCACTTAATTTCTGAGAAAGAAGCCAAAACCATAGAATGGAAAAAGGAAAGCATCTTCAATAAATGGTGCTGGACTAACTGGATGTCAACATGTAGAAGAATGCAAATAGATCCATACATATTCCCTGTACAAAACTCAAGTCTAAGTGGATCAGAGACCTTAACATAAATCTGAACACACTAAAATTAATAGAAGAGAAAGTGGGGAAAAGCCTGGAACTCATTGGCATGGGTAGAAACTTCCTGAACAGAACACTAGTAGCTCAAGCACTAAAGCAAACAATCAATAAATGGGACCTTATGAAATTGAAAAGCTTCTGTAAGGCAAAGGACAGTCCTTAGAACAAAATATCAGCCTATAGACTGGGAAAATATCTTCACCAACCCAACATTCAACACAGGGCTAATATCCAAAATATATAAAGAGCTCAAGAAATTAAACACCAAAATATCAAATAACCCCATCAAAAAATGGGGTATAGAGCTAAATCGAGAATTCACAAAGGGGAATCTCTAAAGGCTGAGAGGCACTTGAAGAAATTTTCAACATCTTTGGTCATCAGGGAAATGCAACTCAAAACAATTCTGAGATTCCATCATAACGGCTAAGATCAAAAATTCAAATGTTAGCACGTGCTGGCGAGCACGTGGAGAAAGAGGAGCACTCCCCCATTGCTGGTGGGAGTGCAAACTCGTACAACCACTTTGGAAAACAATCTGGAGACATCTTAGAAAATTGGGAATAGTTCTACCGCAAGACCCAGCCATACCCCTCCTGGGCATCTATCCAAAATATTTGACACCAAACCAAAAGAACATTGCCTAAACAGTGTTCATAGCAGCTTTATTTGTAATAGCCAGAAACTGGAAATTAAAGATCAGGGAGAGGGAAGTCCCTCACCCAAGACTCGGGATATCACAGCTATCCAAAACCTCTCAAGAGACCATCTTGATGCAATCCGCAAGAGGTTTATTTCAGAATCAGCGCACTGAGGCCAAAACTCGCATCCCATGCAGGGGTAGAGGAGTTTCGACCCCAAACTGGGGGAGAGTAGGGTATTTAAAGAAAAAAAAAAAAACATAAACCAAGGGGGTGGGGGAAATCACAAGTGGAAAGTACCAACTCATTATTTAGTTAGTCAGCAGGAAACATCCTATACTTGTTTTTTGCAGGAATGAATCCAATCTTATTTCACCATCTGTTTTGTGGTGAGCCAGTTCCTAAAACCCAGGTCCTATGATAGTCATCTGCTTTGTTGTCAGCTAGTTCCTGGAACCCTGGGGCTCATGACTCGACTGACCTTCATTCTTGGTTCCACCCTTTTCATGGTCAGCTACGTTCCTGGAACAGAGCTGGCCTGGTTCCACTCTATCTGCCAGGGGGTGGGGGGGTCTTTAAAAATTTCTATTCCTTTCAGAAACAATCCAGATGCCCTTCAACTGAAGAATGGATAAAAAAATCTGTGGTACATTTATACAATGGAATACTACACAACTATCAGAAATAAGGAAACCAAGCCATTTGAAACCAAATGGTTTTTACCTTAGCTACAAATTACTAAGAAAAGCTCATCTTAAGTGAGCTGTCTCAGTCTCAGAAAAATAAACTTGGTATGTACTCTCATAAGTGGATATTAATCATACATCACAGGACAACCATCCTACAACCCACAGACCCAAACAGATATGAACCTAGTGTATCTATCCTAGGAAAAACTTCACCCAGCATTGAGTCATGGAGTCTGCTGCAGGATAGTACAACACTTTACCCTAGATGGTGTGCCATATCAACCCCCAGTACAAGAGGAAGCTCTTGACTGTCATATGATTGAAGAACTGAGGGAGTATGATATGTGAGGGCCCACCTCATCTGAGGAGAAGGAGAGTACCAAGAAGAGGAATAATGAGGGAGGGAGGGAGGAAAGGAGGGAGGGAGGGAAGGAAGTAGAGAGAGAGGGAAGGAAGGAGGGATGGATGGGACAGGAGGGAGGAAACTATGTTCTAGAAGTAACTTGAGAAAATAAATCAATATTTTTTTAAAAAGGGTAAATAAGCATAAAAATATAATAAAAATAAAATATAAAATTTTCAAATTATAATTTACCAAAGGCATACTTCCCTTACTGGCATGAAAGGAAAAATGGTCTTAATTTCAGACTAGAATGTTAGATTTCAGGTTGCCTCATAGCTTACACACACTTGGATATCAGCTTGAAAGTTTTTTTTTTTCATATAGATAAAGGAGATTTTCATTGTTTGGCATTAAAAAGGTAGCTAAGAGGTTTAAAATGGTGTAAATAAATTACAGGTTACTACAGTTCAACCTGGTTTTCTAAGCCTCTAAGTGCTGAAGTAATTTGGAGCTAAGGTAAAATATTTGAGAAGGGTGGTGTTAGCCCATGCCTTTAACTCCAGTAGAGACAGGAGTATCACTATAGAGTTAGTTGTCTTGTAAATTCTAGCGTTACAATGAACATGGTGGTGATGGTGCACTGCCTTAATCCCATCACTTGAGAGGGATACACCCTTAATACCAACACACTAGAGTCAGAAACGTGCAGATCTCTGAGTTCAAGGCCAGCCTGACCAAAGCAAGCTCCAAAGAAAGAATAACATAGATGGGGGGGGGGGTACACATCTTTAATCCCAACAGTTGGAAGGAACATGCCTTTGGTCCCTATACTTAGAATACAGAGGCAGGCACATAGGATTGGGAATGATTTAAGTTTAAAAGCTACTCCCAAAAGGCATGCTGAAATTCAAAGTGAATTGTCCTTTGGGATCTCAAAATATATACACTTAAAGGTATGTTTAGTTTAAAAATATCAAAATAATTTTTTAAAATCTCAATTGAATGATAATACTTTTTATATTTTCAAAAACCCAATTTGCTACAGGAAAAATATTACCCGCCCCCCAAAAAAAAAGTAGTGTCCCAGAGTTAGGATTAGGGCAGGGCTCTGTTCTTATCTTTCCTGGAGATGTATAGCATCCATCTAAGGAGTCCAGGGTCAACTGGACAACTGAAACCTCAGAAAAACAGATCAGACACCAAAGAAGATAAGTAGCCCAGGTGATCCAGCATCACAGACTTTCTCAATAGCTGTTTCCTCAAAAATCTACAACCACAACAACTCAAAATAGCTAAGATTGTTCAGCCCCACAGACTGTTCCTGTCAGAACTTCAGTAAAGCCCTGAAGTTCACCTTCTGTCTACAAACTTCTTAGAACATTTAAATAGTTGAGCACAAAAGGACTGAACACCAAATAATTCTATTAATGTGCTTAACCATTTTTCCATTCTTATTTGGGCCCCAAACAGGTTTCCTATGTCCTAAATCAGCAGGAAGTAATTTTAAGAGAACGATGTCCCAACCCCAGTAGGCAGGGTGGGTGATTTTTTCCCCCCTTATAGATACTTGTTGTTATTTAGGAGGCGAGGTTGTAACTTGTTAAATAGGTTTTGAAGGTTAGACCCAGAGATTTCTCTCTTTTTCTTTTCTGTATCCTTCTTTCTTTCCTATATAGGGATGAAAAGACTTGAGAAAAAAATGAGATAGAGACATAATATAGGAATGATAAAGAAAAAGGGCTAGATTATTGAATATGCTCCTATATCTTTGTATATTGATACACAATTAAGATTATATTTGGTTATGTTGGTATTGATCTTTGTATATTGATACAAAATTAAGGTTAACTCTTTTTAAGGTATTATACCTAGGTAACACTTAAAAATGAAATGTGAAGTCTTGGCCTTTGGTTAGCAACTGTCATAAATTGTTTAGGATAATTAAGAAATGTAAACTTATAGATACTCAAGCATGTCATTTTGTTAGGTATTAGGGTAGTCTATCACAGTTATTGTTCTAAGTTAATGAGATATCAAGTTGCTAAGAGACAAGCAACATTTGCTTATGCAAATAAATGGAGATAGGTGGTCTTAAAAAACCTCAAGAGATCTGTAGAATATGACATTCAAAGATGTTTTGATTTATGATTTTTTTGATACTGGGACATGTCAGCTCCTGATAGCACCCCCTATTTAATTCCAAGTAGATGATGAGCATCGAAGAATCTCCAATTGGAGATGGTTGCATTAGTGGCAAGCCTGTCAATTGGCAAGTAAAATTCCTTGCTTCAACTATAGACAGCATGCTGTCAAAAATGGACAAAACTTGGAAGCAGGTAAGTCTACAGCCTAGCTCTGCCAATACAGGGTACAAAAGTCCTTCACAATTCCTGCTTTACAATTAATGTCTATCAGAAAAACAGGGCCAAAAGGCTCTAATGTATGGAGAGAAATTGTAAGTGTCTATGCAGCCAGTTGTATGTCATTTCTTAGTTTTGGAACCTGCTGGCCCTGCACTTCCTAAATAATCAGATATAGTTATCCCTTTTAGGTCTCTGATGTGGTTGAAGACTAGATAGCTATAGTCTTATAGTTAAATTTTGAGTTGTTTAAGAGTTAAGAGGGTGTTCTGGAACTAAGAAAACATTTTTTAGATGGTGATGCAAGTTAGGATGAAGCTGAGTTGGATATAGAACTTGAAACTCATAGTGATGGATGCATAGTAGAATATTAATGTCAGTTGCCAAATACATATGGACTGGACATTGGAATGTATGCTAAGCCTTATAATTTTCATAATTGTGGCCTAATTATTTTTGTTGTTTTTTATTGTATTTGTTGTTATAAGAGAAAGGGCCATTTGTTGAATTGAAAGGGGGAGCTGTTGGGGGCAATATATATATATATATATATATATATATATATATATACCTATAAACTTTTAAAAAAAGGAAGTGGATGAGGGGATGTGAGGGGGAAGAAGGTGGGAGGGGGGACTGGAGAGCAGAGTAGGGAGGGGATTGTGATTGAGATGTAACTTGCAGAAATAAAAAAAAAGAAAGCAAAGGAAAGGGGAAAATGTCTACTGTATAGGAAAGGAATTGTTTGAATAAATAAATAATTGAATAAAATTTAAATTATTCAAAAGAGTGATATCACAAGAATAAATGTTTACTCCTTTGATGGGTTACTCCTTATTTTATCACTAGAGACATCTGAAACTAATTGCATATGACTTTCAGAAATATTGTGTTGTTTTATATACATATACTACATTACTTATTATGTGTAAACAACCATTTATTGTTATAGATCCTTGGAATACAATATCATTCTCATACTCTGAAATTTTTCTTTATCACTTATTATTTCTTAGATACTACTTGATAAGGATAAATTATAATTCTATGTCTCTTTAAAAAAATAAGACTATGGGGCTTGAGAGATGGATCAGCAATTAAGAGAACTTATTGCTCTTTCAGAGGATGTAAGTTTGGTTTCCAGCACCCACACTGGAGGCTCACACTTCAGCTCCAAGTAATCACATGCCATCTTCTGGCCTCCCTGGGCACCTTCACTTACATTTGTACACACACACAGTCACACTGTCAAACCACACATGCACACCCACACACATCACACATGAATATGTGTGTACACCACACTTTGAAAAACAATAAAATAAATTGTGCCCAAACATGAAGACCTTGGTTCAGATTCCCAAAATTCACATAAAAGCCAGAGGTGTGTTCAACCGAAGAATGGATTAAAAAACTGTGGTACATCTACACAATGGAATATTACTCAGCTATCAGAAACAATGAAATTATGCAATTTGCAGCCAAATGGATGGAACTAGAGAAACTTATCCTGAGTGAGCTAACCGAAACTCAGAAGGATGCACATGGCATCTATTCACTTATAGTAGGATTTTAGCTATATAGTACAGTATATCTATACTACAACCAACACACCAAAGGGAAAATGAACATAGACTTTTTTGTTTGTTTGTTTGTTTGTTTGTTTGTTTGTTTTTAGTTTTCTCTCCCTGGCAATGAGACACTTTTTACTGGTGGTGCTGCCTTGTAGGCCCCCAGTGCATGAGGAGTCTCTTGGCCCTCATATGACTTCTGAACTGGGGTGAGGGACTGTTATGTAGGGACACTCCATTCCAGAGGAGTGGGATGGAAGGGTTAGGGGGTAGAGGGTGGGATGGTGGGGCTGGGAAGGGGGGAAAGAGGACAATATGATGGAGATGTAACCTGAAGCAACAAATATATATATAAAGGTGATCTGGTCTGCAAAGTCCTGAATAAAGTATAAGAAAGGGGCTGAGCAGCACCACTCAAAACCCCAACCCTGTAGAGACAAAGTGCACTCCAAAAGCAAAATGCCTAAGGGACAATGAATCTAGATGAGCATCCCAACTCATCCACTAGGGACTGGTGCCTAGGGAACCCTACCACACATGGTACTAATCAATTCTTGTAATTACTATTTGACTCACTCAAAAGGCATCCCAGTACCCTCATAATTTCACTAATGAGAGAGGATGTGTGAGGCAGCTGAGCCCTCGTATACACTTTGTGATACAAGCAGGAAAAACGAACACAGTCCAACCTCTGTCCCAAGACATTAACTAACTTTATAGACTGCCTCTCCATACTGCTTCAACTATTCCATCCCCATCACCCCACCTCGACTTAGAAGGAAGTAAATACAGAAGAGACGTATGAACGCCTGACCACTTGACTCCTGAGACAGGAAAACACAGAGGAGACTGATAGAGGGTTTCTAAAACATGAGTAACACTTTATTATTTAACCAAAAGCTATCTAACAGTAGGAAATGAATAATTAAATGATGGTATAGACACCCAATGGAAATTACATATGATAATATCACAATGGCACTGAACCGGGAGAAAATAAAAGAACTGTTTAACCAATCCTGTCCAACGGTGACCAAAATGACCCAGATGTTTTGAGGTATGTCTATATTCCTGGTACTTATTTAAGACAGAAATGAGAGGACTACACAAGATTGAGTCCAGCCTAGGCTACTTAGTAAGTTCAAAGGCAGCCTTAGTTGAGTCATGGTGAGACCCTGTCTCAAAAATGCCCAAGAGATGAGGATGTTGCTTAGCATTAAAATGTTTGGCTGGCCTGTGAATTCCAAGCACTACATATGCATAAAATATACATAGTCATATTCACAACATGAAATCAAGTGTATATAGTTATTCACACAGACAGCGACAGGGTCTTCAGTTGATACTAGCCATTGCAAGGGGTAGGTAAACTATTTCTTCTTTCCATGTGTCTGAATTTCTGAAAATCTTCTCTGGAAATTATTATAAAGAATAAAAGATATTTTTTTCTGGAATATAAAAGCAATATAAAAAGAGTAAAAAAAAAAAAAGAAAAAAGAAAAGAAAAACAACAAAATAAATTGTGCCCAAACATGAACACCTTGGTTCAGATGCCCCAAATTCACATAAAAGCCAGAGGTGTGTTCATCTGTAATACTCCTATTCCTTCAGTGAGATGGGAGTTTGAGGTAGAAGCTCACCTACAGCTCACAAGCCTGCTATATACAGTAATGAACAAGAAATGTTGTCTCAAACAAAGGGGAAAGTGAACATCCAATCTCATGTTTTTCTCTGACCATCACATGGATGTTGTGAGGTACTCATGCCCACCTTCACACACACACACACACACACACACACACACACACACACACACACAC
>CAJQZJ010027982.1:5018580-5059067 GCA_907164525.1 Lophiomys imhausi | reverse complement strand
ACACACACACACACACACACACACACACACACACACACACACACACAAACACACTACACAGATTAAAAAATGAGAATATAACATACTGCATGAATACAAAGTATGCATATGTGCATGTTTGATATATAATTGTCAGATGTTGTGGATGTTTTTGTAATTTCAAAAAGGAAAATTTCCAGCAATCACTATTTTTTACATTTCTTTATAGTAACATAATCTATATTTTAGGATAAAATATTAAATGCTTGGTTTTTATTTTTAATTTCAAAAAATAAGTTAACATTGATAGACACTGGTCAAGTTGCTCTTCAAGTGGTTCTACTAAGTATTTCTAGTTGGAAAGCAACTCTAAGTTTAATGTTATAGCACTCAGTTGTCATTTACTCTAGGAAAATTTAAATGTATTGTGTTTATGCTTACAAATAGATTTTAAAAGTCCCAAAGGGTTTGTTTTTCATCTCACACAGAGTAATAAGGTGTGTCCAGGAGTGAGTCCAATTCAAAATTCTTCTAACTCATAAAGAGAAGTATTCGTCATTGTTACTTCTTTACCAAGTATATGTAGATAATCTCAGTGCTCCTTCAGTGACTTTTTAATTCCTGTAGGAGTAATTTATTGTGAAACCTGACATTCAAACAGAATTGGAAAACCAATGAATAATTCAAATATTAATGATTTACATAATATCATGTGGAATGTCTTTTAAAATTATTATTTCATAACTATTTTAAAGATTGTTCTTTTAATAACTTTGGATCTTCTTATTTTTATTTATTTATTTTTCAGTTATCTGCACTGTTAAATTAATTTTTCTTCTCTAGGACTTCTACATTTCACTTTTGAGTTTGTGTTATTCTGCTCTCCAACACAGAGATTAAAAACTGTGTTGAAAGCAGAAACTGCAAGAGTTATGCTATAATGTGAGTACAAGCAGAAAGTCAGATGGGCAAATAAGGATCACTATAGAACAAACTTAAAATCATGAACACATTTTGCTGGTACTAACAAATACCTCTTGGGTATGACTACTTTACATAGACAAGCTAGGTTATTGCAATAAGTCACAAACCACTTAAAACCATTGTAGGGAAAATCCAATCTCTTCTTGTGTAGATACAAACCATATTCCTAGACTTTGAAGGTCAGGCCTACAGGCTAACACCATTTAGTGGTGACTGGGATAAACTGTCATTTTGTGACAATCCTGAACAAGTAACCTCAGGGTGCCATGAGCTGACAGTGGCTCAGTAAAGTGCAATCATTCTAAATGACATGCCTGAACTACTGTGGAAAGTTAACTTCCTAATTAGAAGTTAGCTGCTGAAGACACACTTGGTTGAGTAACAATAGATTTCTCTGACTTTGCAGAATGATTTGTTTTCTTTTCTCCAACATTTTAAACTTAACCATTTATACTCAGGAAATTATCAATATATACAAAAATGAGTGAGAAGGGTAGAGAAACACGATGAAAGGTGTGGTTGAAATAATCATTTCATTATAATGAATATGCAATATTCAGAACAATTTTGAATATTATACCCACAGAACTGACAGGATTGAAAAATATAATTTTTGACAGAGATGTGTTAGAACTGGCATGCTGATTCACTTGCATTTTAAATCTATTTCTAAAAGGGTTTCTGGTCAGATTTTGCTCTAAAACCAAAATAAAAAGATTCTGTCTCAGTTATAGCTTCTCTCCTGCTTACAGAGACCTAATAGCATAATGATCAATTAACATTTAACAAAAGTAACCAAAACAACCAGGAACACTGCTCAAAGATTTTCAGAAACACTCATTGATTCAAGAAAATTTACAATGTATCCATGAACAACACTAATATCATCCCTATTTTTACCATAATTTGATCCCAAAATGGAGACACTGATTAAATAAGCACATATGTTCACAATGTTAATTTAGACCATAGTAAGTTCTTTAGAGAAAATAAATTGTTGTGTGCCTAATATGGGGGTATTGCAAGGAGAGTCCTAGTTGAGGAGATACTTTTGCCAAAACTTGAATGAGGAGGAGTTTGCCATGTGAAGATTTGGAGAAAGAGATTTCCATATAGAGAGATTAAAAAGATACTTCCCTAGTCTTTGAGATAAGAGAGGCCATGTCATGCTCAAACAGAAGAAAGTGTGATGAGGGTACAAAGTACAGTATAACTGAAGATATGTCAGAGTAATAAGGAGGAGAGCCAAGTATCTCTAACCTTGGAGTCATGGCACATTAGAATTTTGTTATAAACACAATAGGAAGACATGAAGCATAAGCAGAAGAATGAAACGGCAGTCATGAGTGAAAATGTTCACATTTCTTATTAGATGGTGATTCATTTGCAGATGAACAAACTTAGAATCAAGGAATTTACATATGAATTTCATAGGAAAGCAGATATTTGTCAGCTGTGGTGGTTTAAAAATGAAAGCATTGAATGGAGAAATCACTAAGTGGTAGTTTCATGATATATTTGAGGAGCAAGGTCTATTTGTTAAGGGTATGGAAATAATGAATGAGAGGAAGAGAAGAGTCGAGTATTTCTCTTAGGATTTGCCTTGAACAGCTGGAGAGACGAAAGGACACTTACTGCACAAAAAGAAATTGGGAGTTCTATTTTCTCCCATGAAGATGATGGTGACTTGTAGCTGTCCAAGTGATCTTGACTCCAAGGCTATATGCAGGCTCAGGAAACTCAAGAACTCAGAGATCTGGCTAAAGGGTAAAACAGAAGAAAAGTCACTTATGCCTTCTTTCAAGAATAATCTATTATTGACAGTGGCTGCCATAAGCACTTATGTCTTAGCAGATGTGGCTACAACAATAAATGAGATGGACTACTGTTATACATTAAAGTTTTCTCCTTTTAGGTTCAGTTTCAAGAATGTGGGTGAAGGAGTCAATGACTCACTTCCGTTCTGTCCTAGCTAGTTCAAGTCTGGCAGTCAGCTTGGTCTCTTTTCTGGACCTCAGTGGAAACATTCAGAAATAGATTTAGTGGCCTGAATAAACAACATCACCTGCCAAAGTCTTGGATTTAAAAAAAAAATGCACAATGAATGAATGGTACTATTTAATGTATTTCCTTTCTCCTATTTATCTAATACTTTCTTTTATCAGTTTTTATTTTAAAAAGAATTAGAATGTCTTTGAATTTGTGTGGTTTTTAGAAATAATTAGATATAGAAATAATTTAGATTACGTGTGCCAAATAACCACCCAAACATTCTTGAGTAATTGCTTATTATCACTTCCTTGGAATTTAATTGGGGCAAACTGAGATTTCTGATTCTAAGAAAATACCTGGTGCTTCTCCGTACTGTGACAGATTTTGCTATTACTTTCTTAATTGGGAACATTTCCTTGCTTTCTAATAGAATACCAAACCAAAGAAAGAAACAGAGAAGGAATGTCTTTATGCTTTGAACTCATTAAAATTTGGGTAAAAAAAATTGAGACCATTAAAAAAGAGACAGGATGACTGCTCAGTTTTTCTTGCTATCCTGCTCCTCTCAGAACTTGTTCTTCCAGTTTGCATCTAAATGATGCTTTCCTTGGAGTCAGTTGTGCCAAATAGGGATTACTGTGTGCTGTAGTCATAGTCTGGCTTCCTGTCTGGTGGAGAACTATTTCATGGTGCTAATATCACCAGTGTTAGTCAAGTGGACTAGCATTTAAATTCTGGCACTGCCATTCACAGGCTGGATGACCTAGGGCCAGACACATGTTCTCTCTGTACCTTCATTTCCTCCTCCATGTTGATATAAGACTTAAGTGAGCCGATATAGAAAAAAAACAGTAAGAATGGAGCCTGTCCCAAGGGACACATTTGCTCACATCCTGCACTCCAGCTTCTGGTTCCCAAAACACAGGTTTTATGTTTGCCCCAGCTGGGGGCTGAAACCACTTGTTTTATTCTTGTTATTTACCCTTGGACCTTGCATTTTAAATAGGTTGATAGCTTTTATGCAAGGAAGGCTTGGAGCTATCCGATAATGGTTCTTGGTTCTCCGAACCCAGTATGCTGAGTTTGGACAAGCATAGCAGGACAATGACAGCTGCAAAGAACAGGGACCCTTGGGGCTTGTTACTCAGGGTCAAGGAAGGGAAGCAAGTCTTCAGGGGACTTGCCTGGGATTTCCTTTGTAATCCCATTACTAGCCAAGTGAAAAAGGCCCAATGTTGGGAAACTGGGCATAAAAGTTCGGTTACAGGTGGCCCCACGTTGGGCGCCACCTGTAACCGAACTTTTAAATTATTATTTATTTAACTCTTATTTATTTATTACTAAATTCACTTATAACAAACACCAACAATTTCTTATCTATTAATCCTATAAAATCCTACAACCCCTTTAACCTATCCACTAAACCTATTGATAATTATAACAACTACTTTCATAACCTTTTAGAATGATACAGTCTCTGGGGCAGGTCCTCAGTCGTCAGGAACACAGTCTTTGTTGTAGATTCTTTAACGCACTTAGCAGTCCTTTTTCTGGATCTCTCAGATGCAGGTTCGTCAGGGTAAGTTGGTTATTGCAGTCTTACCTTAAATAAGGCTTCATGCTTTCTTCTCTGTGGGAGACCCCAGCCGTCTGCAGGCCAACTTACTTCTCTTGAATCAGGAACTCAGCTGCTCTGCCTCAGTCCTTAAAGCCAGGCACAGTTTCCCCTAGGCCACTGATCAGACAGATCAAACCCCTCCAGGCAAAAGCTGAGCCACAGGGTCCAGTCATTGGTCTTTTGGTGTCTTGCTCAGGCTTTCTTTGCTCACCGGCTTCTTTCTGCTTCAGGGAGAGAGCTGGCCATCAATGGCCAGCCCTTTTTTAAGCAGGACTCTTGGAGCTCTCTAGCATCAGGGGCCTCTTTTTCTTCTGGGCTCCATGCACTGTCCTTAAATAGGAGGAATTCTGTTTCAGCTTAATTTGGGCTCCGCCCACTTAGCAGCTGAAAACAATGTCAGGCCAGATACTTTGTTTCTTGAAGTCTATTGAGTCTTTCCTGTTTTTCCTGACTTCAGCCTTGTTTTTCAGTCTATTAAGTCTTTCCTGTTTTTGTTGAATTCATGCTGATAATGCTCTTCAGGCCCCGAATTAAGAGACAGTATCAGAAACTCCTATATATTTTCTAAATCTAATTTATCTAACCCCTACACACGGGTACTGAGATTATCAGAATGGATATGATCAAGGCCTGATATTCACTATCAAGAGAATAACACCCCCCCCCCCGAAAGCCATGCCCCAGAGAAGATATGACTCCCAGGTACATCAAAATAAGGGGGTTGAGACTGAGTTTCAGGAAGACCCAAGATTGTGCTTTCTAATTTCATGCCAGATGGGAAAATGATAGACGACCTTTGACAGGAATGACTCCATTTTGTGACCAGGCTCTGAACCTGAGTTCTCCGAAAACCCCATGACAATCTAGGGCCCTGCTCTCTAGCAACAGCCAAAATAGTTCCAAGAAACTATTGCTCCCTTTCCCTAACTGCTCCAGAACTTCCAGATGTTCCTGCAGATAAGAGTCTCATAGTTAAATTTTGAGTTGTTTAGGAATCAAGAGGGTATTCTGGATCTAAGAAGATATTTTAAAAATTATGAGGCAAGTTAGTATGAAAGCTGAGTTAGATATAGAACTTTAAACTCATGGAGATGGTTAGATAGTAGAATGTTAAAGTCAGGTGCCAAATACATATGGGCTCGACATTGGGAATGTATGCTAAGCCATATAACTCTTATAATTGTGGCCTATTTATTTCTGTTGTTTTGTATTGTATTTATAGTTATAAGAAAAAGAACCATTTTTTGGACTGAAAGGGAGAGCTGTTGAGGGGAAAAAAGAAATACCTTAATCTAAAAAAAAAAAAAAAAAGAAGAGAAGAGGATGGGGGGGATGAGGGGGAGGATGGTGGAAGGGTGGGACTGGAGGGGCGAGTAGGGAGGGGATTGTGATTGAGATGTAACTTGAAGAAATAAAAAATAAATTATTAAAAAAAAAAAGAAGATTCAGCCAATTGTAGTGTGGCAGCTACATTCACACCAATCAGGTTTTGATATCTCAGCATTCCCCTATGTTTCTCCAATCATGATGTTACATAGCACAACTTGTTTGTTTCAGTGTATAAAAACCCTTGATTCTGCTGTTTGAGGCTCTCTTTGTTCTCTACTGTGTTGAAGTGAGAGGGGAGACTGAACTCGCTGGAAATAAAGTCCTCTTGTGCTCCTCAGGTCTTCTTGAGGGTTTTGACATTGTGGAATAACCAGAGTCCAAATCCTACCTTAATCCCCATCTGTTTCTCCAAAGATGCCTTCCCGAGCAGATTTTCCACAACATGGCTTCTCTGTACAGCTCACTCACCTGCCCTGGTCACATTGACCTGGTCGCTTTGAATCTTCCTCTCTCCCTTCTCAATTACTTTAGGCAGGAATAGAGTCTCTAACACTTCCACAGACTGAATGTAGACTTCTATTGAAAGCCTTGCTTAGATCCAAAAATGAATCCTCAGAAGCTGATCTGTGGAGGTCTGAGAGTAGTAGGTGATGGAGAAGCCGCTGCAGGACTGACTGCATTAATGGCAGCATTTTTATTTACTGATACCTTTCTTCTCTTCCTTTACCTGCCAATACTTTTCTGCTTTTATTATTCTTTTTCTTCTTTCTTCCTTTCCCATGCTTGTACTACTGATATTACATAAAATACAGTAATCATGGCACCCACCTACATACCATGTCTTCCACTAGATACTCTTGCTGTTGCAAGTTAGCAGAAATCTCCCTGCTCTGACTGAGTGAGCTGTATTTCTGCTGTTCATTTATTGGTTATTCTTCATCACTTTTCTGTATGCATAAGCTTCACTAGAGCATCTATTAGTGAGAAAACTCAAATGAGAAGCTAAGATCTGAATCCAGGCCAGAGATTCTCAATGGTAAGATCTGAATTTGCTATGCTTTAATCCCTTCCCTCTTTTCCTTAATTTCTGACTTCCTGCATTAGATAAAATGCTGGGATAAGAGAAGGTTTATTTTGACACACAGTTGCAGAGAAGTCAGTATGTGCTGAGCTGGCTCCATTACTTTGGGTGTAAGAAAGACAGTCAGCCTGGTTATTTGATGAGAGCCTGGGATAGAAGGCTGGTTCAGGACACAAGATGAACTCTTCAAGGGCAAAAGACACGCTTTCAGTGACCCATTTCTAAGTAAGTTCCACTTTCTAAGAGCCTATTTTTCCTTGATGGATTGATGCATTAATATGCCAAGTGAGCACATGATTTAACCACTTCTCAATGGTGCCACCAACTGGGCAAGTCTTCTACCCAGAAGCCTCTTTCAGGAATACCTCATGTCCAAACCCTTCCTGTTTTCCTCCCTCCTTTCTTCCACCACCTCTTTTTCTTCCCTCTCTTCCTTAGATTAAAACACATCTAGAGAACAATTCAAATAAGGCACAAAAATTGAACATAATAAACATTTTAATCTATAAATTACAATGAAACAAAATATAATTGTCTTACTTATAAGTTCACATTAGATTTTGTTTTAAAAGTAATTTGTGATAAACCACAGTAATGTTATGGTGGGCTTAATTTATTTTTATTTTTTATTCTTCTCCAATATATTACATACCAAGCACAGTTTCCCTCCTTCTCCTTACTCCAAGTTTCTCCCCTCCAACTTCCCCTCTACCAAAGATCCACCCCACCCTTCTCAGGGACATCAACCAAACATGGCATAACAAGGTACAATAAGACCAGGCTGGACAAGGCAACCCAGTAGGAGGAAAAGGGTCCCACAAGTAGGCTAAAGAGTCAGGGACAGCCCCCAATCCTATTGTTATGATTCTCACAAGTACACCAAGCTATTCAGCCATAGCATATATGCAAAGGTTCTAGGTCAAACTCCTATGGGATCCCTGATCTCTAAAACCCAGTAAAATGGAAATTCCATGAAATCTACTGGAGTAACTATAGCAAAAACTCCTAGTACTGTGGGGTACAGTGTCTGAACTGGCCATCTTCTGTAACCAGCCAAGGTCTCAAATGGAGGGATTGGGGCACCAACCCAGCCACACAACCTTCAACTTACAGTTTGTCCTGTTGACGGAATATTCTGGAACTGGAGCTTAGCAAAATCTTCATATAAGAGACCAGAGACTTTATCCAGCAACCTACGGGAGCAGATGCAGCATCTCACAGTCAACACTAGATGGAACTTCTGTGGAGAAAGGGGAGGAAGGAGAGGAGGAACCAATGGCGTCAGGGACACAGCATAAGAACATGGTCTACAGATTCAACAAACTGGGACTCATGGAGACTCACAGAGCTCAGGGTTTAATTTTTTTGATGATAGAGACTTTAAAAGCAAAGATTGCATGTATAAACTAAATGTGCAAAGAAATTACCAGATGTGTATTTTGAGGTCTTAAGTGATTACAGGGTGAATGGTTCTCTGGCCTATTTGATCTATCCTGCGTAGGTAAAACTACTTGTGAAATCATTATCTGAATCAAAATGAGAGATGTCATAGGAGTAGGAAAAGTTTCAGCGGTAGAGTGTTGCAGAATAGTTGAGACTACTTGGGGACTAGTGCTCAGGTTAGCTCAGAACCATGGCAGAGGGCTTGGCTGTTTGGCGCTCTCACAGAATAAGGAAAGCAATGAAACAAGAGATCCTGAAAGAATGTCCATCCATCCAGATAGACTCATATATTCATAGTGGTAAAGAAATTCTATCAAAGGAGAGTCCTGAGAAGAACAAGGAGATGGAATTTAAGAGTTCAATATGTTTGGGGAATATATTTGAATTATGTCTGCCCACAATCCCTCATTTTTTTATGAAGCAGTAATAGCAGATAACATTAAATAAAATATCACCCACCTGTCATAAAGCTGGTTCTAGAAGAGAAGGGATGAAGAAACTGTGCAGAGAAAACTAGAAATGAGAACCTGTGTGGACAGTTCCTTTCCTTTACATCAACCATTCTCACAAGTCTCTGGATATGCTGTTGTTGTTTCTGTTGACATACAGCACTACTACTTGCTATGTTTTTATTTTATATTCTATTAGCACATTGCTATTTTTTTGAAGTTGAAGAGGTCTTGACTGGGAAATTAACTTGTTCAGGCTGAAAGCTGTTAGTGTCCTGTTGTCCTAGAAAACCACAGACACAGTGAGAATTGTGTCTTTTTCCTCATCTAAGTAAGACAGTTGGAGCAAAGTTTGGGCAGTTTCCAGTGATTTTGACTGAAGCTGAAATAATGCAGAGCAGACAATTTTTAATAAGACCAGAATATAGATTAGGAAGATGTATTATTTAGAGTAAAGCCCAAGTAATGGAATCAATGGGTCCCTTCAAGAACAATGGCCTGATAGCTGAGTACTATTGCCTTGTGTAGATGTGCCACAGTTTTTTAATCCATTCTTCGGTTGAGGGACATCTGGGTTGTTTCCAGTTTCTAGCTATTACAAATAAGGCTGCTATGAACATAGATGAGGAAACTTCCTTGTGATTTGGTGAGGAATCATTTGGATGTATAAACAATGAAATTATGCAATTTGCAGCCAAATGGATGGAACTAGAGAAGCTCATCCTGAGTGAGCTAACCCAGACTCAGAAGGATGCACATAACATCTATTCACTTATAGTTGGGTTTTAGCTATATAATACAGGATATCTATACTACAACCAATGTACCAAAGAGAACAAGAACATAGACTTTTCCTTTTTCTTCCTGTCAATGAGACACTTTTCCCTAGTGGTGCTGCCTTGTAGGCCCCCAGTGTATGAGGAGGCTCTTGGCCCTCATATGATTGCTGAACTGGGGTGGGGGGCTGTTATGTAGGGACACTCTGCTCCAGAGGAGTGGGTTGGAAGGGTTAGTGGGTAGAGGGTGGGAGGGTGAAACTGGGAGGGGTGGAAAGAGGATACTATGATGGAGATGTAACCTGAAGCAATAAATAAATAAATAAATAACAATGGCCTTATATGATTTAACTTTCTTTCTTTTGTGATAGACATAATAACAGATTTTTTTATACTTTCAGTTCTTTTATACTTTCTGTTGTCCTTATTTACATAGTCACTAGTGTCACTGTCATGTTCTAACCCATGGAAATAGAGAAAAGAGGTCAACCAAATAGAGAGTGCTGTGGCTGCACACAGAGGTCAACAGCTTGTTCTATTCTATTACTAAAAGAAAGAAAGGAGCATTTATGTTGTAGGTTGAAGAGACAAGAACTTAGATGAGTCACTAGTTCCAGAATTATTAGCAGGGTTGGATTAATGTACTTTGGTTGGTTTAATTTACTTCTTTGTTGTATGTGTTATTGCTTTTATTTGTTGTTGAACATTTTATATTTCTGGTTCATGAAAAAAGTGTGTGTGTGTGTGCGTGTGTGTGTGTAGCAAGTGTCTTATGTGTCTTCCTGAATCACTTTCCCACATATTTTTTGAAATACGACCTCTCACTTATGGTGAAGCTCATTGATTTGGCTAGACTGGATAGCCAGAAATCTTAAAGGATCTGCCTGTTTCTGTGTCTTTGCCACTGGGATTCCAGGCCTATAATCAAGTCTACACGGCTGTTGGGATTGACTAGAGGCACTTATGCTCCTGCAGCAACCACTTTGGCAACTGAGATATCTCCTTAGCCCTATTAAAAGATAATTAAAAATTAAAATTAAATTCTATTCACTTTGATCTGATTGCTAACAGCACTAGAGAACTTTAGAGAGAGTCATCAACTTTAGGTCAGTGAATGTCAAACTTAACCTCTATATGAACCAGAAAAGTGAATGTTTTCACTCTGATAAGGCTCTGTCAATAAGAGGTTGCTACTAAAAGCAGAAATACATGCTAGCTAGTGCTTGCAAGAGGCAGTAACGTATGAAATATCCAAGACAAACTCCTATAATTTAGTTAGTTCTTCAAAAGTAATGAGTGATAACTCCGATGGTGTCATGGAATTCAGACCTCTAACAAACACAATAAAGGCAATCAGACATTGCAAGCTCTGGAAGGTTGCAAAAATCCTGACTTGAAAGAAGTAGATGTAATTCAGTTTGTTTTTCATAAACAGCATGACAAATATTACACCAATAGCACATAAAAAGATATCTAAGTTTAAGACAACAAAAATTCCACTTTTCCACATTTACTTCTTCCTGTGTTAGAGTTATGAGTCAGGGGAGAAGACTCGAAGTTCTCTGCTCTGACCGTTGCCTTTGGGTGCTAATGTGCATTGTGATATGACAAGCCCCCGGGCCTGCCCATGTCTTCTCATCAGATAAAGCTTGCCTTAAAAATGGTTCAACCAGAAAAGATTCCTGTGTAGTCATATGGATAAGATTCTTAGGACAGGTAGGAAAAAGTGAAGTTGCTGCGGGAAGGCAATGGGGAAACCATCCTGGGGAAACTGCTCTTTATTCTTCATAAGAAATCTCACGCCTTTAATCCCAGCACTTGGGAGGCAGAGGCAGGCGGATCTTTGTGAGTTCGAGGCCAGCCTGGTCTACAAAGCAAGTCCAGCACAGCCAGGGCTGTTACACAGAGAAACCCTGTCTCAAAAAACCAAAAAAAAAAAAAACCAAAACAAAACAAAAAAAAAAAAAAGAAATTTGAAAATTGCCTTCCTGGAATCTTTCTGGATTCTAAGGTCTGTTGTTGCTCCACTATTTGGAATGTCCTTGCCATCAGCTGAGTCTAAGTGCATGGTGGTTCTTTGACCTGAGTGTTTGTTGTAGGTGTTGAAACATATTTCTGACTGGAAAGATGGTTCAGCACTGGTTGCTCTTGCAGAGGGTGAGGACTTGATTCCCAGAACCTACACCGAAGCTTACACTCATCTGTAATTCCTGCTCCAGGGGGATCTGACATCCTCTTCTGGCCTCTGTGAGCACCAGGAACATATATGACACACAGGCAAACATGCAGATAAAACATCTGGATAGGCAGACTGCTTCATTAGTGCAAGCTCTTGTCTTATGATCACCTGCATTTGAAGTTTCTCTGGGCCTGATCAGCTTACGTATGTAAGCTTTACTTTCTGTCCAGTCCTGCTTCAGATTTTCTAAGCTGGCTTCCTCATGTGTGGTCCATATCTGTCATCCCAGGTCATTATACAGTCATTTTAATTTCTGTAAAACAGACCAGAAAATGGTCTGAAAGGTGGGTAGAGAGAGATCATGAGGAACTTTAAGGTAAGCAATCAGTGTTTCAAAATATTAGTAAGGCCTTAGATGTTGGAGTGGCCCCAGACTGAAGGGCACCTTTGTGTTGCCAAGGGGCTGTGGCAACTAAACTTGTGGATGACTAAGAAGAAACAGTAGGGGGTGAGGAGAAAGTGTTGCACAGGACATGTTGAGCTGCCCCAGCTCTGAACTCTACTTGATGTAGGTCTCTGAACACCTTCATCTCCTGCTTCTGAATTTCCTCTTGACAGGCTACCAGGGTTTTGAGGATGCTTAACAGCTCCTCTACTGTTCAAAGTTTTAGTTTTGTTTAGTACCAGGTAAGAATGGATAGGCTAACAAGCTAACATCTCAATAAGCAACGCGGGGATCAATAGATGAAGATCCTCAACTCACCTCATGGTTCCGAATGCATGTACACATGGGTGCATGTGCACTAACTCATAATACACCCTTCCCGTGCAAAAAAGGTATATGCACATGTAAGACATTCATTCAGAGAAGCCAAGGATGTTCCAGTGGCTTGGGAGACAGAATTGGGGAACTCAGTTGCCTTGCAAGCTGGATCACTCAGGTTTTCAGCACCCATGTAAATACAGGGTGGCTGTGGCAGCCTGTTCATAATTCCCCAGTGCTCAAAAGCAGAAACAGCAATCCCTGGAGTGAGCTGGCTATGGAGTCTGACCATATTGATGTGTTTTGGATTCATCTGAAAGACCACGTCTCAATAAGCAACGTGGGGATCAATCGATGAAGATCCTCAACTCACCTCATGGTTCCGAATGCATGTACACATGGGTGCATGTGCACTAACTCATAATACACCCTTCCCGTGCAAAAAAGGTATATATACATGTATGTGTATTACACAGTCATACACATGAAAAAAAAAAAGAAAAACAAAATTTTAAACAGAAGATTCTAGTCCTAACCTTCAAGGAGTCTGATCTCTTCTTGATTAAAGTAAAACAAACAGCATGAGAAGATAACTTTATAAATGTATAAGGCATGGGAAAAGCACAGGGAATGAAGCCTGAATGGAATCAACACAGACTTTTATCATGTGACATGGACTCTGCCTGCTACCTTGTTTTCACAGTGTGATTTAATTGTTAAATTTTGTCCTTTAGAATGATACTGCGGGAGACATTTTAGAGCAAACATCCATGTTTTAGCTTTAGAAGAGCATCCATGGGGCATTCTCTGGAGCATTCCAAAGGATCAACATATGGAACCCTTAAAGTCAGTTGTGTATTTATTTTTCACACTATATTTTTGGGTAGAAGTAATATCTGGAGCTTAAAAAAATACTTGGCAGATTTATAAGTACTTAAAAAAATTAAAAATTGAAAATGCCCTTTTAGCATATAATGTCATGTTCACTATGTGTGGAGATGTGGGAATGGAAAATATCTTTCTGGGGAAAACAGTGACACCTGGAAGCCTTCTGTTAGCTTCCAATAAAAGCACTGTAAAAACTGCTGATCAGATGCTATGCAAATGTGCTTCTTCTATTTAGCATACGACATCAAGTACATTCCATCCTGCTATTTTGATACACATTGAAAAATAATTTCATTACTCATTTTAAGATGAATATTTCTTATTAAACTTACTCTGATATGCTTTCTCAAATGTCATTTATTATACATGGGGTTGTCTCCTGTAGGCTGTATCCTTTCTATGTCGTGCCCCCTCCCCCCCACCCAGCATTCTCATCTGTGTTTCACTGACACCATTCCTTATTTTGTACTTTATTATCTTCTTGCCTCCTTTTCTCTTGTCTACTTGGACTGTTAGCAGACAGGCTTCATACCAGTTTCATTCATTCCCCACACAAGATCTTGCTTAACATTATTGCTCAAAGCGAAGAAAAGATTGTACTGTAGTAGCATGATGTTTTAAAATTTGAGCTCTAAGCTTCTGGAGGTCAGAAAAGAACACTGTGTTCAAAATCTCCATACTTAACTACATTTCTCAGTTCACAGGAGAAGTCAATAGATGATCATCGCATAAATCAACAGACACTGTATCCAAATGGTACAGTTAATATACATCCTGTAAGGTAACACGTTTAAGAGAAGAAGAGCTGTGTGCAGATAGGGCACAGCAGCCACGTGGGATGGTGTCCTAGCCGTTCTGATCTCAGTAGCAGAAGCTGTAAGATGTTCCTAACTGATCATAAAACTTTAAAGAAAGATCTGGAACAGGTTCTAGATTTCTACGGTGACGGGCACATTCTAAGGAGTAATTATACTCTTTATGTTATTCTACATTCTTGGTGTGCAGACAGGTATTGTATAAAGAAGTCTGTTAGCATTCCCAGCTGGAACCATTGCATTCCATTTGCTGCCTTTTCACCATTGTTATCTAAGGCAGATGGAAGAGGGTTATTTAAAGGTAACTCTTTTTGTGATGTGGGAACTATTTCAAGTGGGTTGGAAGTTGCCAACTGCCACATAGTTGAATCTACAGATGAATGTGAGAATTATTCCAATGAGCTCTTACTGACAACCTTTTATAAATTAGACCTCCAATCATCAGCATGGTAGGAAATAGAAAAGTTTCCGAAGAAAGGAAAACACCAAATCACCTTGATAATATAGAAGAAACTGTGTGAAGTAAATATAACATGTTATTTTAAGTGGTGATTGTTTTTGCAGGTTCTGCAAGGATTTTGTTTTTACCTACAGCATACAAAACTGGTCTTGATATAGGAGCATGTGACTTGGGGATTTTATATTGGAGGTAGAAATAAGAACCATGTCATTGCTGCCCCCCCCCCCAGTTATAGGAAGAAAAACACCACATGATCCCACAATTTTTAAACAAATAGGAGGTTTTTAGAAAATGAATCATAGAAAGAAAGTAAGTATAGAACACGGTTTTGTATGAAATTAAAGTGAACTTAGTTCAGAAGGAAAAGAATGTTTGTTACAAACATTAACAAAATTCGTCCTGTGTTATTTCTTACTATTGGATGTTAATTGTTAATGCATCACAGTATATTCAAGAAAATAAGGGATCTGAATATTTCAAAATGAAATAATTTTACTTCAGTAGATCAACCCTTTTTGAATGGACAATGGGGAGCTGAGTAAAATTTTAGGACCGTGCTTTTATTTAGGTAGTTATCCCACAAAGATATACATTTCAAGTTCAGTCTGCATCTTATCAAAAGCAGTATCTACATCCCAGAACAGTTATACTACTGAGTGGTAAAGAGTATACAGAGGCATCCTGGTCCATTATCTTTGAGAAGAACACCTGTGTGTGGTGAACAAGTAGCGTACTTTGGGCCTTCATGCAGACAGTTGCAGAGGAGTATGGGAGAAAAAGAGGTAGAGAGAATTTTATTCTGTTCTTATTCCAGTGTTATGGTTTCACAATACTTAAATTCAAGTCCAGAGTTATTTTGTGATATGTGTCTCTCCCTTTAATCTATTATCACTTTTCAATTCTCAAAAATGAACAACTAAAAGCCATGCTATTTTTCTGCCACTGTTGTTTCACAATGATAAACTAAAAGTTCAATTAATTGTGTTTCTTATGCCAGCTTTCTTCTTGGTCAGGAGAATGAGAACCTTGAGTTTTTCTGGGGATGATTCATCTAGATCAGGGTAGGTCTGTGAAATAATGTTTCTCGAGGAAATTTTCAGGTGGTTGTGTGATTATGGCTGGCCAGTTGTGAATTGTGTGTTAATCCCCAGGCCAGTTGGGAAGTATGACGCATTTAATCCATTGTTTTCAGCCTGTGCTTCCTGAAGACAGCATGACTGAAGGATGTTTGTGGCTGTGCTCCTGATACCTACCTCAACACGTAGGTTCTATGGTTATACTAAAAGAACAATGTTCCTGAAGGAGTATAGACCAATTTCCAATGCTCATGCCTCCCATCTCGACCTGTGTGTGTGCATGCATGGGCATGCGTACATGTGTGCACATGTGTACATGTGTGAGTGAATGTTGTTCCTCTCTCAAAGGCTCAGAATGCTTTCTATCTCATCACTCCTAAGCTCTTTACCAAAGCATGACTCTGGAAAAAGATGCCCTGGGGTGTGTACACAAACCTTAGGATGGCATGAGAAAAAAAACCAGGACTTTAGCTGTGATTATTCTCACTGAAGCCATTCCTTTGAGTGTATAATGTCTGTGTGAAGGATGAATACCATCCATCCCCTTGTTTGAATCGCAACTGCATTGCATCCTGCTAGAATGACCGATACTTTGGAATCATTTGGTACAATCCTTCCTTCAAAGACCTTCAGTGTTGTTTGGTTTCTTACAAACTCCAGACTTTTATGTTGCCTTCTTGAGACTCAGAATTACTAGTCTAAACAGGAACAGAAACACACGATTTCTCAGTCTATATACTTTTACCTAGGTGAACCAAACTCTGTGGTCCTCAAGTATGGGGAGGACTATTTTTCCTCAAATCTCACTAAAACTTTCAAATTTGGAAATGAGATGGAAGAAGAAACCTTTGTAAATTAAAATTCATATCAGTTCATAGCTACTGACAGGCATAGAATGCCTGTAACAGCAGACACTTGTCTATAGTAACAGATTTATCCTAAATCTGGAGACAACAAGTTTTTTTTATTTCCTTAAATAAGCAGACCATTTTCTTGGGTGGCTAGAATAGTTCTCATGAAAATCAATGAAATAACTTCAGCCTAAACTGTAGAAATAATTAATTAAAAAAAATTTTTTTATATAAGTACTTTATTTTTTTTTCTTCAAGTTACATCTCAGTCACAAACCCTTCCCTATTCCCCCTTCCTGTCCCACCCTTCCCCCTCCTCCCCCCCAACAGCTTCCCTTTTCAATCCAACAAATGGTTCTTTCTTTTATAACAGTAAATTCTATACAAAACAGCAGAATTAAATATGCCACATTTATGAGAGTTAAATGGCCCAGTATAACTTCCCAATGTCCAGTTCATACATATTTGGCCCCTGACTTTAACCTTCTACCTTCTAACCATCTCCATGAGTTTAAAGTTCTATAACTGACTTAGCTTTCATACTAACTTGCATCACTATTATAACCATCTTCTTAGATCTAGAATGCCCTCGATTCCTAAACAACTCAAAATTTAGCTATGAGACTCAAGCTGTCTATTCTTCAACCACCTCAGAGAGCTGAGAAGGATAAATATATCTGATTATATAAGAAGTGCAGGGCCTGCAGCTTCCAATACTAAGAAATGACAAACCAGTGACCACCTGGACAGTTCCCATTTTCTCTCCATACATTCCAGCATCAGTCTTCAGGCTTTTGGTCCTGTTTCTCTGAGAGACATTTATTGTAGAGCAGGGATTATGAAGGACTAACCTACCCTGTCTTGGTAGAGCTAGGCTGTCGACTTCCCTGCTGCCAAGTTTTGTCCTTTTTGGACAGCAGTCTGTCTGCAGTTGAAGCAAGGAGTTTTTACATGCCAAGAGATAGGCTTGCTACTAATTCAACCATCTCACACTGGAGATTCTTCGATGCTTATCTTCTACTTGGAGTAGAATAGGGGGTGCTGTCAGGAGCTGATATGTCACGATATCAAAAAAAAATCTTAATTTAAGACCACATCTTTGAATGCCATATTCTGCAGATCTCTTGGGGTTTTTGAAGACGCCCTATCTATCTCTTGTATTTAGAAAAGCAAATGTTGCTTGTCTCTTAACAACTTGATTACTGAGTAGCTTAGAGAATATCTGTGATAGACTGTCATAGTAGCTAACAAGGTGACATGCATGCATGACTAGGAGTTTGTTTTTCTTAACTATCCTAAACAGTTTAAGACGGTTGGTATCAAGAGGCCAGAGCTTCACATTTCATTTTTAAGTATCTCTAGTTACGATACCATTAGGAAGCGTTACCTTTAATTTTGTATCAATATACAAAGATCTATTCAAATGTGGCTAAATATACTCTTAATTTTGTATCAATATACAAAGATCAATGCCTATGTGTGTCGCGTCCCCCCTTGTCCAGCAAGGATGACGCAACTCACAAAAGCTCTTCTCCTGCAGTTTATTCAGGTCCCTTGAAAACAGTCTTCCGAATAATGGGGCAGACCCAACCCACAGGCTAAATACTAATTAAACAGCCAGTCAAGTAAAGCCAAGTGGTGCTATCTTAGAGGTCTACGTATGCGGAAGCAAGCCAGATCAGCGGTCTTTGCCAAATATGAACTTATTATCATAAAGAGCGCTCACCGTCGGGCTGGTGGAAGGCGGAGACCAGCGCCATCTTTAGGGCGTGGCACTTCGCAGCTCTCTACATATGTGGCCCAATACAATCTTAATATTGCGTCCATATACAAGGGTGAATACCATTGTGAGCAATTATAATCTTAATTTTGTATCAATATACAAATATCAATACCGACGTAGTCCAATACACTCTTATTTTTGCACAATAAACAATGGTCAATACCACTTTAGCCAAATATACTACTAATTTTGTATCAATATACAAAGGTATAAGGGCATATTCAATAATCTGACCCTTCTTCTTGGTCCTTCCTGTGCTATGTCTATGTCTCAATTTTTCTCAAGTCCGTGCATTCCTACATAGGAGATAAAGAAGGATACAGAAAAGGGAAAGAAGGAATACCCTGTGTCTAACCTCCAAAACCCATTAAACAGGACCATTTAACAACTTGCAATCTCTTCCCCAAAATAACAGAGTTTTCAGTTGTCCTTCAAATAACCAAAAAGGGGGGGGCGGAGAAACACCCTCCCCACCCTCTGGGTATAGGACATCGCTCTCTTAAAATGACTTCCTGCTGGTTTGGGTCTTAGTAAACCTGTTTGGGGCCCGAACCAAAATGGAAAAATGGTTAAAAATGTTAGTACAATCCTTTTATGTTCAGTCCTTCTGTTCTCAGCTGTTTAGATGTCCTAAGGAGTTTGTAGGCAGAAGCTGAACTTCCGGGCTTTACTGAGGTTCTGGCTGGGGCATTGTGTAGAGCTGAACGGTCTTAGCGATATTGAGTTGTTATGGTTGTAGGCTTTTGATGGAGACAGCTATTGAGGGAGTCTGTCAGGCTGAATCATCTGGGTCACTCGTCTTCTTTTGGTGTCTGATTCTGTTTTCTGCTGAGGTTTCCGTTGTCCAATTGTCCCTGGGTTCCTTGAATGGATGCTTTGATTCTCCTGGAAAGATAAGAACAGAGCCCTACCCTAATCCTCACTCAGGGACAATCACCCTCTTTTTTTTTGGGGGGGGGGTAGGTAATATTTCTCCTGAAGCAAATTTGGTTTTTTGACAATATATAAAGTGTTATCTTTCAATCTGGTTTAAAGAAGAAATTATTTTGTTATTTTGGAGCTAAACCAGCTTTAGTGTATATATTTTGAGATCTTGAAGGACAATTTGTTTGTATTGAGTGGGCCGTTTGTAAGTAGCTTTTAAACTTAGGTCCTTCCAAATCCTATGTGTGTGTCTCTGCATTCTAATTATTGGGATCAGAGACCTGTGGTTCCCATCTGAAGGGATTAAAGATGTGTTCCACCACTCCTGGATCGAAGTTTTTCTCTATTTAGAGTTTGTTTTGTATCAGGCTGACCTTGAGCTCTGAGATCTGCCTGCTTCTGTCTCTAGTGTGTTGGGGTTAAGGGTGTACTCTTCTTGAATGATGGGATTAAGGGTGAGTACCCTCACCACCCTGTTCCGTGTAACTCTAGAATTTATAAGTCCACTAACTCTATGGTGTTCCTCCCATCTCTGCTGAAGTTAAAGGCATGGGTTAACACCACATTTCTCCGGTATTTTACCTTAGCTCTACGTTTTTTCGACACTTGGAGGTTTATAAAACCCGGTTGAATGTTTGTATCCTTTATTTTATTTACGTTGTTTTAATGTTGTTACCTGCTCTTTTTTAATTAATAAATTTGTTTGTTGCTACAGGTTACATCCTTAACATATTGTCCTCTTTTCCCGCTTCCCAGCCCCACCCTCCCATGCTCTACCCCCTGACCCTTCCGTATTGATCCTCTGGGGTGGAGTGTCACTGAATAACAGTCTCTCACCACAGAACAGGAGTCATATGAGGGCCAAGAGCCTCTTCATACACCGGGGGCCTACGAGGCAGTACTGCCAGTGAAAGGTGTCTCCTTGCTACGGGGGGAAAACTAAAAAAACACCAACAGACACACAAACCCACAAAAACAAAGAACAACAACTAAAAAAGAGATGAAAAAGAAAAAGAAAAAAAAGGAAAAGGAAAAAGAAAAAGAAATGAAAAAAAAAGTTTATGTCCATGTTCCTTTTGGTGTGTTGGGTGTAGTACAGATATCCTGTACAATATAGCTAAAATCCTACTATAAGTGAATAGATGCCGTGTGCATCCTTCTGAGACTGGGTTAGCTTACTTAGGATGAGCTTCTCTAGATCCATCCATTTGGTTGCAAATTGCATGATTTCATTGTTTCTTATAGCTAAGTAATATTCCATTGTATAGATGTACCACAGTTTTTTAATCCATTCTTCAGTTGAGGGACATCTGGGTTGTTTCCAATTTCTAGCTATTACAAATAAGGCTGCTATGAACATAGATGAGGAGACTTCCCTATGTCTCCGTGAGGTGTCCTTTGGGTGTATACCCAGAAGTGGTATGGCTGGGTCCTGAGGCAAAGTTATTCCAAGATTTCTAAGATATCTCCAGACAGACCTCCATAGTGGTTGCACAAGCCTGCACTCCCACCAGCAATGGAGTAGGGTTCCCCTTTCTCCACACCCTCGCCAGCATGTGCTGTCATTTGAGTTCTTTATCTTAGCCGTTCTGACAGGTGTGAGATGGAATGTCAGGGTCGTCTTGAGTTGCATTTCTCTGATGATTAAGGATGTTGAGCATTTCTTCAGGTGACTCCAGACCATTAGGGATTCCTCCTTTGTGAATTCTCTATTTAGCTCCATCTCCCATTTTTTGATTGGATTATTTGGTTTCTTGGCATTTAGTTTCTTGAGTTCTTTGTAGATTTTAGATAATAGCCCTCTATCAGATGTGGGGTTGGTGAAGATTTTCTCCCAGTCTGTTGGTTGCCGTTTTGTTCTAATGACGGTGTCTTTTGCCTTACAGAAGCTTTTCAGTTTCATGAGGTCCCATTTACTGATTGTTGATCTCAGGTCCTGAGCAGTTGGTGTTCTGTACAGGAAGTTGTCACCTGTGCCAATGAGTTCGAGGGTTTCTCCTACTTTTTCTTCTAGTATCTTTAGTGTGGCCGGCCTTATGTTAAGGTCTTTGATCCACTTGGAATTAAGTTTTGTACAAGGTGATAGGTATGGGTATAATTTCATTCTTTTGCAAGAGGACATCCAGTTGGACCGGCACCATTTGTTGAAGATGCTGTCCTTCTTCCATTGTGCGGTTTTGGCTTCTTTGTCAAAGATTAGTTGGCCATAGTTGTGTTGGTCCATTTCTGGGTCTTCAATTCGATTCCCTTGATTTACTGGTATGTTTCTATGCCAGCACCATGCTGTTTTTATTACTGTTGCTCTGTAGTACAGCTTGAAATCTGGGATGGTGATACCTCCAGATGCTTTTATATTGTACAGAATTGATTTAGCTATTCTGGGCTTTTTGTTGTTCCATATGAAGTGGAGTATAGCTTTTTCCAGGTCTATAAAGAATTGTGTTGGTATTTTGATAGGAATTGCATTGAATCTATATATTGTTTTTGGTAGAATAGCCATTTTTATTATGTTGATCCTACCTATCCATGAGCATGGGAGATCTTTCCATCTTCTAAATGACTCTTCCATTTCTTTCTTCAGGGGCTTGAAGTTCTTGTTGTATAGGTCCTTTACTTGCTTGGTTAGAGTTACCCACAGGTATTTAATATTGTTTGTGGCTATTGTGAAGGGGGTTCTTTCCCTTATTTCTTTTTCGGTATGCTTGTTTATTGTATAAAGAAGGGCTTCTGATTTTTTTTGAGTTAATTTTGTATCCAGCCACCTTGCTGAAGTTGTTTATCAGCTCTAAGAGTTCTTTGGTGGAGTTTTTGGGGTCGCCTATGTATACTAACATATCATCTGCGAATAGGGATAATTTGACTTCTTCATTTCCAATGTTTATCCCTTTGATTTCCTTTAGTTGTCTTATTGCTCTAGCAAGAACTTCAAGTACTATATTGAAGAGATATGGTGAAAGTGGACATCCTTGTCTTGTCCCTGAGTTTAGAGGAAATGCTTCAAGCTTCTCGCCATTTAATTTGATGTTGGCCACTGGCTTGTGGTATATATCCTTTATTATTTCTAGGTACGGTCATTGTATGCCTGCTCTCTCCAGAACTTTTAGCATGAAGGGGTGTTGGATTTTGTCAAATGCTTTTTCTGCATCTAGCGAGATTATCATGTGGTTTTTTTTCTTTCATCTTGTTTATAGGGTGAATTACATTGATAGACTTTCGTATATTGAACCATCCCTGCATTCCTGGGATGAAGCCTACTTGATCATGATGTATGATATTTTTGATGTGTTCTTGAATTCGGTTTGCTAGTATTTTATTAAGTATCTTTGCATCTATGTTCATGAGGGAGATTGGTCTGAAGTTCTCTTTCTTTGTTGGGTCTTTGTGTGGTTTAGGAATCAGTATGACAGTGGCCACATAGAATGAGTTTGGCAGTGTTCTATCTGTTTCTATGTGGTGGAAAAGTTTGAAGAATAATGGTGTTAGTTCCTCTTTGAAGGTCCAGTAGAATTCCATGCTAAAGCCATCTGGCCCTGGGCTTTTTTTGGTTGGGAGATTATTAATGACTGTTTCTATTTCCTTAGGGGTTATTGGGCTGTTTAAGCTGTTAATCTGATTTTGATTTAGTTTTGGTAGGTGGAATTTATCGAGGAAATTGTCCATTTCGCTTAGGTTTTCAAATTTGGTGGAGTATAGATTCTTAAAGTAGGACCCGAATATTTTCTGGATCTCCTCAATGTCTGTTGTTATTGCTCCCTTTTCATTTCTGATTTTGTTGATTTGGATTCTTATCTTTGCCTTTTAGTTAATTTGGCTAGGGGTCTGTCTATTTTGTTGATTTTCTCGAAGAACCAACTCTTGGTTTCATTGATTCTTTGTATAGTTCTTTTTGATTCTAAGTTGTTGATTTCAGTCCTAAGTTTGATTGTTTCCTGCCTTCTGCTCCTCTAGGGCGTGTTTGCTTCTTTTTTTTCCAATTCACCCAGCTTAGCTGTTAATTCACCAATATGAGCTGTCACAGTTTTCTTTTTGAATGCATTTAGTGCTATGAACATTCCTCGTAGCACAGCTTTCATTGTATCCCATAGGTTTGGGTATGTTGTGTCTTCATTGTCGTTGAATTTTAAGAAGTCTTTGATTTCCTTCTTTATTTCTTCCCTGACCCAGTGGTCATCTAGTAAGGAACTGTTCAATTTCCATGTGTGTGTAGGCTTTCTGTTGATTCTTTTGCTGTTGAAGACCAGCTTTATTCCATGGTGGTCTGATAAGATACAAGGTGTTATTTCAATTTTCTTGTATCTATTGAGACTATCTTTGTGTCCGACCATGTGGTCGATTTTGGAGAAGGTTCCGTGGGGTGCTGAGAAAAAGGTGTATTCCTTTGTGTTTGGGTGAAACGTTCTGTAGATATCTGTTAGGTCCATTTGGTTCATGATCTCTGTTAGACTCAATATTTCTCTGTTTGGCCTCAGTCTTGATGATCTGTCCATTGTTGTGAGTGGGGTGTTGAAGTCTCCTACTTGTAATGTGTTATGACTGATGTGCGATTTAAGATTTAAAAGTGTTTCTTTTACAAAAGCAGGTGCCTTTGTATTTGGGGCATAGATGTTTAATATTGAGATTTCCTCTTGATGAATATTCCCTTTAATGAGTATACAATTCCCTTCTTTGTCTTTTTTTCATTAACTTCAGTTGGAAGTCTGTTTTGTTTGATATTAGGATAGCTACTCCAGCTTGCTTCCTGGGTCCATTTGCTTGGAAAAACTTTTCCCAGCCCTTTACTCTGAGGTAGTGTCTGTCTTTGGTAGTGAAATGTGTTTCTTGTATGCATCAAAAGGACGGCTCTTGCTTGCGGATCCACTCTGTAAACCTGTGTCTTTTTATTGGGGAGATGAGACCATTGATGTTGATGGATATTAGTGACCTGGGTTGTTGCTTCCCATTAGTTTGGTATAGGTGCTGGTCCTGTGCCTCTTTTGGTTCAGTTGCTGAGGGGTTTTCTATTCCCTTTGTTTTCTTGGGTGAAATTTTCTTCTCTGGGATGGAATTTTCCTTCTAGGATTTTCTGTAGGGCTGGGTTTGTGGGGAAATATTGTTTAAATTTAATTTTGTCATGGAATATCTTGTTTTCTCCATCTATGTTGATAGAGAGATTTGCTGGGTATAGTAGTCTGGCTGGGCACCTATGATCTCTCAGGACTTGTAGGATATCTGTCTAGGCCCTTCTAGCTTTTAAAGTTTCTGAGGAGAAGTCAGGTGTAATTCTGATGGGTCTGCCATTGTATGTGACTTGACCTTTTTCTCTTACAGTTTTTAATATTCTTTCTTTGTTCTGTTCTTTTGGTGTTTCAATTATTATGTGGTGAGAGGAGTTTCTTTTCTGATCTAATCAGTTCGGTATTCTGTAAGCCTCTAGGATTTTTATTGGCATCTCTTTTTTCAGGTTTGGGAAGTTTTCTTCTATGACTTTGTTGAAGATATTTCCTGGAACTTGGTGTCGGGAGTCTTCTCTTTCCTCTATGCCTATGATTCTTAGGTTCCGTCTTTTCATTGAGTCCTTGATTTCTTGGATGTTGTGGGTGAGAGATTTTTTTAGCCTTCTCATTTTCTTTGGATGTTGTACTGATTTCTTCCATCGAATCTTCCATGCCTGAGATCCTGTCTTCCATCTCTTGCATCCTATTGTTGATACTCACATCCGTAGTTCCTGTTCTCTTCCCTTGGTTCTCCACTTCCTCTTTTAACTCTGACTGTGTTTTCTTTATTGTTTCTATTTCTATTTTCATGTCTTGTATGGTATTGTTCATTTTGTACATTTCCTTCTCCAGCTTGCTTGTTTTTGTATGAAAATCTTTCATTGCTTTGTCCTTTTCCTGTTCAAGCTCTGTCACCTTGGCTTGGAGTTCTTTAATGGTGTTGTTCATTGTTTTGGCTTTTAAAATTGTGGCTTCTTTGAATTCCTTCATAGATTTAAGTTCTTCTTGAAGGGACTCTATCACTTTCCATAATGCAGAATTGTCATTGTATTCATGTGTTACTGTTGGTGTGAGGTCATCCGAATTGGATGAGCTAGGATAATTCTGCTTTGTTGGAGTCATATTTCCTTGATTTCTATTTTTTCTTGGACCTTTGGCCATGTGGGTGTGTTTAGCTGTCTGTTCTTGTCGTTTTCTGTGCTTGTATCCTCAGGGGATGCTTTGGTGAAGGAGTCGAATTGCTTGGCTCTCTGTCGTTGCTTACAGGGGGATCGCAGGGTCACTGTGGTTTTAATAGCCTGAAGCGCTGTGAGCTTGTGCAGCCTATTCCCAGGTAGTGAGTAATGGTCTGGGATTGTTTCACTGCTCCCAGTCAGATTTCTCTATGTTGCACACACACTGATCAGCCTGTAATGGTTCTGATGGTATGGACCTGTTTGCCCAGGCACAGATTTTGTGGGCTTTATTTGTTGTCACGGAGGCTGACAGGGCCCAGCTCCACACCTAATATGTCTGGGTTTACCAGAATACAGCTATGGACCCCTGGCTTCTGGTTACCCACTAGGCTTCTCCGCCACAGGCCTGGCCGCTTCCCTCCCTATCTGCTCCACCGTGGGTGGGCGGAGCTTCACCCCCCCCCCCCCCCCCGCCGTCTGAGCCGGCCTCACTCCCTAGCTGCTTTGCCGTGGGTGCGTGGGGCTTTGGCCCCTCCCGCCTGCGCCCGCTTCCCACCCCAACTGCTCTGTCCACTGGCCTCCCACTCCGGCTTGAGCGGCTGCAGATCACTTGCCGAGCGCCCTGTTTCTTCCTTGTTATGTCTTCAACTATTCTGCAAAGTTTCCTAAGTAATTATAAGGTCCTCCTGAGGTGTAGAAGCCCAGTAAGCTAGTGGGCGATCGCCATGTGGCCTTTGATTCTGCCTGCTGTGTGTTGGGATCGATCTTACCAGGTGCCTCTCCAAATGGGAGTTCCCGAATCCCGGATTTAGTGGCTTCCGTGTCTGCAAGAGATGGGGGGAGAGCCTTGCCCTGGGACTTTTAACAGTCCCTTGGGAGCTGTGACTGTTCCCAGAGGGGCCAGACCCTCCGGTTTTTGCACAGTGTCTAACAACTCTGTGTTGTCTATGTCTCTTCTCTCCCACATTCAAAATGTGCCCGTGCAGTTCACCGCCATCTTGGCCGCCCCCTGGGATTGGTTTTTCAAGACAGGGTTTCTCTGTGTAGCCCTCAATTAATTAAAAATTTTAACAGTATTTATATTATTGTTAATTTATTGGCAGCTGTTAATCTTTAACCAGTCATTATAAATGAGCACACAAACACCACATGGACTTTAACAAGCTTTGGCCTGGATTGAGCAATCTTAACTCACCTAAGCTAGCTCATAATTCTATTACCCAAATATGAGCCCATATATACATACATCCCCTTGGACTGCCATTCTCCACGCTATGCCGATGTTACTGGCCATGTGGAATGAGGTTATTTTTTTTTTAACCCATGGTGTGTGTCCTTCTTCCTGCTCCTGGCTAGAATGAATTAATCCTCTGTGTAAAATGCAGAGTTCATGTTCTATTCTCAGGAAGTCCCACCTTTTTCGTCTTTGCCCAATCTCAGGCCTCAACATTTTATTTAACCAATCAGAGACAATGTAAGTAACAGATAGCAAGCAGGACTAATTAATTAACATTTAGAATGTTTAACACCACCCCATCAATCACCTTCTTTTGTCTAATAAAAAGGCTGAATTTTTTTTAACTCATGTAGTAAAAACAATAAGAGCAAATATGAAATAATTAAAAATATATATAAAAGTTACACACATAATGTTTAGCCTATTTGTATCAGGCAATCTTGAAGAAGAAAAAAAATCGTCTATCTATCTTGGTGTGTCTAAAGTTCTGAACCTAAATATTTTCTATCATATCCTATATTTCTTTTTAAATCCTAAACAACTCAAGTTCAATTGAAATTTTATAGCTATTATGCCTTCGACCCCAACAAAGACATAAAAAGGGATAAAGTTATTATTTTAGTGAAGAGGAAGCATAGGAGGGAAGCTTCCAAAAGGAAATATGACAGTTTGTTGTCTAGACAGTTCCAAATATCTCTCCACACCATTGGAGCATTATCTTCAGCCTTCTGGCCAAGCATATCTCACATACATTATTGTACAGAAGGAAATAAGGATTTTCCCATTCTGTCTCTGCAAAATTAGGACATCTACTTACCTGCATTTAACCTCCAGCCCATCTTTGGACTGTAGATAGTCTGTTGAGAGAGCAGGGGCGTTTTTGCCCAATAGGAATTATCTTCTGATGGGAGATTTCTTTTTGATGATCATTGTTTTCTTCCAAGTCAAATGGGAGCTGTCAGGAGCTAGCTGTCTTAAGTCAAACAATTCTTAAAATAACAAAAACATCTTTAAATGCCATTTTCTGTATGCCTCTGAAGGTTTTAAAACATTTATTGATTTATAAATCTATCTATCTATCATTGATAAGAAAATTGTATATTTTTAACCATTTATTATCTGTTTAACCTAGTATTTGACATGACCAGGAGCTTGACTGGCCAGCAATCAACCCATATTACCCAGACTCCTAAATAGATTGCAATAGCAACCCATAAAAGGATTGGAAGTAAACCTGTATTTTTTTTTATAAAATACTTCATTTTTTTTTCTTCAAGTTACATCTCAGTCACAAACCCTTCCCTATTCCCCCTTCCTGTCCCACCCTTCCACCTTCTTCCCCCCAACAGCTTCCCCTTTCAGTCCAACAAATGGTTCCTTCTCTTATAACAGTAAATACTATACAAAACAGCAGAAATAAATATGCCACATTTATGAGAGTTAAATGGCCCAGTATACCTTCCCAATGTCCAGTTCATACATATTTGGCCCCTGACTTTAACATTCTACCATCTAACCATCTCCATGAGTTTAAAGTTCTATAACTGACTTAGCTTTCATACTAACTTGCATCACTATTATAACCATCTTCTTAGATCTAGAACGCCCTCTTGATTCCTAAACAACTGAAAATTTAACTATGAGACTGCAGCTGTCTATTCTTCAACCACCTCAGAGACCTGACAGTGATAAATATATCTGATTATATAGGAAGTACAGGGCCTGCAGCTTCCAAAACTAAGAAATGACATACCAGTGACTGCCTGGACAGTTCCCATTTTCTCTCCATACATTCCAGCATCAGTCTTCAGCCTTTTGGTCCTGTTTCTCTGACAGACATTTATTGTACAGCAGGGATTATGAAGAACTTACCTACCCTGTCTTGGCAGAGCTAGGATGTCGACTTCCCTGCTGCCAAGTTTTGTCCTTTTTGGACAGCAGTCTGTCTGCAGTTGAAGCAAGGAATAAACCTGTATTTTTAAACGAGTTGCATAGGCACAATTATTTATATAAGAGTAGAAATATACGTATTATGTGTCAAAATATAAAACTCTATACTAATGAACCAAAATTAATCTTATTTTTATCAATACACAAAATTCTATACCAATGTATCAAAAGATAACCTTATTTTAAGAAAAACAACAGCTTTAAGCTTCAGAGCAGATTTAATAATCTATCCTTATATCTTATCATTCCTATATTATATATATGTATATATTCTTCCTCTTTTTCTTTTCAAGTCTTTTTCCCCTATATAAGAGAGAAAGAAGGATAGAAAAAATAAATAGAAAAGTCCTTGAAACTAATCTCTTATAACTTGCTTAACAAGATCATTTACAATTTGTAACCAATCCCCTAAACAACATTTATAACGTGTCAAATGACCAAAAATCATCCACCCCACCTTTTGGGAATGGGGCGTTGCTCTCTTAAAATTGCTTCCTGCAGAATTGGGTCATAGAAAATCTGTTTGGGGGCCCAAATAAAATGGAAAAATTATTTAGCAAGTTAATAGTAACATTTGTTGTCCAGTCTCTATGTGTTCAGCAATTTGAATGTCCTGAGCAGTCTGTAGTCTGAAGTTGAACTTTGGATGGGAAAGTTCAGGGCTTTATTGAAGTCCTGAATGGAACAGTCTGTGAAACCATCTCAGCAAGCTGTTTGAAGTTGTTCTGGATGCAGATATTGGAAGAAACAGATATTGAGGTAGACTGTGAGGCTGGATAATTTGGGCTACTTGTCTTCTTTGGTATTTGGTCACTTTGTTCTGAAAATATATAATTTCTCACAAGTAACATATATTTCTGTAATTGCCAAAATGCCTTGGATGTGCAGGATATACAAATCAATTAAGGAATATTTTCTGTTCTTTGAACAGAAGAAAGACATTTGTAAGTCTCCATTCATGCCATAAAAGATGGAATGTAATAGTATTACATATGTATGCTATATATAATCTTTTTTTTTTTTTTTTAGGTTTTTTGAGACATGGTTTCTCTTTGTATTCTTGACTGTCATGGGCTCACTTTGTAGACCAGGCTGGCATTGAACTCACAGAGGTCCACCTGCCTCTGCTTCCTGAGTGCTGGGATTAAAAACATGCGCCACCATGCCTGGCATCTATTTTAAATTGAAAATATAGCATAGGACTGTATGGAGTTTAAGTATTCTCCTCTACAGTTGACCTAAATTTATTAATTTATTAAAACAGGTTTATTCTGTGTTGTTCTGGATTTTTGTAGATTAGGTTAGTCTCAAACTCAAAAGGAACCTATCTGTCTCTGTCTTTGTCTCCCATGTTTTAGGATCAAAGGTATGCATTTATATATTTTTTCTTTCTTTTCTCCTTTCTTTGGAGATTTAACTTCTATGTGGCTATATCTATCCTTATTGAGACAGTGTTTCTCTTTGTAGCTTGGGTGTTTTGATTTGCTTTGCAGAGCTCTGTAGATTAGATTGGCCTGGAACACACAAGGAACCTTATTTGTCCTTGTCTCCCAAGTTTTGAGATTAAGGTATGAATTTAAACAATTGAATTACATTTATTAAACAATAACATTAATTAAACCATTTTGCATTACTTTGAGTTCCAATTCTTCCATGGAAGCTCCAATTCTTAAGGAGATTGGTATAGAATAGCATGATATGCTATCTTATGTTAGCTTTTCTTAACTGTTGGCTCTGGGAGGCATGAGGTTTGCATGTTCTTCTCCAGCCTAACTCTGGGTCCTTACATCGATTAACAGATATATCTCTTTTTCTCTCTCTCCTTTTTTTCTCCAGACAGGATTTCTCTGTGTATCCTTGTATCTGGACTCACTTTGTAGATGAGGCTATCCTTAAACTCACAGAGATCAGCCTGCCTATGCCACCGAAGTGTTGGGATTCAAGGCATGCATCACCACACCCAGCAATTAACATATCTCTTTCAGAGGCAAAATGCCTCCCTTAGTGGGAGCCCCACACCTGAGAAGACTGGTTTGTGACTCCTTTCTCTTTATGTAAATTTAACATTATGTGTATTTATACGTTAAATCAGTAAGGACATTATTAAACTTAACATCAAGGAAAAAATGTGCCATTTTTGAATTCTAGACTGTCTTTAGTAAACACCCTTATTTTATCAGCAGGGTTCCCCCCGTCTTCATTATTTAGACTAGGCTGGTCTAGAATCTAGAGATCTGCCTGTTTCTTCCTCTAGTGTGATGGGATTAAGGGATTAGGGCATGTGCCAGTACCATCCTGCCCAAATATTTCACTTAAATCCCAGATATTAGTAACTCTGTAACTCAGAGAGCAATTTTGAACTGTAGTGACAATTCGAAATCTGCCCAAAAATCTTAAAAAATCTCTTATGTTTTAGCAATGCCAAACCAGAAGAGTATCCTTTCTACCTCCCGATATAGAAAAATCAAAGACATCTAAACAAAAATCAAGCAAAGAAACAACATTCCAAGAGCCTTAGCATGTCTAACCATGCCATCCCATGCTGCAATTAAAACTTTATTCATTATTCCTTAGATTCTAGTTTTGGCTGCATTTCACTGGTGGGCTGATACCAGAAACTCCTGACAAGCACCTAGTACCCAGGGAGCTCTTAGCTCCAGCTGCCTTCAATTTTGTATTATCTATCAGGAAGGGCCTCCCTCCTTCCTCCATTATCCTTGTTGGCAATTTAGCATTCCATCTGTAAATTCTTTCCTTTAAGACTATCCTAGTCTGAACTTTCTCAAAAAGGATACACAGAACCACAATTGTCAGGATAAAAATCATTTGCATGCTAATAGAAACAAACTCAATTGGAATCCAAATATATTTAAGCATTATGAATTCCTCCATTTTTAATCTAGGTGGTTAATTCCACTTTCAAGCTCTGTTTAGAAGGCTGCCACTTTTTTAGTATATAAGGAGAGCTGAGCTTTCCACCTTTGCTGCAAGGCAGTAGCTTTTGTTAAGGGAGCTGCTTCTTTGAAATGTGTTCAGGTTCAGCTTCCCGTTCTTTGGCTAGGAAGCTACCTTTTACCCGGGCCTTCTCAGGCTGTAAGCATCGATTCTAATTGCCATATTTGGGCACCATTTGTAGAAACAGTGGCTAATTAAATTACTTACTAGTATTTATATGATCATTAATTGGTCAGCAGCTGTTAATCCTTAACCAGCCATTATAAATGAGCACACAGACATCACACGGATTTTAATAAGCTTTGGCCTGGATTTAGCAATCTTAGCTCACCTAAGCTAGCTCTTAATTCTATTACCCAAATATAACCCCATATATACATATGTCCCCTTGGACTACCATTCTCCATGCTATGCTGATGTTCCTGGACATGTGGAATGAGGTTATTTTTTTTTTAACCCATGGTGTGTGTCCTCCTTCTTCCTGCTCCTGGCTAAAATGAATTAATCCTCTGTGTAAAATGCAGAGTTCCTGTTCTAATCTCAGGAAGTCCCACCTTTTTCTGTCTTTGTCCAGCATTTTATTTAACCAATCAGACACAATCTAAGTAACAGACAGCAAGTAGGACCAATTAATTAACATTTAGAATGCTTACACCTTAATTGTGTGGAATTACAAAAATTGAATTCTTCATTAAGTTTCTTTTTTGAAAGTGATGCTATACAATGTACTTCAATGTCAAGTGCAAGGTTGACACATAGAAACATTTGGTAATTATTTTTCTAATTCTCATGTGCTCTTCAAAAATAATAATTTAATATTTAATCACTAAAGGTGTAGTAATTACAGGTTTCTGGACATCAGAGATTTCAGGAGAAGGCTTTGTTGTCTAGATGGATAGTGACTTGTTTTAATACACTAGACCCCTGTCAATATAGGCTAAATCAATTTTCACATATGTGAAAGCTTGCTAGAGTGAGGAAAAATATTTTTATAAGATAAGAAGGCTTTCTGGAATATCAACACATGTATAGTTCTCAGTAAATGTACAGTGAGTGTCATTTTCAAGAGAAATGCTGGGTATCATGGATGGTCATTTTTGACAATTACATAGTGGACTTACAGCATACACCTTCAAGCCCTCTCCCTCTCTCCCTTTCCATTTCTTTCTACCCTATGTGCTTTGCTGATTTGCTTCCAATCCAGCAGTATTTTCTGTAAGGGTCTTAGCAAAAAGGGTCTTACTGGATCTCAATCCAGTTTTACTTGCCCATCCTCCTTCAGGAGCTGTTTATCCATCAATTTGTATGGGGAAGTTAGTCAGGATTTACCTTTTACAAAGCTTTACTTATAGTTAATTTTCAAGTGATTTTCTATCTTTTTGTTAGCTGTATAGTATTTTCCTTTTTAAAAAGAATATGTTTATTTTATATGTATAAATGTTTGCCTGCATATATGTAACTGCACTACGTATGTGCCTAGTACCTTTGGAAGCCAGAAGAGGGCTGGAACTGGAGGGACAGATGGTTGTAAGTCACTACTCACTGAACTTGTTGCTGGGAACTGAACTTTGGTCTTCTGCGAGAGCAGCCATTGCTCTTAACCACTGAGCAATCTTTCCTGCCTGATACATTATTTTCACACCTCCATTATCCCTCATTTTCGTCAACAACTATACTTACACAAATGAAGTATTATTGTTATTCTTAAGGCTACTTGCTTCTTGTTACTTTGTCTTGAATATTTCTTGCTATTGGAAGGTAATTGTTAAGAAAGTCTAGTCCTTTGGATGAAATGAAACTATTTGTACCTACTGTTGGGAAACTATTGTTACAGCTTCGAAACAAAGAAGAATGATGGATGTGGCCTTTAAACATTAATCTTTAGATCATCAGGGAACCTATTGGGATTATATTCTGAGTGGACTTGCCACACTTGGAAGATATTTTTGAATCACTTCCAAAAGTAACAATGATCTGACATGGTTTTATTTTTAAGTTTTTTCTGTAAGCATAAAAAACAATGAGTTTCTTTATGATATTTTCATACATATATTATTGTACATTAGGCAAATTCACACCCGCATTTTATCCTCTAGTCTCTAATGCCCTTTCCCACTCAACTCCTTTCTCCCCCAAAATAGTCCCCATCTTGCTTTCATGTCATACATATACATGTGCATATGGTTATACATATAATGTATACATACATATGCATTTGTATACTTAAATCTAGATTCCACATATGAGAGAAAACATGTAACAGATAACTTTATCCCCATTTTCTTTCTTGTTTTACCTTTACCTTTCCTTTTAAAGTGTCTTCCTCCCACTTATTTTGGTTTTCTTCTTGCATTATGTGGATGTCAGGGATTTGACTTCTGACCCCAAACCTGCTGTTAAGAGCATTTAGTTGAGAAGCCATCTTGCCAACTCTTCAATCTTTTCCAAAAATTCCTTCTCCACACCTTTACCTTGAAGTGAAGTGTTTTATATATGCTTTATTCTAGCAATTTCAAAGTTTCAGATATTAGATCTTTAATTAATATGAGAGTCAGGATTCTAGTTTCATTCCCTACCTGTGGCTATGCAAGTTTGCCCAGCACCATTTGTTAAAGAAGCTAACTTTTTTTCTAATATATTTAGTGTGTCAGGCCTTATGTTAAGGTCTTTGATCCACTTGGACTTAAGTTCTGTGCAAGATAATAAGTAGGGTCTAATTTCATTCTTTTACATGTTGACATTCAGTTAGACCAGCACCATTGATTGAAGATGTTGTCCTTTTTCCATTGTACAGTTTTGGCTCCTTTGTGAAAAAATAAGTGACCATAGGTGTGTGGGTTCATTTCTGGGACTTCAATTAGATTCCATTGATCCACTGGTCTGTTTCTACACCAGTATTATGCTGTTTTTGTTACTATTGCTCTGTAGTAGAGCTTGAAGTCTGGGATGGTGATACATCCAGATTTTTTTATTGTACAGGATTGATTTATCTATTCTGGATTTTTTGTTATCCCATATGAAATTGAGAATTACTTTTTCCACATATATACAATTGTGGTGGTATTTTGATAGGAATTACATTGAATCTATACATTGCTTTTGGCAGGATGGAAATTTTTATTATGTTGATCCTACCTGTCCATGAGCATGGGAGATCTTTCCATCTTCTGATGTCCTCTTTAATTTCTTTCTTCAAGGAATTGAAGCTCTTGTCATACAGGTCTTTCACTTGCTTGGTTAGAGTTACCCCCAGGTATTTTATATTGTTTGTGGCTATTGGAAAGGGTGTTGTTTCCCTACCCTCAAACTCATTGGCACAGGTGACAACTTCCTGAACAAAACACCAACAGCTCAGGCTCTAAGACCAACAATCAATAAATGGGACCTCATGAAACTGAAAAGCTTCTGTAAGGCAAAAGATACTGTCATTCGAACAAAACAGCAACCTACAGACTGGGAAAAAAATCTTCACCAACCCCACATCTGACAGAGGGCTAATATCCAAAATTTACAAAGAACTGAAGAAATTAAATGCTAAGAAACCAAATAATCCAATCAAAAAATGGGAAACAGAGCTAAACAGACAATTCACAAATGAGGAATCCCTAATGGCTGTAAGACACTTGAAAACATGCTCAGCATTCTTAATCATCAGAAAAATGCAACTAAAGATGACTCTGAGATTCCATCTCACACCTGTCAGAATGGCTAAGATCAAAAACTCAAATGATAGCACATGCTGCTGAAGATGTGGAGAAAGAGGGAACATTCCCCCATTGCTGGTGGGACTGAAAACTTGTGCAACCACTGTGGAAATCAATCTGGCGATATGTTAGAAAACTTGGAATAGCTCTACCTCAAGACTCAGCCATACCACTTCTGGGTATACATTCAAATGATTCCTCACCAAACCACAAGGACATATCCTTATCTATGTTCATAGCAGACTTATTTGTAATGACTAGAAACTGGAAGCAGCCCAGATGTCCCTTAAAGGAGGAATGGATAAAAAGAAAACTGTGGTACATCTACACAATGGAAACAATGTTTCATCCATCAGAAACAATGAAATCATGCAATTTGCAGCCAATGGATGGAAATAGAGAAGCTCATCCTGAGTGAGCTAACCCAGACTCAGAAGGATGCAATAGGCATCTATTCACTTATAATCGGATTTTAGCTATATAATATAATCAATGCACCAAAGGGAACAGGAACACAGACTTTGTTACCTGTCAATGAGACACTTTGCCCTAGTGTGGCTCTCTTGTAGGCCCCCAGTGTATGAGAAGGCTCTTGGCCCTCATATGACTGCTGAACTGGGGTGAGGACTGATCTGTAGGGACACTCCACTCCAGAGGAGTGGGATGGAAGGGATAGATAGGGGTAGAGGGTGGGAGGCACTGGGAGGGGTGGAAAGAGGGCACTGTGATGGAGATGTAACCTGAAGTGATAAATGAACGTAAAAAAAAAAAAAAAGAATCTTTCAAGGTCTTTGAATTTGAAAAAAAAAAGAAGCTAACTTTTCTCTAATATGTCTTCCTGCAATTTTGTTCAAAATTGCTCATTAGTTGTGTGGGTTTTTTTTTTAATTGTTTTTCCTGTAACCTCTACTTTGATCCATTCTTCTGTTTTGTTTTTGTGCCAATATCATGCTGCTTTTATTACTACAGTTCTGTATTATAATTTTAAATTGTGTTTTGTAATACTTACAACACTAGTAGTTATGTTGAAGATTGATTTGGTATCTTGGGTGTTTTGTGCTTCCACACGAATCTTAGAATTTTGTTTTTCTAGCTTTCTAGTTTCTTGCACCTGCAGATAGGAACAATCTGACTGCTTCCTTTCTGCTTAAGTCCCCTTTCTTTGTTTCTCTTGCCTTATTGTTCTAGCTAAAACTTCAAGGACTATATTGAATAAAATGGAGAAAATAGTTACTCTGGTCTCATTCCTCATTTTAGAGGGAATGGTTTTAGTTTCCCCCACTTATAATTTTGACTGTAGGTTTTCTTTTATTTGTTATATATTTTTATATAGTCACATATTGCCTTCATTTGTTATGGTATATTACCCCTATGCCTAATTCTTGAGAACTTCTATCATGAAGTGGTGCTGAACTTTGTCAAAGGTATTTTCTGTGTTTATTAAGTGAATCATGACATTTCTTTTTTGAGTCTATGAGTGTATTACTTGTGCAAGCCAAACCACTCAGCTACTATAATTTTACTGAATAGATTTTCTAGTCTTTAATATTTAGTTTATCTCCTTCTCCTAGCCCATTTTCATCTTGGTATCTTATTTAAGTCTCAGAGTCCTTATAATTTGGGCTTTCACTCCTGTGCATGCTTGGCTGTGTGTGTATGCATGTGCACGCACACACATACACACACACGTCACACACCTGCATGCTAAATGTGGGCACATGGTAGAATGCACCCTGAGGAGTTACTACCCTGCTTTTTGAGACAGAATATGTCATTGGTCTGGAGCTTGTTGAGTAGGATAGGCTGGCTGGCCAAAGAGCTAAAGTCATCTACCTGTCTGCTTCCCCACTTCTGGAATTTTAAGTGCATGCTACAGTGGCTTGTCTTTTTAAAAAAATGTTTATTTATTTATTTTTTTCGAGATAGGGTTTCTCTGTTTCTCTCTGGCTGTCCTGTACTCACTTTGCAGACTGTAGGATTGAATTCACAGAGAGATCTACCTACCTCTGCCTCCTGAGGGCTGGAATTAAAGGCATGCGCTACCTGCCTGGCCCTGTGGCTTGCTTTTTAGTGTGGGTTTTTGGAATTGAACTCAGGTATTTATGCTTGCCCAGCATGCAGGTAGCTGATTGCATCTCCCAGTATTTCCATTTCCTTTCTTGTCTACAACTCTCTTCTCCTCTGTTTCTTTATTGAAATATGAATGTAGTCTTTGACCTTGTCTTGGACCACTGATAATCTCCTTCTGCTTAATCTAGTCTGTTGGTGATTCTTTCCTTTGTGCTTTTCTTTTTTGCTTAAGTTTTTAAATTTACTATATTCTTTCTTTTATTTAAAAAAATCACAATTTCCTTGCTGAATTTTCCTTCAACACTGCTCAACATCTCTTTTTCATTGTTGAATTTCTTCTTCAGTTCTTTTTTTTCAATTCCTCTCTCATATATTACAACCTGATCTCAATTTCCCTTCCCTCCACTCCTTCCAATTTTTCTCCTTACCTCCCCACTTCTCCTCCTTCTCCTTTCAGAAAAGAGCAGCTCTCCCAGGGATGTCTATCCAACTCAGCATAATATTCACTTACTTATTTATTTCCTATTTGAAGTCATTTACCAGCAGATTTTGATTATTTGTTTAATGTTTCAAAAATTTTAGTTATCTTTGGGGCCAGTAATAGTGCTCTAATATTCAGGACACCTTGTGTTGCCTTCCCTTTTTCTCATATCTTGTGCTTTTGTGTTATAATTTGTTTATCTGATGATTCAATTTATCTTTCGGTTTTATTTGGGGATTTTCTTTTTTTTTTCTTTTTTTAATTTTTTTTATTTCTTCAAGTTACATCTCAATTGCAATCTCCTCCCTACTCCCCCTTCCAGTCTCACCCTCCCAATCTCTTCCCCCTCAACCCCCTACCCACTTCATTTTTTTTAAGTTTAAGGTATATCTTTTTCCCCCAAACAGCTCCACCTTTCAGTCCAACAAATGGCTCTTTCTCTTATAACAGTAAATACAATACAAAACAACAGAAGTAATTAGGCCACAATTATGAGAATTATAAAGCTTAGCATACTTTCACAGTGTGCAGTCCATACATATTTGGCACCTGACTTTAACCTTCCACTACCTTTTTTTTTCTTTTGGTTTTTTGAGACAGGGTTTCTCTGTGTAACAGCCTGGCTGTCCTGGACTCACTTTGTAGACCAGGCTGGCCTCGAACTCACAGAGATCCACCTGCCTCTGCCTCCTGAGTGCTGGGATTAAAGGCAAGTGCCACCACTGGCCAGACAACATTCTACTATCTAACCATCTCCATGAGTTTAAAGTTCTATATCCAACTCAGCTTTCATCTTAACTTGCATCACGATTTTAAAAACATCTTCTTAGATCCAGAACAACCTCTTAATTCCTAAACAACTCAAAATTTAACTATGAGACTCTAGCTATCTAGTCTTCAACCACCTCAGAGCCCTGAGAGGGATAAATATATCTGATTATACAGGAAGTGCAGCGCAGCAGCTTCCAAAACTAAGAAGTGACATACCAGTGGCTGCCTGGATAGTTCCCAATTTCTCTCCATACATTACAGCATCAATCTTCAGCCGTTTGGCCCCATTTACTTGACAGACATTGATTGTAAAGCAGGAATTGTGAAGGACTTGCCTACCCTGTCTTGGCAGAGCTAGGCTGTTGACTTACCTGCTTCCAAGTTTTGTCCTGTTTGTACAGCATTCTGTCTACAGTTGAAGCAAGGGATTTTTCTTGCCAAGAGATAGGTTTGCCACTAATTCAAACATCTCTAACTGGAGATTCTTTGATGCTCATCTTCTAGTTGGAGTAGAATAAGAAAGAGGGTGCTGTCAGGAGCTGACATGTCTCAATATAAAAAAAAAAGATCTTGTTAAGAAAACATCTTTGATTTTCTGTATCCTTTTTTCTCTCCTATATAGGGGTGAAAAGACTTGAGAAAAAATGGGGTATAGACATAATATAGGAATGATAAAGAAAAAAGGACAGATTATTAGATATGCACTTATACCTTTGTATATTGATAAAAAATTAAGATTATATTTGGCTAAATTGGTATTGATCTTTGTATATTGATACAAAATTAAGATTATATTGGGCTGCATTGGTACTGATCTTTGTATATTGATATAAAATTAGGATTATATTTGACCACATTGATATTGATCTTTATATATTGATACAAAATTAAGGTTAACTCTTTAAGGTGTTGAACCTAGGTAATGCTTAAAAATGAAATGTGAAGTTTTGGCCTTTTGTTAGCAACTGTCATAAACTATTTAGGATAGTTAAGAAATGCAAACTAATAGTCATTCAAGCATGTCATTTTGTTAGGTACTAGGGCAGTCTATCACAGTCATTTTTTGAGTTAACCAGAAATCAAGTTACTAAGAGACAAGCAACATCTGCTTCTCCAAATATAAGGAGATAGACAGGTGGTCTTCAAAAACCTCAAGAGATTCACAGAATATGGGGATTTTCTTAGTGAATATTTTATTAATGCTGGCTTAGTTTCCACTATCAGTCAGGGGAGGAAATAAATCACAACAGAGCAACAACATCAAATGCAATAAGATAGAGAAATAAGTTTAAAATTAGTTAAAACCAACAAGCACCCCTCTAGTGACCATGGGACAGAAAATGGCAAAAGAAATATAAGCATGCTTTAGAGTTAGTATTTAGGATAAAATCAAAATAGTAAGTGAATAAAATAAAGAGGTGGCAAAGAACAAAAAGAAAGAATTGCATGGTTAAATGAAATGAAGGGAAAATACATTCTTTTTTTTAATAATTTATTTTTTATTTCTTCAAGTTACATCTCAATCACAATCCCCTCCCTACTCCCCCCTCCAGTCCCACCCTTCCACCCTCCTCCCCCTCAATCACCCCATCCTCTTCCCTTCTTTTTTTTTTTTTTTTTTTATTTTAAGTAATTTATTTTCCCCCCCAACAGCTCTCCCTTTCAGTCCAAAAAATGGTTCTTTTTCTTATAACTATAAATACAATACAAAACAACAGAAATAAATAGGCCACGATTATAAGAGTTATATGGCTTAGCATACATTCCCAATGTCCAGTCCA
>CAJQZJ010027982.1:4997039-5018180 GCA_907164525.1 Lophiomys imhausi | reverse complement strand
ACAGACATTGGTTGTAGAGCAGGAATTATGAAGGACTTACCTACCCTATCTTGGCAGAGCTAGGCTGTAGACTTATCTGCTTCCAAGTTTTGTCCTTTTTGGACAGAAGTCTGTCTACAGTTGAAGCAAGTGGTTTTTCTTGCCAAGACAATGGCTTACCACCAATTCAATCATCTCCCACTGGAGATTCTTCGATGCTCATCTTCTACTTGGAGTAGAATAGGGGGTGCTGTCAGGAGCTGACATGTCTTGATATCAAAAAATCTTAAGTTAAGAAAACATCTTTGAATGCTATATTCTACAGATCTCTTGAGGTTTTTGAAGATGCCCTATCTATCTCTTATATTTAGATAAGCAAATATTGCTTGTCTCTTAGCGACTTGATTTCTGAGTAGCTTAGAAAATAACTGTGATAGACTGTCATAGTAACTAACAAAATGACACGTTTTCATGACTATTAGTTTCCGTTTCTTAATTATCCTAAACAGTTTATGTCGGTTGGTAGCGAGAGGTCAAAACTTGACATTTCATTTTTTCTTATGTTATGTAGAAAGTGAGAAAACAGCAAAAAATTTTAAAAGTGGTTAAAACTTTTGTTTACCCTGAACATGACTTATTTAAAATTGTTATTTAGTGGTGCTTAATTTTTTGTTTGTTTCTTTTATTTTTGAGATTATAACATAATTACATCATTGTTTCCCTTCCCTTTTCTCCCTAGAAATCCTCCCAAATATCCCTCCTCTTGGATCCCTTTCAAATTAATGGTCTCTTTTTCTTTCATTAATTGTTGTTACATGTATATGTGTCTGCATTGTGTTACTTGTATGTTTATTATCAGGGATGATTATTTATATTTTATAATCCTTTGGTCTACTCTTCCCTGGGGAAAAATAGTCCCACTCTCAGCATTCCGTAGTTGTCTGTAGTTCATAGCATAAGGTCTTTCATTGATCTCCTTTGGTATGTCTATTATTGTTATCCTTACTCCATTCATATTAGGCAGTCATACTGATGACATTTTATGGTTACATTTATGATTACATTACTAAGAGACACATTCTCATATCAAACTCTCTTATTTCTATGGCTTTTATAATTTTTATGCCCTCTCTTCTGCAATGTTCTCTGAGCAGTAGTTGAGGAAACTGTTTTGTAGATGTAACCATTGGTACTAGGTTCCATAATTCTGCATTTTGATTAGTTGTGCTTTTTCTGTAATAGTTTCTATCTATTGAAAAGATAAGTTTCATTTGATGAGTGGTGAAGACTACACTTTTCCATGGGATTAAAAACAAACATTTAGAGGTAGCTGGTGTAGTAAAATGGTGATTGTAGTTTCTGCACTAAGATCCATGACTTCAGTAGTGTAGTGGGCTAGGTTTCCAGTACCAGGCATGATGTCCCTCTTTTGAGTGAGTCTTAAGTCAAATTAGTGGTCTTTTGGTTACTGTCAAGGTATGCATGCCACTACTGTACCCTTAGAGTTATTATGTCATGCTGGTCATTGTTGCAATTCATAGGTGTCCTTGCTGTTTAGGGCTGTTGGTTGTGTCCCTCCTTTGGAAGCTTGCATGATAACTTTTGGTACCATGAAAACTAGTCTTCACAAAGGAAGCATTCAGGTTGGCTCCATCTCAGGAGCCTCTGATCCCTGAGTGTGAAGTACATCATGTCTTACCTTCGACCTCTGAGGAAACCATGGTACAAATGTTCTGTGAGTGGACTGAGTGAGAAAGAAATTTTCTCAGTTGAATGGACGATCGAATTAAACTTGAAGTTTTCATTTTGGAACACAATTGTTTGTTTATTTTTTGTTTTGCTGCTTTGTTTGTTTTCTCCTATTTACTGACCTTCCAAAAGGGTCAGTAAGATTATCATATTTAAACTTAACAGAGAGAGAGAGAGAGAGAGAGAGAGAGAGAGAGATCATTTGCAGTTACTTAATCAAACATAATGGACATGGAAGGGAAAGCCGGCTACCTTTTCACATGTTTCTTAAGGAACAGAAGCTCTTTACCTACAATTCTCTTTGACATTGTCCTTTATTATGTCTTCCTGTTTTCTTCTAATTCTCAGCACAAGTGTGTCCAAATGACTAGAATTCCAGAAGACAATTCAGAATCTTAAGAAAAAGAAGTGGAAGAATGACAACAAATCCTAAGCCACTAAGACTATAGCTCCCCACCTGTATACTTTTTCACTAAGAGAGACATAAGTTCTTATGCATTTGAGTCACTGTATAGTCATGTGATGGTAGTTATGTCAGTCATGCTAGTAGGTGATATAATAGTTGACTACAATATATTTTCCAAGATATTTTATGATAACTTTGTTGGATATATTGCTAACTTCCTGTGTTCCTTTTGCATTCCTTCAGCTCATGAGCCACTACAGCATAACACAGAGTCACACATAATACTATCAAGTGTTTAATGTTAGGGCTAATAACATTGCTTCTGATAGGCTGATTTCAATGCTGAGATCTGGTTACTGCCCCTTCATGGGCATTCTCTTGATTGGTTAATAAAAGTTGCTGATGGCCAATTAGCTGGGCAGAAAGAGTATAGGAAGGCAGATTTCCTGAGATTAGAACAGGAACCCTGCATTTTACACAGAGGAATAATTGATTCCAGCCAGGAGCAGGAAGAAAGAGGATACACACCATGGGTTAGAAAAAAGAACTCCATTCCATGTGGTCTGGAACATCAGCCTAGCATGGAGAACAGCAGTCCAGGGATTTATGTATATATGGGGTCATATTTGGGTAATAGAATTATGAGCTAGCTTAGATGGTCTAGGATTGCACAATTCAGGCCAAGGCTTGTTAAAAATCCATGTGGTGTCTGTGTGTTCATTTGTAATGGCTGGTTAAGGATTAACAACCTCTGAATCAGGGGGGATCCAAGATGGCAGCGGACTGCACGGACACATTTTGATCTTGGGGAAAACAGCCACAAAGCCACAAAGTTATAAGATGCTGTGAAAAAAATCTGAATGACCTGGACAAACCTGGGTTTCACCCAGCTACCCAGGGACAATTAAAAGTCCCTGGGCAGGACTCTCCCTCCCACTCTCAGACATGCACAGAAGCCACTGAATCCGGGAATTGGGAACCCCCACGAGGAGAGACTCCAGGTAAGTTTCACTCTAATACCCAGCGAGCATATTCGGACCCCACACAGGGTTATTCACCAGCCTATGGGGCCCCCAGATCCCATGTAGGCATTCCAGCTTTTTAGCGAAAGGTTTCAAACCCGTGGGAGTACCACACACTCTTAGCAGCCCATAGTTAGGTGGGGCGTGCAGCAGCTGAGTGTTCCACAAGGCATCAGCCCAGTAGCCAGCAAGTCCACAGCTACATTGGGAAAGCCCAGACATATCTGTATGCCCCCAGGGGGGTGCTGGACAGGCTCCCTATTGGATTTACAGTCATTGGGGAAAAAAAAAACCTGCAGCTGGATGACAGTGGCCCCATTTGCCAGTATCCAAAGCCAGCTCCATACACACATAGGCGGGGCTGTGAGAGTGGCAGAAAAGGATACAGGGGGTGAAGGCAGATTTACCCACCACAGGGTCCAACCCTGGGCAACTGTGAGGTATTTATTATTATCATCACACTTTTTTGCTAGTACGCGCCCTTCCGGTGGGGAACCAGAGCTTAAGTATATATAGCTCCACCCCCTGAATCAGTGAGGTTTCTACCTGGGAGGCACTGATGAGTGACTCACCTTACAGGAGTGGAGTCAGGTGCTCTCAAAACTCCAACAGGCCTTGAGACCACCAAAGTCCACAGAATCTGTGCCTGGACATACAGGACCATACCACAAGAGACACTGCAGGATGAACACTCAGTGTGTAACATAGAGACCTCTGTCTTGGGAGCAGTGAAACAATCCCAGGCCATTCTTCATTGCCTGAGAGTAGGCTGCACCAGCTCAAGGTGCGTCTGGCTATTAGATGCACATTGACCCTGAGATCACCCTGTAAGCAGCAACAGATCACCAAGCAATTCGACTGTAACACCAAAGCGCCCCCTTTGGATCCAAGCCAAGAAGACAACAGGAGCAGACAGCTAAGGACATCCAAATGGCCAAAGGTCCAAGAAAAAACAGAAATCAGGGAGACATGACTCCAACAAAACACAACGATGCTAGTTCATCAAATCCTGACCACCTCACCACAGCTGAAACACATGAAAACGATGACAATTCTACATTATGGAAAGCAATAGAGTCGCTTCAAGAAGAATTTAAATCTATGAAGGAATTCAAAGAAGCCACAATTTCACAATCAAAAGCAATGGATAATACCATTAGAGAGCTCCAAGCTAAGGTGGCTCAACTTGAACAGGAAAAAGACAGGGTAATGAAAGATTTCTAGGCAAAGATAAGCAAATTGGAGCAGGAAATGTACAAAATGAATAAAATCATTCAAGTCATGAAAATGGAAATGGAAGCAATAAAGAAAACACAGTCAGATTTAAAAGAGGAAATGGAGAATCAAGGGAAGAGAACAGGAACTATAGATATGAATATCAAAAATAGGATGCAAGAGATGGAAGACATGATCTCAGGCATAGATTTTCGATGGAAGAAATCAGTACAACATCCAAAGAAAATGAGAAAGCTAAAATATCTCTCACCCACAACATCCATGAAATCAAGGACTCAATGAAAAGACAGAACCTAAGAATTATAGGCATAGAGGGAAGAGAAGACTCCCGACTCCAAGGTCCAGGAAATATCTTCAACAAAATCATAGAAGAAAACTTCCCAAACCTAAAGAAAGAGATGCCAATAAAAATCCAAGAGGCATACAGAACACCAAACAGATTAGATCAGCAAAGAAACTCCTCTCACCACATAATAATTGAAACTCCAAATGTACAGAACAAAGAAAGAATATTAAAAGCTGTAAGAGAAAAAGGTCACGTAACATATAATGGCAGACCCATCAGAATTGCACCTGACTTCTCCTCAGAAACTTTAAAAGCTAGAAGGGCCTGGACAGATGTCCTACAAGCCCTGAGAGAACATAGGTGCCCAGCCAGACTACTATACCCAGCAAAACTCTCTATCAACATAGATGGAGAAAACAAGATACTCCATGGCAAAATCAAATTTAAACAATATCTACCCACAAACCCAGCCCTACAGAAGATCCTAGAAGGAAAATTCCAACCCAGAGAAGATAACTACACCCAAGAAAACAGAGGAAATAGAAAACTCCACAGCAACTAAACCAAAAGAAGCACAGGACAACCACCTATACCAAAATAATGGGAAATAACAACCCCTGGTCACTAATATCCATCAACATCAATGGACTCAACTCACCAATAAAAAGACAGAGACTTACAGACTGGATCCGTTAAACAAGACCCATCTTTTTGCTGTATACAAGAAACACATCTCACTATTTAAGATAAACACTACCTCAGAGTAAAGGGCTGGGAAAAGGTTTTCCAAGAAAATGGACGCAGGAAGCAAACTGGAGTGGCCATCTTAATATCAAACAAATAGACTTCCAACTGAAATTAATAAAAAAAGACAGAGAAGGGAATTACATACTCATTAAAGGAAATATTCATCAAGAGGACATCTCAATATTGAACATCTATGCCCCAAATACAAAGGCACCTACATTTGTAAAAGAAACACTTCTAAAACTTAAATCGCACATTGATCCCCACACATTAGTAGTGGGAAACTTCAACACCCCACTCACAACAATGGATAGATCATCAAGACAGAAGCCAAACAGTGAAATAATGAGTCTAACAGAGAAAATGAACAGATATCCACAGAACATTTCACCCAAACACAAAAGAATACATCTTCTTCTCAGCACCTCACGGAACCTTCTCCAAAATCGACCATATAGGTGGACACAAAGATAGCCTCAACAGATACAAGAAAATTGAAATAACCCCTTGTATCTTATCAGACCACCATGGAATAAAGCTGGACTTCAACAGCAAAAGAAACAACAGAAAGCCTACACACACATAGAAATTGAACAACTCTTTACTGGATGACTACTGGGTCAGGGAAGTAATAGAGAAGGAAATCAAAGACTTCTTAAAATACAACGAAAATGAAGACAAAACATACCCAAACCTATGGGACACAATGAAAGCTGTGCTATGAGGAAAGTTCACAGCACTAGGTGCCTTCAAAAAGAAAATTGTGACAGCTCATATTAGTGAACAAACAGCTAAACTGGGTGAATTAGAAAAAAAAGAAGCAAACACTCCCAAGAAGAGCAGAAGGCAGGAAATCATCAAACTTAGGGCTGAATTCAACAACTTAGAAACAAAAATAACGATACAAAGAATCAATGAAACCAAGAGTTGGTTCTTTGAGAAAATTAACAAAATAGACAGACCCTTGGCCAAATTAACTAAAAGGCAGAAGGAAAAAAACAAAATCAGAAATGAAAAGGGAGAAAAAGCAACAGATATTGAGGAAATCCAGACAATATTTGAGTCCTACTTTAAAAATCTATACTCCACCAAATATGAAAACTTAAGCAAAATGGACAATTTTCTTGATAGATTCCACCTACCGAAGCTAATAACAGTTAAACAGCCTTATAAACCCTAAGGAAATAGAAACAGTCATTAAAAATCTCCCAACCAAAAAAAGCCCAGGGCCAGATGGTTTTAGCACGGAATTCTCCGGACCTTCAAAGATGAGCTAACATCAATACTCTTCAAACTCTTTCACCAAATAGTATCAGAAAGAACACTGCCAAACTCATTCTATGAGGCCACAGTCAACCTGATTCCTAAACCACACAAAGACCCAACAAAGAAAGAGAACTTCATATCAATCTCCCTCATGAACATAGATGCAAAAATACTTAATACCAGCAAACCGAATTCAACAACACATCAAAAGTATCATACACCATGATCAAGTAGGCTTCATCCCAGGAATGCAGAGATGGTTCAACATATGAAACTCTATCAACGTAATTCACCATATAAACAAGAAGAAAGAAAAAAAAAACACATGATAATCTTGCTAGATGCAGAAAAAGCATTTGACAAATTCCAACATCCCCTCATGCTAAAAGTTCTGGAGAGAACGGGCATACAAGGACAGTACTTAGAAATAATAAAGTCAATATATAGCAAAACAGTGGCCAACATCAAATTAAATGGAGAGAAACTGGAAGCATTTCCTCTAAACTCAGGGACAAGACAAGGATGTCCACTTTCACCATATCTCTTCAATATAGTACTAGAAGTTCTTGCTAGAGCAATTAGACAACTAAAAGAGATCAAGGGGATACAAATTTGAAATAAAGAAGTCAAATTATCCCTATTTGCAGATGATGTGATAATATACATAAACGACCCCAAAAATTCCACCAGAGAACTCTTACAGCTGATAAACACCTTCAGCAAGGTGGCTGGATACAAAATTAATTTTAAAAAATCAGAAGACCTTCTTTATACAACAAACAAATGGGCTGAGAAAGAAATAAGGGAAACAACCCCCTTCACAATAGCCACGAACAATATAAAATACCTGGAGGTAACTCTAACCAAGCAAGTAAAGGACCTGTATAACAAGAACTTCAAGCCCTTGAAGAAAGAAATTGAAGAGGCCTTTAGAAGATGGAAAGATCTCCCATGCTCATGGATAGGTAGGATCAATAAAATAAAAATGGCCATCCTACCAAAAGCAATATATAGATTCAATGCAATTCCTATCAAAATACCAACACAATTCTTTATAGACCTGGAAAGAACTATTCTCAATTTCATATGGAAAAACAAAAAGTCAAGAATAGCTAAATCAATCCGGTACAATAAAAAAACATCTGGAGGTATCACCATTCCAGATTTCAAGCTGTACTACAGAGAAATAGTAGTAAAAACAGCATGGTATTGGTATAGAAACATACCAGTAAATCAAGGGAATCGAATTGAAGACCCAGAAATGGACCCACACACCTATGACCACCTAATTTTTGACAAAGAAGCCAAACTGCACAATGGAAAAAGGACAACATCTTCAACAAATGGTGCTGGTCCAACTGGATGTCCACTTGTAAATGAATGAAATTAGACCCATACTTATCACCTTGTACAAAACTTAAGTCCAAGTAGATCAAAGACCTTAACATAAGGCTGGTCACACTAAATCTACTAGAAGAAAACGTGGGAAAAACCCTCAATGCCATTGGCACAGTTGACAACTTCCTGAACAGAACACCACCAGCTCAGATCCTAAGACCAACAATTAATAAATGGGACCTCATGAAACTGAAAAGCTTCTGTAAGGCAAAAGACACTGTCATTCGAACAAAACGGCTGCCTACAGACTGGGAGAAAATCTTCACCAACCCCACATCTGACAGAGGGCTAGTATCCAAAATTTACAAAGAACTTAAGAAATTAAAGCTAAGAAAGCAAATAATCCAATTAAAAAAGGGGGGAAAGAGATAAACAGAGAATTCACAAAGGAGGAATCCCTAATGTCTGAGAGACACTTGAAGAAATGCTCAACATTGTTAATCATCAGAGAAATGCAACCCATGAAGGGTCTGAGTTTCCATCTCGCACCTGTCAGAATGGCTAAGATCAAAAGCTCAAATGACAGCACATGCTGGCGATGGTGTGGAGAAAGGGGAACCCTTCTACATTGCTGGTGGGAGTGCAGGCTTGTGCAACCACTATGGAGGTCAGTATGGTGATATCTTAGAAAACTTGGAAGAGTTTTGCCTCAGGACCCAGCCATAACACTTCTGTGTATACACCCACATGACTTCTCACGGAATCATAAGGAAGTTTCCTCATCTATGTTCATAGCAGCCTTATTTGTAATAGCTAGAAACTGGAAACAACACAGATGTCCCTCAACCGAAGAATGGATTAAAAAACTGTGGTACATCTACACAATGGAATATTACTCAGCTATCAGAAACAATGAAATTATGCAATTTGCAGCCAAATGGATGGAACTAGAGAAGCTCATCCTGAGTGAGCCAAACCACACTCAGAAGGATGCACATGGCATCTATTAACTTATAGTAAGATTTTAGCTATATAGTACAGTATATCTATACTACAACCAACGCACCAAAGGGAACATAGACCTAGACTTTTTATTTTTTTTTTTTATTATTTTTGTTTGTTTGTTTTTTAGTTTTCTCTCCCTGGCAATGAGACACTTTTCACTGGTGGTACTGCCTTCTAGGCCCCCAGTGTATGAGGAGGCTCTCGGCTGTCATATGACTCCTGAACTGGGGTGGGGGACTGTTATGTAGGGACACTCCACTACAGAGGAGTGGGATGGAAGAGTTAGTGGGTAGAGGTTGGAGGGTGGGGCTGGGAAGGGGGAAAAGAGGACAGTATGATGGAGATGGAACCAGAAGCAACAGATAAATAAATTTATTTATTTAAAAAAACACTGAATCAATTAATGATAATCTTCCGTGCGTGTCTGAGAGTGGGAGGGAGCATCCTGCCCAGGGACTTTTAGTGGTCCCTGGTTAGTTGGGTGAGACCCAGGGGGGTCGAGTTTCTCAGATTTGTTTGTACAGCGGCTTGTAACACTTGCCTTTTTGTGACTGCATCCCCCGAGATTAAAATGCGTCCGTGCAGGCCGCTGCCATCTTGGATCCTCCCTAGTAAATAATTTAATTAGCCATTTTCTACAGCTTTTATCCAATTTAATATTTCATGCATAACATTAAAATATAGTCTGTGTGCTTAGAAAGAAATTGGGGCTTCTTTTGGGATCAGGGCAAACTAAAAATTTTATGATTAGTAGAGAGATGAGGAGGGTTGTATTCACTTTCATAACTTTAAATTTTATGCTAGAAGTTAAATGAAAGTCACTTACATAGTCTATGAAAATGTATGATGGTAGTAAGGGCCACACTAATATGGTTGGAGAAGAGAAGATTATTGGGAGATGTTACAATTTCAAGTACAGAGTTGTAATCAAGAGTTAAAACATGCACATTTAAAGGGCCCAGAGGAATGTTGGGTGCTGAACTATCCTGACTAGAATTTTCATGGATGACAAACAGATTAAGAAATGAGACTTTCATCTAAACTTCTGTGTCTTCTTTGCATTCTGATGGCAGGCCACTGAGGTTATTAGATATCAAAACTGGGAAAGTGGTACTAACAGGGGATCAATTCATTTTATTTTTAAAACTTCTATACATGACACAAGAAGATAGAATCTTAATATAGTACTGTACACTATATTCCAATATATGGTCAACTTACTATGGGTGAAAACACTTATTAGATGTTTATATACAACTTAGTATATTACATATATACAACCAGTAGCATGAGATTCCCCCCTCCCAAAAAAAAAAGACTTCAGATCCCCTGAGTGGGGACTAATATCAACTTCAAAGAGCTCTTTTGAATACTAACTCATACACTGATGCCAATGTTATCATCCTGTGTTGTTTCTCACTTTTTCCCATTCCCTCATCTGGTCTAAATTTCCTCAGCTATCATTGTGTAATGTAGGTTTCAACTCAACACCTCCACACCGCTTATATAACTAACAGAGGTTGAGGCATCCATATAAGAACCAACAGCAGGGATGAGTAAATAGTCTTCTCCCTGCCAACCTTGACTGGGATTGGCTGTTAAAAAGTGGTCTCAGGTTGGTGAACAGGATGCTGTGCTTCTGACCTCTTCTCAAGCTTGATTTATTTATTTATTTATTTAGGCCAAAAAGTGATTTTCTCACAGGATGCAAATGTCACAAAATCATGAAGACTGTACAGCATTATCCATATCTCATCCACCCTTAATTGTCAACCCTATTGGTAATATTTGTAAAATGTTATTGTATTTATTTTGTTCTTCCTGTTCTTTAGTAGATAAGTTCTCATACACATAATTTTTTCTTATTTTTTTGTCAGAATATCACTAGTTATAAGAAAATAATAGCTATTTCATGCCAAGAAGAATGGAATGAATTTTAACTGTCTTCTAAGTTTGATAATCTTCTGAAATATCATATCTTTGAAATTGTTTTAGCTGACTCCCGATCTGTCACACCCAGGCAGATGGAAATCACTGGCATTGAAAAGGATAATCTTTTTCTTTGTTGTCACATGTATTTTGTTCATGAGTCTGATAATGAGTGCTTTTTACAGGTATGGAGGATTCAGCCACAAGTCACTGGCTTTCAAAACGTAGCAGATTGCTCTTTCGATAAAGTGACACAGATGAATTTCATCTCAAAACACAGTCTACTATTTAAATTGTAGAACTCACACATAAGGGAACAGTATCATTAGTTGGAAAATGTCTTAAGAACCATCATATTATGTTTCAACAAGAGAGGATCCACTTACTCCCCCCCCCCACCTCATTTGGACAAGAAGAATTTTTCTGACAAGAAGAAAATGAAACAATGTGAATTTTCTGTCAGGTTCAAACAAACCAGTGAGAACATCTTTTATATGTTGTAAGTTTTCTGCTGGTCTAGCTGTAGAAGAGATGGCACTGTTCTCAAAGTTTCTCCATTTTAGTAAAGTCTTTAAAAGTAAAGTTTTTTTTTTTTTTTTTTTACTTTTAAAAGTAAAAAAAAAAAAAAAAGTCTACTTATTCCTGATGAATGCCTATATCATGTATTGACTTACTTAAAGACAAAAATGACCTCATTCAAAAATGCCTTAAGGCCTTCCCAGCTTACAGGGAGGTGAGAGTTTGATTTTTCCCTGAAGGCTTCCTTCCACTTGGACTCACCAGGCTGCCTGTTCTGAATGACAGACTGTTGCTGGCCCGTGGTAATAATTCTGATTAAAACTCTTTCTCTCAAATTGCTTAGGATCATCATTATTCCCAAAAGGGTACCACTACAGACCTATCCTAAAAGCAAATTTAAGTTCAGGCAAAGAGAAAGAGGAAGGCTGGTAGTTGCCCCTCCTCTGCCGTATCAGCTGAGCATACTCTGGGAGTCAGTGGGGGTTGGTGCTTTGGCCAGAGTCTTCCACATGTCCATGGTTAATTATTCCCAAATGCCAAGCTTTGGATTTACCAATTAGAATTCAGAAAACAACCTTTTACTCCTGCCAAAGAAATCTGGGCATGTAGTGGTATCTTGCTGGAAAATCAATCTTGGTGTAGGTTGCTAAATAGCACATGGTTTGTATGTTTAACACTGTGGAAATACTACTAAGAGTTCACATACATATTCTCACTTATGAACATACAAATATAAAATATAGTTCAATTATAACAGTTTCTGTGTGATCTTTTAGTCATCTTGATTTAATAGCAGAATTCTTTTGTCTTTCATAAAGGTGCTTGCCAATAGAATACTGCCCAGTTCTTCCCAAACACATTTAAAACAAAAATGAGACCAAACAGAGTTGATATCTTCTGAGTATTATCCTTGCCAACAACAAACACTGTTTGTCCTCCCACTCTACTTTCAATGCTCCCAGAAACTCAAGGTCTCAGTCCAAAGTATCCAGTTTACAATAAAAGAGAACTTAGAACATTCATTTGAAACCAAACTGAATGTATCAATTTAGGGTTTTGCTAATTGAGCAAATCCCTTTCATGAATTTTCATCCTATAGGGTTGAAAAAATGAGGGGAGTTAGCAAGGGAGTATTTAAGTAGGCTCATAGCTGCAATAAGACTAAACAGTCAATTCTCAGTTACCCCTTCAAGAAAGGTACCTCTATTGCTGAAGCTACAAGCCGTCTTTCTTGTCAGGTTTTCCCAGTACACATCTCTTCTTTCTCTTCCAAGTGCTTGCTGTGAATATCATCCTGTTGTTCACTCCCTAGATCTCCTCTGTTTAGTTATTAGTTCAAAGACAGAATTTTTGTTGCTTTGTTTTTCTTGAGGCAGACTCTCACAAGATAGTCCCAGCTGGCCTGATACTCACTATGGGTGTCCAGGCTGGCTTCAAACTCACAGCAATTCCCCTGTCTCAGTTTCCTATATGGTAAGATCATAACCTCGTGTCACTATTTCTGTCAAACAGAAACATTTACATTTCTTTCTTTTTCTCCATTATTATTTGAAACTTCACACATGCTTGACACTGTGAAAAGAAAATACCAAGTAAATCTAGAGCTAAAACTGGATTGTAGCACTAAAGTAATTATAAAATGTAATTAATCAATCTCAAGAATCCTGGAAAGATTGTATTATACAGAAAGGAAAGTTTATACAACTAGGATTTCAGTCATTGATATGAGACTATTCCTTCCCACTGACAAAGCAACAAAGTGAGCAAAATCAGAAAAGGGGAGAGTGAGAGAGCAGGGCTTTGCTCAAGCTGAACTAGACTCAAATGGGGACTTTCTGAGGATAGTGGGAAGGGTATGGAAGAAATGTGAGGGGCCACTTGCTGAGATCCCTTTTGTTGTGCTAAGAAGGTTGACATGACTTTATAATGCTAATTCGTAACATTTTAACATCATGTGAAGTTGTTTCCTCATTTCAAAAGTAGAAGCAGCAATGCTTACACAATTGACCAAGTATGAAGACATCTTTCTACTTAAAATACAACAAGAATTCTTGGTGGTGTTATTGTTAGCTAACACCAAATCAATCTAATTTACATTTCCTGTGATGAAAGAGAATTAATTCAGTGTTCCCTTGTACTTCCTGGCATGTTGGGTCAGACCTACCACATATGAAACTTATGTTAACTAGTAGCCATAGAAGTTATTCAATATTTCATAGATTCTATTTTTCAGGAGCTAGCAACCTTGTTTTCTGAGACAAGACTTCTCTGCCCTGAAACTTACCAAAAGCTGGACTATCTGGCCATCAAGCCCCAGACACTCACCTGTCTGTCTCTCCAGCATTAGGATTACATGTGCACACCAAGTTTTTTATGTGGGTTCTAAGAGCTAAACCCAGACTTGCATGCTTGCACAGTAAGCACTTTAGTAACTGAGCCCTCTCTCTAGCTCTGATGTTTCATCCTTTTCCCCAACTCCCCTCCCTATCACTCCTGCCCTCCTCTTGCTGGTCCACTACTGCCTGCCAAATATATCCACTTCTGCCCTCATGTTACATGATTTCTGTTACTCTCTCTTTTTTTTTTCATGCTTATCTGTTGTAAGAGTTTATTAAAATAGGCAATCATGAGAATGTTTTTGTTTAATCCCAGGTTGAGGCTGCTTAAGACACAGGTGTAAAGTATTACCTGGCTCGAGAGTTAGCAGGGGTGTGGTTCAACCAACTGAGAAAGTTTACCTCAGAGAATTATGGGAAAGGGATAAAAAGCCAGAGCCCTGAGGTGAAGGGGACTCTACAAAGAAGTAGAAGAGAGGAGCTACAAAGAAGAGAGAAGGGGCTCTACAAAGAAGTATGAGAAAAGAGGCTCTACAAAGAGGAGAAAGGGCTACAAAGAAGAAAGCGGTTGCTGCTCTCCCTTCTGTTGGTGCTCCCCCAAACTGCTGCTCATTCTTACTACTGCTGTATCCTGGTTTGCTGGACTTCTGGACTGAGACTGGTATTGTTCCCCAAAGAGCCCAATGACCCTAATCAGCAGGAAGTAGCCTAAAGAGAACTCCGTCCTTTTTCCTCTCTAACCTTCTTTCTCTTCCACTTAGGGTTGGGGGTGGGGTGGGGTGGAAGGAACGGTTGGAGAGGAGGCATAAGGAATTAAGTATAATAAAATAATAAAAGCCATTGTGCTACACTTATCCCTCTCTTAAAAGCTCTTCCTCCCATCTCATGATCCACTTGTACTTACCCCCCACAAACATACATTTAAATCTAGAATCTGCATATGAGAAAAAGTGTGTTTCTTGGTTTACTGTTCTATTGCTGTGAAGAGACACCATGACCAAGGCATCTTATAGAAGAAGGCATTTAATTGGGGACTTGCCTACAGTTTCAGAAGCCCATGACAATCATGGTGGGGAGCATGATGACGGGCAGGTTGGCACTAGAGCCTTAGCTAAAAGTTTACATCTAGTTTAAACATGGAGGCAGAAGGAGAGCAGAACTGGGCCTGACCTGGACTTTTGAAACCACAAAGTTTACACCCATTGATATGCATTCTCTAGCAGGGGCACACTTCATAATCCTTAAATAGTTCACCAAATGAGATCCAGACATACAAATATAGGGGCCTATGGGAGTCATTCTCATTCAAGCTACCACATTCTACTCCCTAACTTGTAGTCATAAGCATAAAGTAAAAGCATTCTGTCCAATTTTGGATGTCCCCATAGTCCTTCACAGTCTCAACACTGTTTCAAATTCTCTTCTGAGAATCCAGACAGTCTCTTAATTGAACCCTCTAAAAAAGCAAGAAGCAATTACAATTTCCAACATACAATGGCACTGAATATACATTGCCATTACAAAAGTGAGGACAGGGGCTTGGTGATGTGTTGGGCCTAAGTGCCTGACTCAGCTGGATTGGGGCCTACAGTGCCTGCCCAAGCCAGACTCGATTTTGGAAACCTGTCTCAAAAATGTGGAAGTCCAGACACTTACACTCTACAATGATTCAACATAGTCCATTCGGGTGTTAACCCTGCCTGACTACAGCCACACTCATTTAGTTTATTGGCCCTCTCTATACGTTATATATTACTTCACCGCCTATGTAACCTCACACTACTCCTTGACCCTGCCCCTCTTTTCTACCCTATAAAGTAAACTGCCTGCCACAATAAAAATGAGATCCTACCTCGAAGCCTTTCCCGACTCAATGTATTCTCCCCTGGATGTGGTAGGGGGTCTGGGTTGTCGACACCCACCATCCTGCTCAGCCCTGGTTTGAGGGTGGAATGAGGGTCAGCTGGTTCATCCCTTTGCTCCTTTGCTCGACCTGCTGGGAGAGACCCAGCAATGATGAAGTACTGAAGCAAAGCTTAATGAAGTTTGGAAGCAAGACCAAAACAGGGCAAACTCTAAATCCTGACTTAGATGGCTTTTCAGATCTCCAACCCTTTTATAGCCTTGTTGACTGAAAAACACTTCTCTCTTTCTCAAGCTAGTTCCACACCCTATCTCCTGCTCTCGTTGGCAGGAATCCCACAGCTACAACATCTCCAGCATCTTGGGGTCTCCAACACAATGTACGTTTCAATTTCACAGCTTCATGCAATGGCCTCTCCAGGCCTCCATACATGGACTGCCCTGCTACAAGCCTGGCCTCAGCAGCTTTCCTTAACCATGGAGGAAGATTCCACAACCCCTTTACTGCTGTATCATCCCTGCTAAATCCAGAACCACATGACCAAAGCTGCTAAGTTCTTTAGTTTGCTTTGGATGGAATCTGCCCTGCTCCTTGGATTCATTTGTGTAAGCTTTGACTTGTATATAGTTTCCTTTGTGCCATAAACTTCCTTTTTTTTTTTTTACAAATTGCAGGAAGAGTTTGGAGCGGTCTTATCCTGAGTGTATATCACTTTTTATTCCCTTTCTCTTTAAGCCTTTTCTTAAATTAAACTTACCTCTCTAAGCATGAATTTCTAGGTATTTCTTTTCTTCACAAACTGCCTTTTATATATTTTTGCCCTTCTTACTCCTTCTCATTGTAGATATGCATAAGAGTGATCACTAATAACTATGTGATATAGCAAATACTAGAATGTCTTGAAATCTCTGTCATTTGGGACATTAGTCCCAAACTCTTCAATTTAGCCTATAGAAGATTTTTGTTGTTGTTGTGTGTTTTTTTTTTTTTTTTTTTTTTTTTTGGACAAGGACAGAGTGTAGACAAATTCATAGCCAAAATATCACAAGAATGATCTGTAAGACAGTTGCTATTGTTCCTTTCTGAAACCTCTTGAGCAGGGCCTCCACAGTCCGCATGACTTTCAGCATTACTGTCTTTCAAGCTCCTATTAAGATGGCTCACTAATCAGTGCTTACAGCATTCAGTTGTTTCCCCTAATCTAAAGGACCAAAGTCCAGGAAAGCATGGTCAGACCTGTCATAGTGATACCCCATTCTTGGTACCAAATTCTGTCTTAGTTAACAATTGCTGTGAAGAGACTTCATGACTAAGGCAGCTTATGAAAGAAAGCATTTAATTGAGGGCTTGCTTATAGTTTCAGAGGGTTAGCTCATGACCATCATGGTGGGAAACATGGCTGCAGGTAGGCAGGCAGGAGGGCATAATGTTGTAACAGGAGATGAGAGTTCACATCTGATCCACAAGATGGAGGTAGGAAGAGAGCAAGACTAGGCTTGGCCTAGGGTTTTGAAACCACAAAGCCCACTACCAATGACACACTTCCTCCAACAAGATCGCACTTCCTAATCCTTCCTAAACAATCTACCAACTGAGATACAGATATTCAAATATATGAGCCTATAGGTGCTATTCTTATTCAAATCACCTCAATATGTGATCTTTGTCTTTCTGAGTCTGACTTATTTGACATAACATAATGATCTAAAGTTGCATTCAGGTTGCATTGCTCATATTTGTGTTAGAATGCTGATGATGGAGTTCAAATACTATTTTGATTGGAGTCCAACCCCTGACACTCTCTCTATACTGAAAGTCTTTGAATAAGAAATTTACTCATTCAGTAGCCAAGGCTCCTAGCCTATCCAATTATAAATCTTCATTAAATGGTTTATAAGAATCTTCTAATGCCTTGTGTTTTAGTCATGCCTTGGCCCATGTGTACTGTATTACAGATGGCTGTAAGCTACCAGGTAGGTACCCAGAATCTAACCCGGTCCTCTTTAAGAACACCCACTGCTCTTAACTACTGAACCATTATTTCTCTGTTTCATTATCCTCTTCTTAAACAAATTATAAAACTCTAGTTCCCACTTAGATTAGAAAAACAGGAAAAATTGTCTTTTGCTAGTTTTAGAATGAAAAAGTGATTACTTTGAGACCATTGTTTGTAATTGCTTGCACCTACAGAAATACATGCATGTCTGAGTAGTCTGAAAAGTTTGTTTAACAAGTGCCAGGTACCAGACACTGTGCTCCTTTCTAGGGAAGCAGTGATAAAAAACATGATGTCTAAGGAGAGAAGGACAAAATACAAGGCCTCTAGAAGGAACAGGTGACTCACCTATTTTTCAAAGAAAATGGGAGAATTCTATAAATATGACAGGAGTTCCATACAGATTTAGACATTTAGACATAAAGCAGACATTTAAATATAGGAAAGTGTCAGTTAATGGTATATGTGAGATACAACATTGGTAAACATGAATATATTTTGAAGAGTTACAGTTGTATATTTTACAAATCATCGAATTCTGAAACATTCTTATCTCATACTTTCTGTTTAAAATTGCTAACCTTTGAGCAGAGAATATAACTGTCTAACATATTGGTGCTAGGCAGTCATCTTGGCTTTTACCAGCTGGATAACTGTTGTCAGACACAACAAGGCACCTGTAGAAATAGAATAAGGTTACAGTGAAATAAATGCTTGAGATGTGAACAGCATCTAAGTGAAAATAGAAAGACCAGACAACATGGAAAGCCATTTTGGATCTTAAGAGTGAGATCGAGGGTAAAGAAATATAGGTCTACTTCACTACACAAATATTTGCTTATTAAACAAGTACATGCTCGTTGCCTGAGATTCAATAGGAAAGAAAATGGGTGTCTCCCTGGGACATATTTGAATCCCAATCATGTGGATTGAAAATGAAAAGCTTAAGAATGCTTATGCTTTGGAGGCCATTACACAACCAGATATAAGAGAATGGTGGAGAATTCATGTAACCTGTGAATAGATGATGCTGGTGAGATCTGGAGCATGTTAACCTTTAAAGACAAAGGCTGGTAGGAAGGAGGACTCATGGCATCTATGAAAGGGAGCAAGTGGAGAAAGAAGGGAAATCAGAAAAGCGTGGAATCACAAAAACCAAATTGATGGGGATTTAGTGAAGTGAATTAAGCTAAAGTAAGTGTCAGGAAAGTCAGGACAGGACTGGAAAGCATCCAGTGACTGAGCAATTAGCAAGTTATTAATGACCTGACAATAAATGTGACTCAGAAAACTAAAGGGAGACAGGAAGCCTTCCAGGCAAGGGGAAAAGAAGCCAGCAAATGTACCTGATGTTTTTTGAAGCTTGTCTATGGTGGGAAGGAGAAAAATAGGGAGTGTGGAGTTAAGTCCTGTTAAGAAATACCAGTCTTGTTAAGAATGAGCTAATAGGATCACCTAAACATAGAATAGGAAGTGGATAACTTATGAGACAACATCCCTAAGTAATTTGTAGAAAGTGAAATCAGAGGGAGGGGTGGTAGACTTGAGCTTATAGGTAGAAATTTCTTCCCCCAGAAACCTGAGAGATGAATGAAGCTCCATGAATTTGAATGCCAGTGTGTTTAGGGTAAAGCAGACATTAGGTGTAGATTCTCCTTGTGGCTTTGGTTTCTTTGTGCAGGGGACCAATGTGTCCGAGGACTTTTGATTGAGGTCTTCTAGAGAATGGTAAACTTGTAAAATGAGCATTGGGGAGGGAGTTGCCCCGAAGTTCACCACAGGACCAGCAGTTGATCTTGAGTTCTTATCCAGAGTAAGAGGCCAGCATCATGGTGATTCCATTTCTCTGACCCTTTAGATTTTTCTCTACCATACTTAAGGAGTGGAGGGAATCTATGGTTGAATATAATGGTCTAGGTTGAGGGTAGGTTGGTTGCAAGACTAAAGGGTAAGCAGTTTTAGGATAAAAATGGGTTGTTAGAGCTTTTGAGGACCCCCCCCCCCAGAAATCTCACACTGCTTTCTATGGTTGCTACACACTGATGTGCAGAGACAAAATGATCCATTTAGCTTGAAGGGAACCGGGTCAAAACAAAGAACTGAGCATGTGCTTTGGGTTAGATTATTCCCTAGATGTGCAAGATCCCCACAAGTGACAGTTAAGACTTTCAGCCTTTCTCTTTGTTTCTGTCTCACCCCCCCCCCTTCTGTTCTCCCATTCTGTGACAATTTAATTGGGGGTTTATTTTAAGGAGGAACTTGATCCGAAACAGGATATTATTTTGTACTAAGGGAGTTATAGGGATCACTGCTTAGCCTCCTTTCCACTATCATGTGGTATTGCAAAAATAACAACTTTTAAGACCTTGCATCAGGAAGAAAGGATGAACTAAATATTCCTCTACTAATCACATGAGTACTAGTGTCACACTTGAGAATAAGTGTCTATACACTGACTCATCTTCTCAGCCCCAATCACTTTTTAATAAAAAATTTTCCCTGAGTTACAAATTGCTAGGGTAAAATATTAAAACCTGACTTTCCAGAGACTCCTACATATATTCTAGTTCTTTCAGGTGAGTTTCAAGCTAAGCCTGACTCTCTCTCTCTCTCTCTCTCTCTCTCTCTCTCTCTCTCTCTCTCTCTGTGTGTGTGTGTGTGTGTGTGTGTTGTGTACTTACATGCATGCAGGCAGAGGCTATAGTAAGACTTGGTGTGTCTGCCTTCCCCTACCCCTTGCCCCTTTATTTCCTATAGACAGGGTCTCTCACTAAACTGGAAGTTGCTGTGGCTACATAGGCTGCAAAGTGATTTCTGATTGGTCTGCCTCAGTCTGCCAGTGCTGTGCTACAGGCATGCACATCGTGTCTACTTATCACGTTAGCGTCATGCTTGGGAACAAGCACCTATGTGCTCAGCCATCTCCTCAACCACTATCGTTTTTTAATTAAAATATGTCCCCAAGTCACAAATTGCAAAAGGTAAATATTTAAATCTGACTTTTCAGAGGCTCCTTATTATAGAAAACTTCTAAAGCTACAGCTTTTCTTTTTAATTTTCTTATCTAAAATTAAGAAAATTAATTTTCTAAAGATCATCTGAAGATCATCGTAGTTCCAGTGTCAAGACGTACTGCTTATGAAATCACTGAAGACAATTCTAAGTCAGCATTCACTAGTTGAATGCTTTTGCATATAGTCTGTGGTCCTGTGACTGGTCAGAGTTTTAGTTCCACTAATGTGACCTCTCCTTGTCATCATGCAGCTTCTGTGTAGGATGGATTTTGATTCTTAGGTGTTTACTCCAGAGAAGCCTCAGTGATTAGGTGCTGTCCCACTCCTAAGACACACTTTGTTTAAAAGAATTATTTTCAATTTTGTGTATGTGTGTGGGGGGAGAGGGTATGCGCATACTCACACACCTGCAGAGGGCAGGTGTCAGGATCCCTCTGTAGCTGGAGTTC
>CAJQZJ010027982.1:4975699-4988434 GCA_907164525.1 Lophiomys imhausi | reverse complement strand
AGAGAGAGAGAGAGAGAGAGAGAGAGAGAGAGAGAGAGAGAGAGAGAGAGTTACAGCACCATACTCTGGGCCTAGGGGGAGACTGAAATCAAGTGTCACAGCTCTCAAAGTGTCTTGAAATGCTGATAAGAGCAGAAAGTCACCAAAGGCAGTGATAGCTGTGATAGATCTCAAAGGATGAAGCAGGTTTCCCTGTGTGCAGCTTAAACAGCTGGTCTAAAAGGCCAAGACAGCAAAAGTGACTCCTGGAAAAGGAACTGTAGGGGCTGGAGAGTGCTCCCTACAAAAGGTGGCTTTGTTGTGGGTCTCTAGGGGTGTCTCAGTAACTCTCCCTTCTCTTAAGTGTGTTTGGGAGCAAATCCCCATCTCCACTCAGATAGTCAGAGCCAGGAGCTGGCAGAGATGACTCAGGACCAGGTTGGCTCTAATTTGGTAAATCTGGGTGCATGAAATTGAGATGTAAAATAAGACAAACCAGGAGAGAGCTGTCAAACCTGGGAAGGGAAAGAGAAAACCCTTCAAAACCCTGACTGACTGTTGTCAGTTAGAGCTTCTGTTCTATCCCCATTGTCCATGCCTGGATGATGCAGAAACGTGGTGCCTGGGGTCCTGAGCTTGTGTTTTGATTGTGGGGCCTGCCTTTCCTCCTGGCTGCTGGGATGAAAGCTCTCCTATATGTGCCTGGGATCCTCGAACGCTGTTGTGAGGCTGTCAAGAGCCCCATCTGAAGATGGGGTTTCTTTCATTGCTGTTATGAAGGTCCAGTTGCCTCTGCTCAGATGTTTTCGGAGCTTTGACAGCTGAAAGCTTAGACCACTGTTGGTAACGCTTTGCTATTGTGCAGGTTAGGATTGTCTCAGGAGCTCTCTTACTCATGTCATTACGGTCCCTTGTCTATTCTTTCAGGATCTCTGACGCTCATTTATTCATGTTTCATATGTTTAACTTTCTCTTCCTCTTTTCTAGTTTCCATTACTAGTCAGATCCTTATTACAACAAACTCGAGTTATGAATTTATACTTCTATCTAATATTTATGGGTTAAGTCATCCTTCTGCACATCTAACCAATATCGATTCCTCAAATTACCTACTCTGGTGCCACAAAAGTCTAAGTCCCCTTGGCTGAGCAGATCAAGCTGACATACAACAGACATGGGACTACCTGACCTACACATTTTCATGGCTCTCTCACACACCCCGTTTACACTGCTTAGATACATTTCCACTCATTTTTTTCCCACCTATCCCAAACTTATTACTGTCTCTCTTCCTTGGCTTAACTTACTTTGGGGATTTGAGACTGTTCATTGCCGGCTTTTCCTCCTACTTTAATCAGACCTCCCTGTGCCCTTCCTGAAAAATCTGGACAGTAAGTGACAACTGATTATCTTTTACAAGTGTGTATAGGATAACCATGAAGTCTCTAACTTAACTCTCAATTATTTTAGATTATTGGTTTTTCTTTTGTTTTGTTTTGTTGGTTTTTTTTTTTTTGCCTCTTTCAGCATGGAGAGGACAATAACACTGTTCAGATCAAATGTAATCTATTCTTAGATATTATTGACCTTCCAGAAGTATTCTGTTTCTCACAGTCTTGCTTACCATCAAAGCCTTCTGCATTTTGATAACAGGAAAAAATGCTCAGTCTTCCAATGCTTAGATTGACATTCGAAAACAGAGTAGGAAATTCTGAGCAAAATACTAAGTCTTTAACTTTCCTCCCAGTTTCTGGCATAAATAACATTGTTAATAGTGACCCATAGATTTCTTTGTATATAAAGAAATAACTCATCTGGTCAAATCAATGCTACTTTAAAGAAGAACATCAGTAAGTTATGTGTTCAGTGTCCATATGAGACTAAAATTCCAGAATCGCATCCTTGAGTTTCTAGAGCATGGCTTTGGACAATTAAAGTACTTTAAAGTGGGTTAAAAGGATGGAGCTCTACTTGAGCTTCCTCTTGACCATCTATGCAGAATTTGGCTTTATTTCCTGCTTATTGGAATGCCTCTGGGATGGGCTTGATGTGGCTTTGCTCATTTCCTTTTGTCACCTCCAGAAGCCCTGACGTGTTTGTTTTATCTAAGACTTCTGCTACCTTGCTAAGCCTGGCTTCCTGTTCACAGCTGGCCTCTTGCCTCCATGGTCTCAGCTCAACTGAAAGAAAGTCAGCTGAGAGCCTGAAAGTCTGCTGAGGTTGTAACAGCTTCCTCCAGCTTCTCACTTACTCTTCAATGCTGACACCAAAGACCACAGAAGAATGTATGATAAATGTAGGTATGGCTAAAATAGTGTTTTGCACATGTAAAAAATACTCAGCTGTTGGTTGAGTTTCATAGTCATTTTGAGGAAGTAATTCTTCCTTATTCTCATATCCTTTTAGGAGAATTTTTAATAGTTTTCTTTCCTATCTAAGCATAACTGTTGCTCCAAGTGAGCTTTAAAAAATGTTTTAACCAACACTACATCTGATAGAGGGCTAATATCCAAAATTTACAAAGAACTCAAGAAATTAAATGCCAAGAAACCAAATAATCCAATCAAAAAATGGGGAACAGAGATAAACAGAGAATTCACAAAGGAGGAATCCCTAAGGGCTGAGAGACACTTGAAGAAATGCTCAGCATCCTTAATCATCAGAGAAATGCAACTCAAGATGACTCTGACATTCCATCTCATACCTGTCAGAATGGCTAAGATCAAAAATTCTAATAACAGCACATGCTGGTGAGGTTGCAGAGAAAGGGGAACACTCCTCCAGTGTTGGTGGGAGTGCAAACTTGTACAACCACTATGGAAATCAGTCTGGTGATATCTTAGAAAACTTGGAATAGCTCTGCCTCAAGACCCAGCCATACCACTTCTGGGTATACATCCAAATGATTCCTCACCAAATCACAAGGAAGTTTCCTCATCTATGTTCATAGCAGCTTTATTTGTAATAGCTGGAAACTGGAAACAACTCAGATGTCCCTCAACAGAGGAATGGATAAAAAAAAACAAAACAAAACAAACAAACAAAAAAACTGTGGTACAACTACACTACTACTCAGCTACCAGAAACAAGGAAATCATGCAAGTTGCAGCCAAATGGATGGAACTAGAGAAGCTCATCCTAAGTGAGCTAACCCAGACTCAGAAGGATGCACATGGCATCTATTCACTTATAATCACATTTTAGCCATATAGTACAGGATAACTATAGTACAACCAATACACCAAAGGGAACATGAACATAGTCTTTTTTTTTTCCTGTCAATGAGACATTTTGCCCTAGTGGTGCTGCCTTGTAGGCCCCCAGTGTATGAGGAGGCTCTTGGCCCTCATATGACTGCTGAACTGGGGCAGGGGACTGTTATGTAGAGACACTCCACTCTAGAGGAGTGGGATGGAAGGGTTAGGGGGTAGAGGGTGGGAGGGCAGGACTGGGAGGGGTGGAAAGAGGACACTGTGATGGAGATGTAGCCTGAAGTAATAAATAAATATTTAAAGAAAGTAAATCAGCCGCAGGAAAAAATGTTTTAATTATGTGTACATATGTGTGTATACATGTGGCTGTGCACACATGAATGCAGGTGCCCACAGAAGGTGGAAGCATAGGATTCTCCTGGAGTGAGTTACAGCTATGGATGCTGGGAACTGAACTTAGGTCCTCTGCAAGAGCTATATGTGCTCCTAAACCCTGAACCATTTCTTCAGCCCCAAGAGATTGCTTTAGAAGGAGTGGTATCTGGCAGAGCATCATTGTGCTGGAAGTTTTTTGTTTTCTTCAGGTTTTTTGTTTGTTTGTTTGTTTGTTTGTTTTTGTTTAGGGTTCTTCCATACAATTACATCTCTGAAACATCACAGGTAACTCACAGGCACAATGGTCCAGACTTAGGCCATTTGAGGGTGAACTGATCCCCTCCTGAAAACAATGCAAAAGCAAGACGCACCCAGCACCTTACATATACAAATGCTTGCCACCCCACCCACCCTAGAACTGCATACAAAGCTTGGGTTCAGGAAAATTGCAGGACTCTTGTTACTATTGGTGGGACTTTACAGCATACCAACAGTTTAATGTCAAGTTGGCTTACTCATTACGTAAAGCATTGTTTTCCTCTGGATCAAAATTCTGTTAGCATAATTAATCTGCTCAGTCTAATTTCTTGATTTTTCTCCAACAGAACTGTACCTCAGAGCTCTGAAACTCTGGCTTTTGTTCCAAAAACATAAACTTTGTTTGTAGAAGAGCTCTTATATTGCTTTCATAGAAGAGCAGAGAACATACACTTACCTTCTTTTTCACTACGTAACTGTAGGAAATGATGCTTCCTTTATTGCATAAACATCTCCAGCTCTGAAGGTTTTTATAGGTGTCTACCCTTCCATGGAGTAACCAGGTGTTGCCACCTGTAACAGTGGCTTTTTCCCCCTATGTTAAAGCACTTAAGTCAGAAAATAAATGATGGTCTCTCTCTCCACAAATCTCTCCCCTCGAGAATTTCTCTCCTTCCCTGTTGTTTAAATAAATAAAACAGGGGGAGGGAGATGTGGGGAGCCAGGAAATGGAGGCTTATGGGAAATGTCTTGTGGCTGCGAAAATGAAAGTATCTTGTGGGAGATGTATAAAATGGCATCAGCCAGAACATGCCAGGGCGGACTTGAAGCCTGATTGTGGGTATAGCTGATTGGGTGAGCAAGAGTTGCCTGCTCCTGATCAGTGCATGATCACCATGTTATCAGGCTTGTGTTATATGAGGTGATAGGATGACCTTTAATGTGATTGGCCTACACAGCCTCATGTGGAAACACCATTTGGTTCTATATATAAGCTAGGGGACAAAACATTAAAAACGGGAAATGCTTAGACATCACCCCTGTCACGTCTGATTGTCTTCAGAGTGAAGGCTGGAGAGTCGGGTGGGCAACACACTCACTTTTCCCTGAGAACCCCCTTATGTGGTGATTGCTCTATTAGGCCCCACAGCAGCAGCTCACAACTGTCTGTAACTCCAAGATCTAACACTCTCACATAGACATACTTACAGGTAAAACAAATAAAATGAAAATAAATAAGAAAATATGCATTTAAGGCTGGGTTTGTGGTGTATACCTTTAATTCCAGTACTTGGGAGGCAGAGCTAGGTAGATATCAGTGAGTTTGATGCCACCCTGGTCTCCAGAGCAAGTTCAGGACAGCCAGGGCACAGAGAAACCCTGTCTTGAAAAACAACAACAAAAAATGCCTTTAGTCTAATGAGCTTTAGAGGTTGGCTTCTAGTTTCAGGTCAGAACTTTTCAATGAATGAAGTTGCTAAAGAACACAATAAAATCTGATGGCTGAAACATGAAAGTATATGCATTTTTCAAAGTGGTGTTTTGTCCCTTGTCAGTATTTAATAATAAACCTAAGTGTGCTTAGAGTAACTTTGTGAGACCAGTTGCCTTAGAAATAGTGGTGATCCATGAATTTCTCAAAGTTAAAAGAGTGACTAGAAAAATATATATACACAGTATTTAAGCAGCCACAGTGGTAGCAGAAGCCAATCCAGTTCCATGGTTAAGGAAGTGTTTAAGACCTTACTGGTAGGATTGGACTAGAAACTTCCAGGGTCACAGTGCACTCTTTCAAATGGGATAAAAATAGGCCTTGCTTCAAAAGATTAAGGGGATGAAATGAGATTGTATATGCAAAATATATCAAGCAATTCTTGACTGGGAGTAGGTAGGGTCAAGTTACAACTTGTAAAGTACTCACATTGCAAACTAATTTCCTGTGGTTTATTTACATTCTCATTCAAACAGTCAAGCACTATATATATATATATATATGAGTGTGTGTGTATGTGTGTGTACTTGATATAATTCTTAGCCTCATTTGACAGATAAAATATGGGCACAAATCCTGTGAGATGACTCAGCAAGTAAGGGTTTGCTCTTACATATGTAACCCCTGGATCCTTGTAAAGTTGGAAGGAGGGAGCCAACTAAACAAAGTTTTCCTCTGAGCTCCACACAATGCCATGGCACACTGCCCCCCCCCAATAATAAATAAAATACAGTAAAGTGAAATCATAAAGGTATATAAAAATGCCAAATTTTAAAAGAAAAGTCATGAAAATTAAATATGTGGGTGGTACCCAAATACCTAGGAAATAGATTCTTTGCTTTCCCCTTTCTCCTGTGCAATTTGCAGCTTCTTGAGATTTAGCTGTCCTCACATCTGGTCCATGCAGCAGCCATTTGTTCCTGCACATCATGTGAGCGCTCCTGAGAGAAAAATCAACATCAGCCTTTGTAAAAGACTCAGCCTTTACAATTGCAGTATTAATCATACAAGGATGTTCCTGGGAGGCACAGCCCTCTCCCATTGTTCTGTTTTTAATGTTTCTCCTATCTCCTGTGTTCTTACCTTTTTTTTTTTTTTGGTGCTAAAAGTGAGAATTATCTTCAGGCCCTTTTTGTATAAGTAAGACTCATAAAGCAACAAGTACAACAGAAATGGGTGACTCTGAATAATTCTTTTTAGGGAGTCAAATCTCCTCACTAAAGACATATTTAATTTTCACACCATCACAAATGTTATTTTAGTCCTCAGTACTCTGACTCTCTAATGATAAGCAAATCACTCATTAATCTGACATTATTTAATTTGCCTGAACAAATAAGACAGTTTTTAGGCAGCTTTCTTGTCATGTGCAAAATAAAGAAATGGTTCAAAAGTTTGAAGTTTCATATGCATTAACACCATGATGTTAAAATGGTAACAGAATTTTCAAATTTGTTTAAGCACGTAGCATGTTTTCTTCATTATGTGTATTATGAAATCTTAGCGGAGACAGCATTTTTCTTTAAATTAGTGACAAAATGTCAGTCAGCCTCACAAGGTTTATAAGTGTCAAAACAGTTCAGAAATGTGTTGCAGTGTCATGAATTAAATTATAGATTAAGACAGTGCTCTGTATGGTTCGTCTGAATTGTAAGAAATAAGTCTACGGCCATACCACCCTGAACGCGCCCGATCTCGTCTGAGTTGTAAGAAATAAATGTGCTAATGAAACTGTGCATTCTAGAACATTCTGCTTCAAGTTGTGCAGTGATCATTCAATGGTAAGCTGGTCCATGTTTTATGTGATCTTCAGACTGACTTAAAGGTTGACATTTCTATCTTGCATGGGATATTTTCACTGCTCCTGTGTCCTGTGAACTTTTTCACACCTTTGTATCCTTTAAGAAAAGGAATTGAATTTGAAGCTTCTGTACAGAACTATTTCAAGAATGCACTCCATTTAGACACGTAAAAATGGCAGCACATTGGAACTTCAGTCAGAAGACCACATCCCAGGACACTGGCAAAATATGGCCTTTCAAACCAAGATGGGTAGAAAAATAGCTGAAAATCCTGTTATTGCTTGTCTTAAAAATTAATTATTTTGTTTTTAGTTTATTAAAAATATAAATTGAGTTTTAGGGGTTGGGAGATGATGGTTCAGCCAGTGAAGTGCTTGCTTTGAAAACACAGGGACCTGAGTTCCATCCTGAGCCACTTTGCAGGGTGTCAGGACACTGGGCTTGGTCCCAGCTCCAGGGAAATGAGATGAGAAATTCTCAGGCCCTCCTGCTCTGCAGACTGTCCTAACTAGAGAAAAGTCCCAGTGGGAAGTCAAATCACAAGGAACAAGCTGGATGGCTCCCGAGGAGAGGCACAAGTGCGTGTGCATGCCCAACACCAGCATGTGTGTGTGCTTGTGGGTGCGTGCTCTATGCCATGATTTCTTTTTCTACTCATGTGTAACAAATACTTCAGTTGATTCCACAATTTGGCTATTGTGAGTAATTGAACACTGTACAGAATGATAACTTGGGGTTTGTACACTTGAAGTTTGTTAAGAGAGAAGATATTAAGTGTTCTTACCGTACACAATAACATACATGTATACAGGTGCAGGCAACCAAATGAAAACCATGAACATATTAGACAGCTTAACTTTAGTAATCAGCTCATTATGAATATATATCAAAACATGCTGTGTACTTTAAATATATATATATATATGCCTTTCACTTAAAATAATTCCCAGAGGAAAATGATATATGTCACTGTATCTGTAAAAAAATTCCTCAGTTTTATAGCTGTATATTATTCCATCACATAGAAGTACTACAATTTTTCCATTCTGTTAATGGTTTAGAAAATTCTACTGTTTTTAGCTTATAAACAATGCTCCAATAACTAATATTGTTTACTTTGTCACACACAAATTGACATAAATCTTCAGAAGTAGAATTGCCAAGCAGAAGTTACATAAGCAATCAAATTCCAAATTGGGTTTTGTGGTCTGACACCATGTTATCGTATAGTGCCACCAACAGTGACTGAGCAATATTACCTTTTAAACAGACTACATTCAGATCTTTAGTGGTGCTCTTTTTTTTCCTTTCTTTTTTTAGGTTTATTTATTACTTCAAGTTACAAATCCCTCACCCTTTTTCTACCCTCCCCCCCGTCCCCCCCCCCCCTCTTTCCCCCCCCCCCCCCCTTCCTCCTTCTCTGGAGTAGGGTGTCCCTACATATCAGGTTCAGCAGTCATATGAAGGCTAAGAGCTTCCTCTTGCACTGGGGGCCTACATGACAGCACCACTAGGGCAAAGTGTCCTACTAACAGGAAACACAGTCTATATTCCTGTTCCTTTTGGTGTGTCGGTTGTAGAATAGTTGTCCTATACTATATGGCTAAAATCCAATTATTTAATCAACTAGACGAGAAACAAATTCTACTTATTTTATGTTACTCTTTCTATAGTGCAGTTATGGGCTTTTGCATTTTATTTAGACCATTTTGGAATATCCTGGCAGCTATCTGTCATGTCACTGTATTTTCTTATTGCTTCTTAGCATGCTTATATTATGGATATTGATCCTTGTTATGTATTGCAAATTATTATTTTGTCATTTGTTTTGTGTGGTTTTTAGAATTAAATATTTCTCTTACTATGTATTTACTTGCAAGTATTTTTCTCTTCCTCTTTCCTCTCTCCTTCTGCTATTTGTATCTTATGTCTTCTTCATAATAAGATAAAGGAAAACAGAAAGGCAGAAAAATAGAAACCCCAAAGGAAGAGAATGATAAATTGACTGTCACAATTTAAAGCAGGTATACATGAAAAATTGTACATATAGATCAGTATAACATGCAATTCTTATAATTGTGCATAGTTTGTATATTTCATATAATATTAAATAAACAGTGATATAGAAGAAAAAAGTGACCTCACATAATGTGAATAATAGTCTTTTCAGAAGTTTAAGAAGTTTTAAAAACCTTAAAATAATAAAATATGAAACAGACTACCAAAAATTTTAAAACATGAAGATTTGAGTGAGCAAGTTCACAAAAGAGGAAATTCAAATGGACGGTAAACACAGACAGGGTGACCTAGAGTGACCTGGAAATGCAAGCTTGAGCAGAGGGCCCATGTCTCCACTCAGTTTGCAAAAATCAAAAAGTCTGAAATCATCACATGCCTGGGGTGTCTAATATCCTCATAGACCCTGATGACAGGAGTGTGAGCTCTTGATCCCTCCATGGCCATGGGGTGTGGAGGTGTGTAAGCCTTTTGCTACACTTCAGGTAGATATATGAATATTTCATGAATGTGGATTTCACTGACTTTTTTTTTTTTCAGAAGAGCACTCAGCTGTTTTAACACATTTACTAAATGATTTATTTTTCACACTGATGTTAGAGGTCATCTTTGGGTATATTTGGGTCAGTTTCTGAATTTAGCAGTTTGTTCATGGGCCTGTCTGTTCACACACTGTGGCCACACAATTTTAGTTATTAAAGTGTGTGATAATATTCCATGTGTTTAGATTGCTACTTTTGTTTAGTTACTGGGTATTCCCAGGTATCAGCTATTTTCTGCTGGTCATGTTCTGGTTAAGAGGAGTAAGTGGTCACCACACAGAATACTCTGGGCTGTTGCAGAGTCAGACTGCTTCCTCCAAATATGGGTTCCAGTGGCATCTTTCTTTGGGTCTCCTCACCCACACAGTCTTGCCAACAACTGGGATGGGGTGAATGTGACTCAGACTGCTTCTGACCTTGGTCAGCATAGCTCTGCTCTTGTAAACTGTGGCTAGGGCTCTTAGGTTTCAGAGTGAGTCTTCTCTCATTTTTAGGAAATTGTATTTTGGCTAGTGTATTCTAGGCATATGTAATGCTCAGAAATCTCTGTTTCTGTAACTCTATTAACTCCTTCATAATTTTGCCCTTATCTCACCTTTTCCCCACAATTTAGGATAATAGTTGGGAATCTACAACTTATATTGCTTTTTTGAAACTTATAACTTTACTTTTAAATTCTTGGTAGGTGTACATTTTGGAAGAGCAGGTGGGGATGACAAGAGAGCTTTCATTAGAAATGCCGGTGTGCCTCTTCATATGTATTTGTTCCAGGTGATAGAGGGTGTTTCAGTTTGAGTGTGGAATGTGCTGCTATGCCTTGAATGTTACTTGAGGCCTTGCCTTGCCTAGAGTCTTTCTACAAATTTTGCCCCTGATTTCTCCTTCGAAAACTCTTGTCTAGAGATTCTTGTAAATATTCATTCTTTGTAGAAGCTTCCTCTCACTCCTGTAGTGTTTGACATTTCCTATGTCCTTGTCACCTTGTGGTATTACCATAGCTCTCATTTTCTTAGACCACAGCCTCAGATGCTAAGGTATGGACACCATGGCACAAGTCATTTGTAGAGACAGTGTAGTGCTTCAGTGCTCCCCAAAGAGCCAAATGTGAAGGCTTGTTCACTAGGCTGAGGGGCTATCGGGAGGCAAAGGGACTTTTAAGACTTGGAATCCAATGAGTGGAAGTTAGGTCACTGGGGTTGGTTCCTGGATGGTAATCCAGGAAGAAATTAATACCCTTGAAGTTTGTTGATCAGCTGTTTCCTCACTGAAAACTGAAATGAGGTAAACAGAGGGTGTGTGTGTGTTTTTTTTCCTGGGGGATAGGGACAAAAATTTTACTTGCTTTGCTATCTCAGTCATTCCTTTCCCACTTTAAGTGGGAATCTCAGGCATTTGGTCACACCGATAGAGAGAATAATATGATCATATTATTCTCCTAAGATGCATTAGAAAAACTGTGTGTGGTGTGACCAAATAAGTTGCTGTTATTGAGAGTCAACTTACTTTTGTCTATCAGAAGGTACAGACAGTCTTGAGGAAAAAAAATTCTGCTAGCGCCAGTACAATCTTGAGTGTGATGTGTGGTGTGTAGTGACACAAAATGTGTCCCTGATGCTTATGACAGAATCTCCAGGTCTTAGCACCGTGCCCAGGCAAAGTTAATGCTCATATGTGTCTGCCAGATGGCTTAAACTGTCTCTTATTCATCCAGGATGCATAGCTGCTGGGGGAATGGATTATAAGGTAGATATGAAGGATAATGATTTTATAAATTTTGAAAATCTCTGGATCCAAGATTTTATATTATCTTTGAGGGAAAGTGTTTATCAAGTGAACAGCATCTAGAAGAGAGTGACCAGGATGCTTTGAACATCCTAGGAACTGTTAATGCCAGTGTGTTGTGAAGTATTTAAAATATTTAGTTCAGAAAATAAAATTCTAACTACAAACAAGGACTAATAAGTAAGAGAGTGCTTATTAGTTCCAAATTCTTCAGCATGGCCAAAGAAATAGATTCCAATATAACAAAGTAAGCATCCTACTTGAGTCATTGGAGTGAGTGAATAGGGGGACTGCTTTTGGGTAGGAATGGGTGGTGGTGTGTGGTGAGGGACACCACTTTGGGTACTAGCCTTGAAGCAAACACAGCGACAAGGATGTGGAAAGTGTGGGGTTCATATGCCAATACATCCCACCTGTGACCAAAGATCAGGTAAAAGCCATGAATGATCCCCTTCAAGCACATGCACAGGTAATACACACACACACACACACACACACACACACACACACAGACACACACACACACACACACACAGACACACACACACACACACACAGACACACAGACACACACACAGACACACAGACACACACACAGACACACAGACACACAGACACACACACAGACACAGACACAAACACACAGACACACACACAGACACACACACAGACACACACACAGACACACATACACGCACACACACACACAGACACACACACAGACACACAGACACACACACAGACACAGACACACAGACACACACAGACACACACACAGACACACACAGACACACACACAGACACACATACACGCACACACACACACAGACACACACACAGACACACAGACACACACACAGACACAGACACACACACACACACACACACACACACAGACACACACACACACACACACACACACACACACACACACACACACAGACACACAGACACACACACAGACACACAGACACACACACAGACACACAGACACACAGACACACACACAGACACAGACACAAACACACAGACACACACACAGACACACACACAGACACACACACAGACACACATACACGCACACACACACACAGACACACACACAGACACACAGACACACACACAGACACAGACACACAGACACACACAGACACACACACAGACACACACAGACACACACACACAGACACACACACAGACACACACACAGACACACACACACACACACAGACACACAGACACACACAGACACACACACAGAAACACACACACACAGA
>CAJQZJ010027982.1:4952858-4970699 GCA_907164525.1 Lophiomys imhausi | reverse complement strand
ACACACACACACACACACACACACAGACACACACACATGCAGACACAGACACACACACAGACACACACACAGACACACAGACACACACAGACACACACACACAGACACACAGACATACACACACGCAAACACAGACACACACACAGACACACAGACACACACAGACACACACACACACAGACACACACACACACACACACACACACACACACACACACACACACACACACACACACGAAAATAAAGCCAGCATAGTGTTTGCTAAGATATTTCCTTAAGATTAATTGTGAAAACAGGGTGGATGGCTAAATAAGTTGGCAAATGCTGTGATTAATACCCACAGTTTGTCTTCACACTTTAGAAGTCACAGAATGTTTTGTGTTGACCAGCTCCTCCTGGGCCTGAACTGGAATGTTGCCGACATGTCCAATAACACAGCATTGGTAAAAACTGATTCTCTCTTTGTCAATGGGATTAATTTCAATTTCAAATTGGCTAGTGGTGGGACTTTGTGTCCAATTCCCCTTTTAGTGCTAGGGGTTTGTCTGTTTTGAACCTGTGCAGTTCTTATGTGTGAATTCATATGTGCTTCAGTTCTGCTGTGTACTCTTTGTTATAATCATCCACCGTCTCTGGCTCTTACAATCTTTTTTTGTTTTAACCTCATCTTTCACATAAATACCTGAGCTGTAAGTGAAGGGGTTTGATAAAGACATCCCATTTTGGATTGAGTGTCTGAAAGTCTCCCACACTCTGCACATTGACCAGTTGTGTATCTCTGTGTCAATTTCTATCTACTGCAAGAAGAAGCTCCTCTGATGAATGCTGAGAGATGTAATGGTCTATGAGTATAGCAATATGTCATTAGGAGTCATTTAATAGAACAATGGTAATGATTTTCCCATTGGCCTCTGACAAGTGTTAGTCAGTAGATGTGCTGGCTAATTTCATGTAATATTGACACAAATCAAAGTCATCTGATTAGAGGGAACTTCAGTTGAGAAAATGCCTCCATAAGATCAGTCTGTCTGCAAAATCGTAGGACATTTTCTTATTTAGTGATTGATGTGGGAGGACCCAGCCCATTGTGGGTAGTGCCATTGCTGGGCTAGTGCTTGTGGCTGCTATATAAAAAACAGACTGAGCTAGCCATGAAGAGAAAGCTAGTAAGCAACATTCCTCCATGGCCTCTGTATCAGCTCCTGTCGCCAAGCTCCTTACATCTTTGAATTCCTGTCCTGACTTCCTTAAATGATGAACAGTGATATGGAAGTGTAAGCCAAGCAAACTCTTTCTTTCCTGAGTTAGTTTGGTTATAATGTTTCATCACAGAAATGGTAACCTTAAATAAGGCAGTAGGGATGAAACTTCTGGTTTCATGGGTACCAACTTGATTGATTCATGTTCAGTAACAGAAGTATTGTCTTTAGTAATAGGACCTTACCATCAAATTGCTCAGAGTAAACAATAGCTTTGGAAAGAGCTTATTACTATTATTTTTGTTGGGCCTTTTGTTTCATTTTGTTTTGGTGTTTTTAAAGTTATTTTTGTTTGTTTGATTTTCAGCTTTTGTAGAACATTAAGTTGGGTGGGGAGGGTCTGGAAAGTAGGGAGTACTTGGGAGAAATTGGGAGAGAGAAAAAACATGATCAAAATATTTTCTTTAATTTTTTAATTAAAAAATTATAAAAAGAAAGTCAAAGAACAGAGTCAAGGCCTCTATGTAATAAAAAAATCTCCACACAGAGTTGTTGTTGAATCATTGGAACATAGTAGTAGTTAGCCAAGGTACCATCACGATATTAGTGGATAAAGAAAATGTGGTGAATTTTCACAAAGGATTGTTAATAAGCCAAAAAAAAAAAAACAAAAACAAAAAACCCAAAAGCCCATAAACGATGCCACTGCCGGACAGTAGATAGAAATGGGGATTGCCAGGTTGCCCCACAAGTGCAAATGATAATTGTGGGTTTTTTTGTATATACAATATATTCACATACATTATTCTGCTCTATATTTTATTAACATAATTTGTTCTTTGCGAATTTCATACACATTATAAATGTGTCCTGATTTTCTCACAATACACACCCATATATATATATATATATGAATAAAAGGGAGAATATTTGAGAAGAAGAATGGGACGAGCGAAGAGTGAAGGGGACAGACAAGGGCAGATGGGATGAATGTGATAATGGTGTATTATATGCATGTGTGAACAAGACAAAATGAAACCTTTTATGTTGTATGATTAATCTTATAATATTTCACACTTTGACCAAAGTTCTCTTGTGGCTCTCGGTGTTATTTTTTTCCATCTATTGCAGCAGGACGTTTCTTTGATCAGTGTTGAGGAACACTGATCTATGAGTACAGCAAATGTCACTAGGAGACATTTTATTGCTATGTTCTTTTAACAGAACAGTTTTAACAAAACAGTAACAAAACAGGTTTTCCTCTAGGTCTGTGGCCTATCTAGTCTCAGGCTCTTGGCCATGTGGGTAGTGTTGAAGATAGGTCTATCTTATGGAGTGGGCCTTAAATCTAATAAAATATTGATTGATTACTCCCATATTCTTTGTGCTACTATTGCACCAGAATATCTTGCATGCAGGTCATTGTAGTTTGAAGAGTCTATAGCTGGGTTGTTGTTTGCCTTTCTCCCTTGGTAGCATGCACAGTACCATCAAGTAACCTTTAAAAGAAGGTGAAAGAAAGTGGCATGTACATATGTATATGTGTTTTTTACTTCCAGAGAAAAATATGACACTCAGATGAGCTTTTGTACCAAGCACTTCCTGTTTTCTGCATTGCATCTTGTTTCCCTTCATTCTGTTTCAGAAACTGTGCTAGCACTTCAGAGTCTTTGGGAAAATAGAATATATGTGTTTCCTGCTTGGTTTTTCTCTCTCTTTCTCTTTAACTATTTTATTCTTTGAACTTACAGTATAATTATATCATGCGCCCTTTTCCTTTCCTCTCTCCCATATATCCCTCCTTGCTCTGTTTCAAATTCATGGCCTCTTTATTTATTAAATGTTGTTACAACCTAAATACATAAGTACAATCTTCCCAGTTTGTAAAATTTTTGTTATTCATATATGATTTCAGGGCTGCTGACCATTTGGTATCAGATAAGCAATTGGTGGTAGAAGACTATTTCTTCCACTCTCAACATCCCTTAGTTGCCTGTTGTTCTTTGTGTAGTATTGTTTCTCAGTGTTGTACTTGTTGAGCTCAGATTTAGCCTGTCATATGGGTGAGACTTTGTATGGTCAGTTTTTTGACATTCTTTTGGGAGATACAATCACACCGTATTCGCTGACTCTTACATTCTTTTCACCCCTATTCTGCAATGATCCTGGAGACTCTCAGTTTACTTCAGTGCCACAGGGACTTTATAAGGCAATCACCACATAAGGGGGTTCTCAGGAAAAAGGTGAGTGCTCTTCCCGCCCAACTCTCCAGCCATCACTCCGAAGACAAACAAATGCAACAGGGGTGATGTCTAAGCACTTCCCAGTTTTTAATGTTTCATCCCCTAGCTTATATACAGAACCAAAAGAGTGTTTCCACATGAGGCTACGTGGGAAAATTGCATTAAAGGTCATCCTATTACATCACATAGCTCAAGCCTGGTAACATGGTGATCATGCACTGGTCAAAAGTACGGAAGTCTTGCTCACCCAATCAGCTATACACACAATCAGGCTTCAACTCCTCCCCTGCATCTTCCGACAGGCACCATCTTAGGTATCCCCCACAAGTTATTTCATTTTCCCAGCCACGAGGCATTTCTCATAAGGCTCTATTTCCTGAGTCCCCACACTTCAGCAAAGCCAAAGTGGATACCACAAATATTTTCTCAGTAGTATACTCCACAGTCAAGAAATAAAATCCTTTTGAGGCATGATAAAAATTCTAACTTTTTGTCACATTATGTGATTCTATTTAAAATGATGGTTTATAAACAAATCCAAGATGTGCTCTCCATTTTGATTTCCTATAAATAGGAATGCAGGAAATTTACATAGATCATAACAATATGGAGTCAGTTTTATTTATTATGACACATTACTTTTTGTTTTATTATTAGAACCAAGGTAACAAATGCCACAGAAATTGCTTTTAAAATGGTGAAGAAACCTGTACACTTGAGAAAAATGCTGGCTCTCATCAAAGTATCTTGACGTAAATATAAATGAGTTAAAAAATGCATCTTTTTACTTTCTATTCATTATAGATTTCCAATTTATTATATAATTCAAAGGGCTAAAGTGTATCTACAAGAATATTTCCTGTGGGGACTTGTGGACCATGCCTTCCCTGTTTGCCATGCAGTGTAGTGTTGTGGATCATGCCTCCATGGGATGTGACAAACCAGGTGACATTGAGCAAATTCCAGGCTATGGGACTCTCAAAACCGAGGTCATCAGGCATATGAGAATGTTCTCTACCTGATCTCACCAGCCTGGGGGGAAAGTAAACAACTTGAACATTGGTTACAGGTAAAAAGTCACATAAACAGGCGCCCCTGTTATTCTTCCCCATGCAAACAGAACATTAGAATTTGGCCAATCAAGAGCCTAATCCCCAAAAATCCCCTACTGTCGACAAACTATAGATCCTTCCATGATTCAATGAATAAAGGTCACCATTTATTATCTCCAAAGAAGCCTGGGGGCTGTCTCTTACTTTAGAGAACTGTGGACCTGCTGATGTCTACTTTGACAGGCTATGCTCTCTTCACTAGCTGTTGCCATCACCAGATGCTGAGCAGCAGTGGGTTGGAACCTACATCTCAGTATGAGGCAGACCACTACCATTTGAGTGACGCTTTTAGCTGTTTTTTGATTGTGAGCGTAGCCTTTAATGGTTGAGCCATCTAGCCCACTTGCTTTTAGCTGTTTTTTTTTAATGTTTATTTGTTACTTCAAGTTACAGCTCCATCATAGTCCCCTCCCTCCACTCCTCCCAATCCCACCCTCCCACCCTCTCCCCCTTCTTTTCTTCCACCTATCCTACTCCTACAGTGTAGGTGTGGGGTGCCCTACATATCAGCCCCTTTTAGTTCAACAGTCATATGATGGCTAAGAGCTTCCTCTTGCACTGGGGGCCTATATGCTAGCTCCACTAGGGCAAAGTATCCCACTAATAGGTAACAAATCTATGTTCTTGTTCTTTTCAGTCTGTTGGTTGTTGGATAGTTATTCTGTACTATATGGCTAAAATCCAGTTATAAGTGAATAGATACCATGTGCATTTTCTGGGTCTGGGTTAGCTCACTCAGGATGAGCTTTTCTAGTTCCATCCATTTGGTAGCAAATTGCATGATTTCCTTGTTTCTGATGGCTGAGTAGTATCCCATTGTGTAGATGTACAGCAGTTTTTTATCCATTCTTTGGTTGAGGGGCATCTGGGTTGTTTCCAGTTTCTAGCTATTACAAATAAAGCTGCTGTGAACATAGTTGAGGAGATGTCCTTGTGGTTTGGTGAGGAATTGTTCGGATGTATATGCAGCAATGGTATGGCTGGAGAGTTGGTTCAGTGGTTAACAGTGCTGGTTGTTCTTCCAGAGGAATTGGGTTCAATTCCCAGCCCAAATGTTAATTCACAACCACCTTGTAGCTGTTTTTAACAACATCTGATACTAAAAGAGCTAAAACACTTTACAGTAGTAGGATTTTTCCTCTGTCTGCCTACCAAGAGCTGCCAGAAATGCTGAAAATTGGGATTTTTTTTTAACATTTTTTATTTCTTCAAGTTACATCTCAGTCACAGCCCCCTCCCCCCCTCCCTTCCTGGTCCCACCCTCCTGCCCTTTTCCCTCTTTCAATTATAAGGTGTATCTTCCCCCTCAACATTTCCCCCTTTTAGTCCAAGAAAAGGCTCCTTTTCTTTTCTTTTTTTTTCCAGTTTCTTTTTTATTTCTTCAAGCTACATCTCAATTGCAATCCCCTTCCTACTCCCTCCTCCAGTCCCACCTTCTCACCCTCTTCCCCCTTAACCCTCCCATCTACTTCCTTTTTTTTTAAGTTTAAGGTATATCTTTTTCCCCCAAACAGCTCCCCTTTCAGTCCAACAAATGGCTCTTTATCTTATAACAACAAATACAATACAAAACAACAGAAATAATTAGGCCACAATTATGAGAATTATGAGGCTTAGCATATATTCCCAATGTCCATTCCATACGTATTTGGCACCTGATTTTAACATTCTACTATCCAACCATCTCCATGAGTTTAAAGTTCTATATCCAACTCAGCTTCCATCTTTACTTGCATCACAATTTTAAAAACATCTTTTTCTTATAACAATAAATATAATACAAAATAATAAGAAGAGTTATGCAACAAGTATAGAAATTATAAAGCATAATATACATTCCCAATGTCCAGCCCATATGTATTTGGCAACTAATAATAACATTCTATTGTCTATATATCTCAATGAGTTTAAAGTTCTATATGTAACTCAATTTCCTTCATAACTTGCATTAGCAACTTAAAACCATCTTCTTAGACCTAGATCATCCTTTTAATTCCTAAACAACTTAAAACTTAACTGTGAGACTATAACTTTATAGTCTTCAACCATATCAGAGACCTGAGAAGGATAAATATATCTGAATATACAGTGAGTGCAGAGTAAGCAACTTAGAAAACTAAGAAATGATAGACAACTGGCTGCCTGGACAGTCCCCAATATCTCTCAATACATTGGAGCATCTATCATTAGCCTTTTGGTCCAATATCTCTGACAGACATTAATTGTAAAGCAGGAATAAGGAAGGACTTGCTACCCTGTCTTCACAGAGCTAGGCTGTCGACATACCTTCTTCCAAGTTTTGTTCTTTTTGGACAGCATTCTGTCTACAATTGAAGTAAGGACTTTTTCTTGCCCAGTGGCTAGCTTGCCACTAATACAGCCTTCTCCAAATGGTGATTCTTTGGTGCTCATCATCTACTTGGAATAGAATGGGGGGTGTTGTCAGGAACTGACATATCTCAATATAAAAAAACTTAAGAAAACATCTTTAAATACTGTATTCTACAGATCTCTTGAGGTTTTTGAAGACCATCTATCTATCTCTGTATATTTGAATAAGCAAATGTTGCTTGTTTCTTAGCAACTTGATTTCTGATTAACTTCAAAAACATCTGTGATACACTAAACTAGTACCTAACAAAATGACAAGTTTGAATGTCTACGGGATCTTGTGTCCCTGCCGAGGTTCACTTGATTTTGGTGGCTGTGTAAAACTCCCCAACCCCCACCACATTGGCAGTGGCCACTAATGGAGAATTGTGACCAGGCAATCCAGAACAAAAGTGGAATGACAGTTTCCTTTTATGGGTGTTAATAGTTATATTAATGAAAACACAAATTATGTAAATGAGATTTATTCAATAGAAATGTTTGATTTTTTTGTATATATGACTGTGTGTATTTTGTGTATGTATTTGGGTGTTCTTATTTGTGTGTGTGCCTGTGTATACATGTATGGAGGTCAGAGGTCAGCCTTGGGTATCATTCCTCAAGTTCTACCCATCAGGCAATGTGAGACAGCAGCGTCTTTTATTGGCCTGAAGCTTGTTGAGTAGGCAAGGCTGACCAACCACCAGGCCTGAGTGTCCTTTTGTGTCCATCTTCTCAGCACTGGCAGATACCACCATGGCCAGCTTAGAAAAAATATGTATGGATTCTTGGGATCCGCCCCAGAGTCTCATGCTTGGAAGCAAACATTTTACTGACTGCCCAAATTTCATATCTTAAGAAAATAGTTTCATGTGTCCAATTCTTATGGTTGATTTTTGTTTTTGTGTGTGATGTTTTAAGATTTCAAAAAAGTTTTTATGTTTTGTTTCATACTGAACTGACAGGCATTACTGTTTTTTTTAATTTCTGTAAAATAGTAATGTTAGTAATACATTACTCTAATGTGTTACTAATGTAATGCTAGTAATATAAAGTATTAATACTAGTAATTTTTAGTGTTGTAATAATAATTAAGAATCTAAATAAGCTGGTTCCCAAGTAAGACTATCAATTATGTATGTTTCACTAAAGATATTTTTAGATGTTTATTTTTTTAAATCAGAAAATATTTTGTATAGACAACATACTTCTTGAAGATGTACATATTTATTTACATTATATATTTTATATAATATATAATTAATATTTATATTTAAGTTGAGTGATGGTCTCTCTGATTGAAAAGATGAGTCAGCTGACCACTCATTTGTTTATCCCAGAAATATTCTTTGAGAGAAAATTAGTTATACTATACAAGAACTTGTATGGATAAGTGTTATGAACATGTATAAAACAAGACCTAATTTTTAAAACATATATTGAACAAAAAAACCTTAAAAAGCAACACAACTTAGGAGCCAGGCAATACATTTACAGTCAGACTGGCCTGTATTTCAATTTGTTTCTGGTACAAACCAACTGTGCCGACTGCAATAAACTATTCAATATCCTAGTTTAAAACACCAAAGGAGGACTTTGACAAGTTCCTCCAATGACACCTGACATAAACAGGAATTCAACATGTGTTCACCATCATAGTCTTTCAGATAGACATGATTAATTTTATGATCTCCTATTCTGATAATGACTGGATTAGTCCCTCTGGTTATTTTCAAGATGATATTGACAAAGTTATTTCATATCGAACAATAAGCAATATAAGCAGCATGATATTGATTTATAATTATTCAAATTTAAATAGTTTATGTAAATGAGAATTATATCTGCATCTAAAAAGAAAAAACAATTCTTTTAAAGTTAGGGAGAGAACTGCTAATGCTTTATCCAACTTAAAATTTTAGGCTTTAAATATTTTATATAAATAAAACCATCATATTCATCTATTTATGTAAGGAAAACATAAATTTAGCAGTTATCTCTTTCTCTCACCCTCTTGTGTGTGTGTGTGCATGTGTATGACTTTCAGAAGTATTACATCTACAGTAGATTTCCATATAGCTTTTCAAACATTTTTCTTTAATATTAGTTATCTCTCCCCATGCTACATTCTACACACAGCTTTCTTTTTCTAAAATCCATTCTTCTCTTATATGCTACACCCCAACCTCAGTTTTTTTCTTCCTTCCTCTCCTCCTAGTCCCTCCCTACCACCTCCTACCTCCCTCAGTCCACTTCCCCTCTATTTCCCTTCAGAAAATGACAGGCTTCCCAGGGATATTAACCAAACATGGTAGATATATTATGATACACCTAGACTAGGCATCTCCTTTCATATTAAGGCTGGATGACTCAACCCAGTAGGAGGAAGAGGATCCCAAATGCAGACAGAAGAGTCAGAGACAGTCCCTCCTCCCCCATTTATTTCTCCACTTTTCTCCTTCATACTATCTGCATCAGCTGAGATTGTGTGTATAGGTCCTGCTCAAGATAAAACCCATCAAAATTTAACCATGGTTGGGTGTGAGTCCTACCCATATGAGGTGCTATTGGCAATTGATGGCTATGGAGAGGGGTGTCAGTTTTCTTTAGAGATGTGGTCCCTGAAAGGCCACTCATGTTCCAGCAAATGGTCCTGTTTTGTGCACATATAAGCATCACTAAGTACAGTGGGTTTAGGGAAAGAACACACGAAGTTTGAAGTGTAGTGGAGGGATGGGGAAGAAATTAGAGAGGTAAATGGGTAGGTGGATTTGATCAAAATGTTATTTTCATGTATGAAATTCTCAAAAAAAATCCTGAAGAGGAAAAAAAATCAGTCTTGGTTTATGTTATTAGTGCCTTTGGCTAACTTTGAGATCTGAACATGACTTCTAACTGACATTAGAGATAAAACCAATTCTCTAATTGTGCATCCATAGTACTGAATCCTGTTCTCACATGGTATGTATTCACTTATAACTGGATTCTACACATATAGTACAGGGTAATTATCCTAAAATCCACAGACCCAAAGGAACAGGAACCTAGCATAACTATCCACGAGAAATTCCACCCAGAAGAAGAACAAGCAAAGGCTGAGACACACAGTCAAACATTAGGTGGAACACTGGGAGCCCTAGATAAGAGTGAGAATAGAAATAGAGAGACCTGGAGGGTCAAGATAAACACATGAAGATCAACATAACCAACCAATCTAGTCTCCTAGAGGCTTATAGAGACCGAAATGAAACAAATAAAACAACCAACCAAACAAACCAAAACAAAAAAGCCTAGACTATGCCTAGTCCCTCCTACATTAACATAGATGATAGGCAACGTTTTTGTTGAACAGATCCCTTAGCAAGTGTGGGGGTGTGCAGTGATCTACTTTTTTTTTACCTTTTAGTGGGACACTTAACCTTAACTGACCTGCCATGTTGAGCCACAGAGCAAGAAGAATCTCTTAGTTCTCATGTGACCGATGAACTAAGTGAGGCTGATATGTGGGGGGCCCCTACACTGGAGGAGAAGGATAGGTGGGAGAGGGAGTATAGGGTGGGAGAGTAGGATCAAGAGGGGAGGAGGGAGGGGCTATTATCAAGATGTAAGTTGAACTAATAATGTTAAAAAAAACAATGGTAGCTTGGAAGCATGGCAACTGAGAGGAATGGACAGGGTGAATATGTTTAAAACACATTATATTCTAGTATTAAATGCCATGAATACTTTCTTAAATTAGCAGATACTAATAAAATAAAAACATAATCTATGAATCAGAATTAAATTAGGATATATATTATAATAGGAGGATAGTGTCCTACTAAGTTATGATCAGTTTTTATCTCCTGCACTGTGTCTAAGGTCTAAGAAGAGTGGGGTTCTCTGTAGGGTTCCAGAGTTGACTCAGTTGAACTGTACTCAATGTATAAAAATCCAGTCATTTAAGCCAGGACACTCTAAAATGAAGAATGATTCACTTTAACAGTAGAGTCAAGAGAGATCAGTTAACAATAAAGATGGCACCTTAAAATTCAAGACAATAGCATTATAAGGAGTAGCAGTTTTGTAGGGGATTGAGATTGCTGAGCATGGCTAGGCAAGATCCTTGGTGCTGGGCATAGCAGGGATTCACTGGATTACAGAGGTATCACCATGGTGCCTTGCAGGTGAGACTTATTTTGAAATTAACCTGAAGCCTGCTTGCTATGGCTCTAGGAACAGCTGATCACTCAGAAGTGTCTCCCCAGGAGCACTATTATGCAAATCAGGGATGGGAGGGGAGGGCTCCATTGGAAGCTGCTGGCTTCAGTACATACCAGAAACAGGCAGTGGAGACACCAAATCAAGTACTGAGAAAGCTAGCTACCCTCCAGGTTCGGGGCCCCTGCACAAGCTGAGTGCATTGAAAACAACTGTAGTAAATCAGAAGCAACAAAAATTTAGTTCTTTTTTTTTTCTTGAAAGGCTGTTCTAATACTTTATACAGAAAATAACTTAGCATCTTGTGGGGCTGCAAATGATACCCATCTATAATCACAGAGCAGGCAGTAGAGGAAGAACTGGCCCAGGTGGCATATACAGAAATGTTTGTGTCAGAATCATCATTTTCTTGAGGCATATATGTATATATATATATATATATATATATATAAAATCAGTGTGAAATTTGCAAAGAGAGACTGGATGAACTTTCCAGTCTGCAGATTCCAGGAGTGACAGTGCGCACACATCCTTCTACACCACTTAGCTTAGCTAGCTCTCTGCCTGCTCATTCCTGTGAGTCACATGTGTTTTTTTAAACGTCTAGACTGCTGCATGCATCTAGATCCCTGTATTTTCACCTCATCCCTACTAATTTACTTCTTAACTTGCTCCATTTCTGTTTTCAGCCTATGCTCCAGCAGGCTCCCCGGTGCTCACTCACTGGCACCGCCTGACACATGTGGTCAGTTCAGGTCAATCCTACCAAAACTAGAAAAGCACTGAGAACATATGAAACTGACCAAGAAACTAGTCTAGAGAGCGGTGACAACGGTGTGACATTAGAAAAGCCAGAAGATTATGATTTTGCTTTGCTTGGGAAAAATTGATGTATCACTATATTCTAACAGACATATACTTAGCTGTTTTAAAATTTTAAACTTGTGTTTAGAATTATTTCTCTTTCTTCTTTACCTTGATCTATGATCTTTGTTTTTCTTAATATTGAGGCTCAAACTCAGGGCTTCCCTGGTTCTAGGCATTCACTGTAGCAATGAGCAGAAGCTCTAATTCAGATTTATTGGATGTCATGAGTTACGGATATAATGCATAGTTGTTGGCACTGATAAGACAAAAAATAGGTGAAAAAAAGAAGTGATAAATTTTCACCATCATTTGAGTTAACTAATTATTTCAGTTTGATGTATTCACTTAAAATCATTCAAATCCATTAATTTTTGAGATCTACATGATTTCTAGATATGGAACTTATATTAGATATACTACTGCTGCAAGAGGAAGAAAAACCCCCAAAGAAAATGAATTTTCCGAACTGAAATCAGAATTCAGATTTCAAGGCACATCAGCAGTGCTTAGCTTCCGGTTTCCAAACTTTAGTAGCTTTTCATATTTTATTTCATTACTTGACACACATTCAATTTAGATAAATGTGACATTTGCTTCATTTACTTTTACTGGAATATTACCCAGTAACAATTTATAACTCAGCGGACTTTATTCTATCAATAATTTTTCATTATTTCTATGAATTAGCTGATGTTTCTCTTTTCAAGCAACGTGGTCTTCTGTGTCACTGGGGCTCAGCCCTTAGCTACTCTGCTCCTAACTGAACATTAATAAAGATTGAAAGCGTCATTTTGCTTTCCCAAGAATTATGTCAGTGGCTCTAAATAATGCTGCTTTTTCTTTCTTCATTTGATATCTTATCACTTAATTTAAGTTAAGGGAGACACACTTAGACTGATATAAGTGGTCTAGACATTTCTAGGTGTAAATTGGCTATTCTTGTACCATTTTTTTATTTGTATTATATTTGGTCTAGAATGTAGAAATATATGTAGCAGTAATTATTCAAAATGTTTTAAAAAGTTGGATTACATTAAAAGAAATGTTTTGAAAACATTCAGGAAATACTGACATTGACATTGATTGACAGGTTCTCTACATTGAAGAATATCAGATAATATACTTAATAAACATCAAAAAGTAAATATCATCTAAGCTTGTGATTTTTAAAAGGATATCCAATTTTAATATTTAAGATAACAAAATAAATATTCTACTGAAAAATCAAAACAAACTTAATATAACATGGCAATTTTATAGGGTTTAAATAATCAAAGATTTTGGATATTCACTAAAGACTCATTCTAAAAATTTTTTTTTGAACAAATGAATTTCTCTTAACCGTACAGAGGATAAGGCATGGGTATTGTCTTAGTCAGAGTTTCTACTGGTGTGATAAAGCACCATGACCAGAAAGAAACGTGGGAAGGAAAGAGTTTACTTCATATTACAGCTTTCAGGCCACTCTCCATCACTAAAGGAAGGGAGTTCAGGGACTTGGAGGAAAGGTCTGAATCAGAGGCCATGGAGGAATGCTGTCACTGACAGCTTTCTTAGCTTGCATCCTTAGGGCATGCCAGCACTACCCGCCCAGGGATGGCACCATCCACAGTGGGCGGGGCCCTGTCCCATCAATTAAGAAAATTCACTACAGACTTGCTTACAGGCAAATCTTATGGATATTTTTTTAATAATTTATTTTTTATTTCTTCAAGTTACATCTCAATCACAATCCCCTCCCTACTCCCCCCTCCAGTCCCACCCTTCCACCCTCCTCCCCCTCAACCCCCCCATCCTCTTCTCTTCTTTTTTTTTTGTTTAAGGTATTTCTTTTTTCCCCCCAACAGCTCTCCCTTTCAGTCCAAAAAATGGTTCTTTTTCTTATAACTATAAATACAATACAAAACAACAGAAATAAATAGGCCACAATTATAAGAGTTATATGGCTTAGCATACATTCCCAATGTCCAGTCCATATGTATTTGGCACCTGACTTTAACATTCTACTATCTAACCATCTCCATGAGTTTAAAGTTCTATATCTAACTCAGCTTTCATACTAACTTGCCTCATAATTTTAAAAATATCTTCTTAGATCCAGAACACCCTCTTGATTCCTAAACAACTCAAAATTTAACTATGAGACTCTAGCTATCTATTCTTCAACCACCTCAGAGACCTGAGAGGGATATATATTTTTTTTAAGTTGAGAATACCTCTTCCCAAATGACTTTACCTTATCCCAAGTTGACTTAAAACTAGCCAGGACAGGTATGCAACAAACACACTAGGAAAGTCACTTTCAGTTTGAGAAAATTCCATATATCAAGTGTGAATTTGTTAGTATAAGCAATAGAGTCCCTGAAAGGCCCACTCTGTCTACATCTATCACTAGTTCTATAGCCAGCAAATTCTTGATACTTTGATTTTCACCTCCTTAATTCTTTAAGATCACAAGGCTATGTTTGTGTTTCCGTTTTTTTTAATTTTTGCTACATTCTAGAAGTCTGAGGTCATTACTAGTATTTATGAATATTTGACATGCTTCCCTTCTGTTAGGAATCAGTATTTTGTTATATTTTGACCAATACCTGAAGGCAGTTTAAAAATGTATTTTTGTCAAGAGGGCAAGTCCATAGAACTTTTCTAAGGAGTAGAAGAGTAAGTCTGTGTGGTAGGTGACTGATCATCTTGTGAAGGCATTTTCTGAGGAATAGATTCATGAGTACAAAGAAAATTTCATATTTGACTTGATGTCTGGATCAGAATTTTTACGAGAACCATAAGAAAGCATTCAAGACTGACAGTATTTTCATCCACAGTCGAGGATGAATCTACACGAATTGCCAAGAAAAGGAGGAAGAATGTTTTCAGTGAGGTCAGTGTTTGATTTTATGCAGACAGCTTGGATAAATCCTTCTTATATACAGCCTGAAACACTGACTTCTCATGCGTTTCTGCTAAAGGTACAGCTTCAAAGCTTTGGCCCCTTGGATCACACCATTCCAATTCCTGTTTCCCCATGTATGTTCCACTTGGTTCTCAACACCTGAACTCTGGCTTCTCTTGGAAGTCACTTTGCAAATTTGCATAGTTGTGAAATTTGGTAGTTTTTTTTCTTGCAAAATTGTATATTTTCAAGGAAAGATCATGTTTTCTAACATTGTCAGCCTCTCACTTAGGACTTAAATGTTCCAAACATTTTACAAGATGAAATATGCCAGTCAAAGAGATTATATGTCTTCAATGAGAGAATACTGTTATGCATAGAAAATATTCCAGAAATCTGTTTAGGGTCTTTCCTCGAGTCTTTGACAGAACATAAATTTGTGGATGTAAAGTTAAAAAATTCATTAAGGTAAGGTCATTAAATAAAAACTACTGTGGATAGAGAAAAATTAATTATGAGACAAATACTCCCAGAACTAAAAAAAAAAGGCAAGGGATTATTTTGAATTTTTACTAACCAAGATGGAGAGGTCTCATTGGCGAAGAGACAATTCAATAGAAGCCTTAAAAGGTTCATGCTTTTGTAGTACAGGCTTGTTTGCTTAGAGTAAAGCCTACAAAAGCTTATAAATGGGGAAGCCAGAAGAAAGACACCCAAGTAGCTGCCCCCCCCATTATGATGAATGAATATGTGATGGAGAGATAGGAAAGGAGATGGCAGTGAGCAATAGATGGATATGAGGATATGAATTGTATAGGAATATCAGATATTCCTATAAAACAACATGAGGCCATGGTTATGTCCTGGCCTGGGCTTCTACCAAAGGCTATGTCAGGATCTGTGACCCTAATGTAGCCAGGGTCAGTGCTGATATCTGTGACTTGAGTTACCAACGGAAGTCATCCAGATTTCAGTGGTTTGGGTTGCTGCTTGAGACCGTGTTGATGTCCGGGGCCATGCTGACACTAGGGACCAAACTGATCTGAGTGGCCAGTGCTGACTCCTGAAGCAATGGTGACATCCTGGCCCAGGCTGCCGCTGAGGGCCATGTCTCGGTGAATGGTCCTGTTGCAGCTGGGGATGTCTGAGGAAGGTGATGCCACTGGGGACATACTGATTTGAGTGGCCAGCACCACCACCTGAGGCCATGGCGACATCTGTGCCTATGCTGCCACCTGGGACCATGTCTAGGTCTGTGGTCCTATCCCATCCAGGGTCTGTGTTGATGTCTGAGGCCTGTGTTACTACCAAAAGCCATGCAGATGTCTCTGGTCTGGGATTCTGTCTGAGGTCATGTTGATGTCTCAGCACTGTGCTAAGCTGGCCCTGCCCAAAACCTGGAAATCATGGAAGCGCTGCCTCTGACAGCATGGGTGCAGGAGAGCTTTCCCTGCCCTTCATTTGCATTGCAGTACCTTGGGCAAGGGAGAGATGCTTTCCCACCCACCTGCCCTATTTCCATTCATACCCTCCCCTATCTGCAGCAGGTGCAGGGGGCAGGTGACCTGGCCCTGATGGTGCAACAGCAGGAAAGCTGGCCCTATCACCTTGCCTGGGCAAAACAGGAGAGCTGGACTTGGTAGTGCAAGTGCAGGAGAGCTGACAGACTGACCAACTCAGCTTCCAGCCAGGACTGGATCCAGGACTCTGAGTTTGTCTACTTCAACATCTACCACATTAATGAACTGTTGGAGTACATGAAGAGGCCAGTCCTGCAGATCCTAAGCTGCCGGATACTATGACATAGGGTAACAACAGGATATCTGAGAGGATTCCCAGTGAGGATACAGTACTGATAGTTCTGTGGAAGCCAGAGGGCTTGAACCAGACATATGACTCATTATGATGAACATTTGCAAGTAAAGCTTTTTTGGGGAAAAGGGTATCCTGTCTTAAAGTGTTCATGAACATAAGATTATTCAAAGCTGTGTCTCTGACCCCCATCATTCTCTTCTTGCATGTCTCTTTTACTTGCATATTAGCATCCTGGTTAGTAACCATATTTTTCTTCTTTCTTCAGGTGTCTAATCACATTGTGACATACCTCAGCTTCTGCAGCAAGGTTTTTGTTTTGTTTTAATATTTTGTTTATTTGCTTTTTTTTTTCCTTTGTGGGGAAGTTTGCAAGGGCAGAGGGTGGGTATGAAGGGAGTAGGAGATGAGTGGGATTGGGATGCATGTTGTGAAATTCACAAAGAATCAAAAAAAGTTGTTTTAAAAGGCTTATAAACAAGCCTGAATATGTGTTGCTGATATACAAGTTTCATTAATGTCTAATAGGAAAAGGCTAGAATCCCTTAAACACATGTAGTGAAATTTAGCTGTCAGTAACATAAGCTGATAGTGTCTGATATCTAAAGGAAAATGATTAGACACCTGAAGAAAGAAGAAAAGTATGGTTACTAACCAGGAAGCTAATATGCAAGTAAAAGAGACATGCAAGAAGAGAATGATGGGGGTCAGAGACACAGCTTTAAATAATTTTATGTTCATGTACACATCATTATGTATGTATGCATTAAATATACAATGATGTAAAGGAAAATATGAACATAATGAGAAAATGGACACATAAAGTATCTTCTAGAGATAAAATTGTTAATGAATAAACTACAGAAGAGAGATGAAGAGAAAAAAGATTGATGATTTTGAAGACACAGTAATAGAATATTAGAAACAACATAGAAACAATAAAAAAAACAACTAGCAATGTATGTCAATGGGAGAACTTTTCTGTAGCATACAGGTGTTCTGGAGTTTTATCACCAGCACTGCAAGGAAGCAGAGCAAAACAAGGGGAAAGAAAAACACTGAAAAGGAAGTATATACATAAAACCCTACAGGAAAACAGACAGACACACACACACACACACACACACACACACACACACACACACACA
>CAJQZJ010027982.1:4852154-4936135 GCA_907164525.1 Lophiomys imhausi | reverse complement strand
CAATCACTCCTTCAAAGCTACATTGCAATATTGCCCAGTCATCTACACAGTGCCACACAAAATCTTAATTTGATAACTGGAATAAGGCACTATTATACTGGCAGGAGCAACTCCAAAAGACTGCAAGCATTGTTGGATACCAATCAAGGCTAAAGCAGCAAGTGCAGTGGGATAATGTTCTATTCTGTTCTTACTTGTGTCCACATTCCCGGGCAGAAAGATCTCCCTACTTTCAGGGACTGAACTGGCTGCTCTGTCTGAGTGGCTTCTGGATATGGGGGAGGAGTTGAAGGCGCCATGGCAATGGCTTTGTTTACACCAGCTGCCGCCAGCGTGGCTGAAGGCGTTGTAACAACAACTCCACCCACTCCAACTGCCGCTGACGTGTCAGGCACCATAGCAACAGCTCCACCCACACCGACTGCCGCCGACATGCCCTTTTCTTTTACCTTTTTCTTTTCCTTTTTTCTAATAACAGTCCTTTCCAATTGTTCTAGTAGAGCGTGTAGCTCTCCTTCAGTATCCGTGCTCTCTGAGTCCTCAAGATCTCTAAAATCTCTAAAATCTCTAAGATCGGGATAGAGAGGAACTTTCTTTTTGCCTCCCTTTTCACTGTCTGCCTGCTCAAATCTTTCGCCTTTGTTACTTTCCTTTCCACTGTCTACTTGCTCAGATCTTTCCCCTCCATCCTGAAAGACAGGATAGTACAGCTCATGTCTCACTTCCCTCCAGACATTTGGACAGAATGACCACCCACTAGGATCACTCAGAGGGGAAGTCTCATTATATGAAGGCGGGGCCAGCACAGGCGGCCCCGGACCTGAGGGCTCTATCCGGGTGCAGTCAGAACTCTTCCTCAAAGATGACTTCTCCATTTTCTTTGTTAACCTTTTAAGTTCCTCTTTAGACTCTGAGCTATCCTCTTCCAAAGTATCTTTCCCAGATTTGACCAAGCGCTCCTCTTTTAACTGTTCTAATGCCTTTTGTCCTTTTTCCACTGCCTTGCAATATCTCTGATCTCCTAAACAACTCCGAACAAGTCTCCAAATAGGCCGTGCTCCTCCCTGCAATGTACTTTGCTCCCAGGCAAAATCCAAGATCTCTCCCAAGCTTCTCCCAGCAACTGATAAAGGCAAGGCCAGCATTCGCTCCATTTCTGTGAGGCACTCTCTGCTTTCCTCACCTTGCTCTGCCAGTTGTGTCTTCTACTCGTCCGAATCACGGAACTTTATTGCTCCCTCCCGGAGACCTTATTGCCTCTTTACCGAGGTCCTTATTGCTCCCTCCCGGAGACTTTATAGTTCGCAACTTCCCGCGAAACTTTACCTTTTGTTTGCAATCTCCGCGAAACTTTACCTTTTGTTCGCTATCTCCGCGAAACTTTACCTTTTGTTCACTATCTCCTCGAAACTTTACCTTTTGTTCGCAATCTCCGCGAAACTTTACCTTTTGTTCGCTATCTCCGCGAAACTTTACCGTTTGTTCACTATCTCTGCGAAACTTTACCTTGTGTTCGCTATTTCCGTGAAACTTTGTTTGTCCTGATTTATCCTAGGAACTTACCAACGCGTTGCCCCTGACTGCAGGAGTTCTGAGTCTTTTCTGGGTCCCCGTACGGGCCACCACTTGTCGCGCCTCCCCTTGTCCAGCAAGGATGACGCAACTCACAAAAGCTCTTCTCCAGCAGTTTATTCAGGTCCCTTGAAAACAGTCTTAATTCCAAATTCCAAATGCCCGGGCAGACCCAACCCACAGGCTAAATACTAAAATGAACAGCCAGTCAAGTAAAGCCAAGTGGTGCTATCTTAGAGGCCTACGTATGCGGAAGCAAGCCAGATCAGCGGTCTATGCCAAATATGAACTTATTATCATAGAGAGCGCTCACTGTCGGGCTGGTGGAAGGCGGAGACCAGCGGCATCTTTAGGGCGCGGCACTTCGCAGCTCTCTACAATATTCCATGATCAAGTAGGCTTTATCCCAAGAATGCAGGGATGGTTCAACATATGAAAATACATCAACGTAATTCACCATATAAACAAGCTGAAAGAAAAAAAACCACATGATCATCTCGCTAGATGCTGAAAAAGCATTTGACAAAATCCAAAACCCTTCATGCTGAAAGTCCTGGAGAGCTAGCATACAAGGACCATACCTAGAAATCATAAGGGTGATATATAGCAAGCCAGTCACCAGCATCAAATTAAATGGAAAGAAACTTAAAGCATTTTTTTAAACTCAGGGACAAGGCAAGGATGCACACTGTTGCCATATCTCTTCAACATAGTACTTAAAGTTCTTGCTAGATAAGACAACTAAGGGAGATCAAGGGTATAAATATTGGAAATGAAGAAGTCAAATTATCCCTATTTGCAGATGGTATGATAGTATACATAAGTGACCCCAAAAACTCCACCAGAGAATTCCTACAACTGATAAACACCTTCAGCAAGGTGGCTGGATACAAAATTAATTCAAAATAATCAGAAGCCCATCTTTATACAAATCATAAATGGGGTGAGAAAGAAATTAGGGAAACAACACCCTTTGCAATAGCCACAAACAATATAAAATATCTGGGAGTAACTCTAACCAAGCAAGTGAAAGACCTGTATGAGAAGAACTTCAAACCCTTGAAGAAAGAAATTGAAGAGGACATCAGAAGATAGAAAGATCTCCCATGCTAATGGATAGGTAGGATCAACATAATAAAAATGGCCATCCAACCAAAAGCAATATACAGATTCAATGCAATTCCAATCAAAATAACAACACAATTCTTTACAGACCTCGGGAAAATAATTCTTAACTTCATATGGAAAAACAAAAAAACCCAGAATAGCTAAATTTATCCTGTACAATAAAAAAAAATAAACAAAACATCTGGAGGTATCTTAATCCCAGATTTCAAGCTATAGTACAGAGCAATAGTAATAAAAACAGCACGCCACTGGTATAGAAACAGACCAGTGGATCAACAGAATCGAATTGAAGACCCAGGAATGAACCCACACACCTATGGTCACTTAACATAGTTTTTGACAAAGAAGCCAAAACCGTACAATGGAAAAAGGACAGCATCTTCAACAAATGGTGCTGGTCCAACTAGATATCGACATGTAAAAGAATGTACATAGACCCATACTTATCACCTTGTATAAAACTTAAATCCAAATGGATTAAAGACCTTAACATAAAACTGGACACTAAGTCTAATAGAAGGGAAAGTGGAGAAAAGTCTTGAACTCATTGGCACAGGTGACAACTTCCTGAACAGAACACCAATAGCTCAGGCTCTAAGACCAACAATCAATAAATGGGACCTCATGAAACTGAAAAGCTTCTGTAAGGCAAAGGACCCTGTCATTAGAACAAAACGGCAACCTACAGATTGGGAAAAGATCTTTGTCAAACCCACATCAGACAGAGTGCTAATATCCAAAATTTATAAAGAATTCAAGGAATTAAATGCCAAGAAATCAAACAATCCAATCAAAAAATGGGGAACAGAGCTAAACTGAGAATTCACAAAAGAGGAATCTCTCATGACTGAGAGACATTTGAAGAAATGCTCAACACCCTTAATCATAAGAAAAATGCAACTCAAAATGACTGAGATTCCATCTCACACCTGTCAGAATGGCTAAGATCAAAAATTCTAATGACAGCAGATGCTGGCAAGGTTGTGAAGAAAGGGGAACACTCCTCCATTGCTGGTGGGAGTGCAAACTTGTACAATCACTATGGAAATCAGTCTGGTGATATCTTAGAAAAGTTGGAATAGCTCTATCTACCTCAAGACTCAGCCATACCACTTCTGGGTATACATCTAAACGATTCCTCATCAAACCACAGGACATTTCCTCATCTATGTTCATAGCAGCCTTATTTGTAATAGCTAGAAACTGGAAACAATCCAGATGTCCCTCAACCAAGGAATGTATATAAAAAAACAAAAACAAAAAACAAAAAACAAAAAAAAAAATCCTGTGGTACCTCTACACAATGGAATACTACTCAACTATCAGAGACAATGAAATCATGCAATTTGCAGCCAAATGGATGGTACTAGAAAAGCTCATCCTGAGTGAACAAACCCAGACTCAGAAAGATGCACATATTTGGATTTTAGCCATATAGTACAGGATAATTATTATACCACTAACACATCAAAAGGAACAGGAACATAGACTTTGTTGAGGACACACTTTGTCCCAGTGGTGCTACGATGTAGGCCCCAAGTATATGAGGAGGCTCTTGGCACTCATGTGACTGCTGAGCTGGGGTGGGGGACTGATATGTGGGGACACCCCACTCTGGAGGAGTAGGATGGACAGATAAAAGGGTGGGACTGGGAGGGGTGGAGGGGGGGCACTGTGATGGAGATGTGACTTGAAGTAGTGAATAAACATTAAAAGAATGCAAAAAAAGAATTATAATAAAATGTTCTGTAACATCCACGAATCTTGAAATAATGAATAATATAAAACGTGCACTGAATGTTATAAGATAATGGCAAAATAAAGCTTCTACATAACTAAAGAGATATAAATGTAAACAAGACATCAAAAGCTCAATGATTCTGCTCAAACCAGTCAGTATATTAAAAAAAAACAATTAAAATCTCATCCAGTTATATGCTAGAAATTAACACACTTCACAAAATATTTATGTGGAAATGCAAGAACTTTTTGAAAGTTGAACAAACTTTAAATTTTCTATTACCTGACTTGAGTCTCAGTCAAACCCACAGTAATCAGGACAATATATTTATATTTGTATAATAAAAAGCAACGTATTAAAAACAATTTAACAAATATTCATTTTATTAATATTATAGTTATGTTTTAGTATTTCTACTAAAAATCTTTCATAAGTTTTTTGTAATATGGTCTTTTCGTTTTCTGTTTTAAGTGCAATTCATTTATTGTGTGAAGAATGAAATTTATTTAAGAATCAATCACCACATGGTGGCACTGTTGACTCAGAAATTGCTAAACATATGAGGCTGTTACAGGATTCGCAGACTTTAAGCAGCTGTGTCCTTTTGTGTCTTCAAATGGGTCCTCTATATCAGTGAGTAACTATGCCCTATGTTCTTAAAGGAAGAAATGGAATGGTCTTTTCATTATAAATATTTATGAATAAAGAACATGCTGCAGCACCTGTCAATAGACACTAGCAAACATTTTAAGTATTGTTGAATTTTGTTTGCCATTTGTCCAGCTGCTTACACAGGAAATACTCCAGAACAAAATGGGGAATAAACTTTTGCTGAAGACTAGACTTTGGTACCAATGCTCATTTTGAATATCCACGACAGTGGCTGGTAGTGTAGTGGTGAGAAAAAGCTGTAGTGCTTCACCGAGAGTGGTCAAAGCACTTACTCATGAACACCGTTGAATTGTCACCACAGGCTGCCAGCATCCAAGGTCAGGCTTGGGAAATCTTGCTCTGCTGACCTCTTCACTACCACCCCACTTATCTTTGCTAAAACCTCATCATAGAATATTCTGTATTCTGTGTAAATAACACATTCAACTTCTGAGAATTTAAGTGTGTGTATATATACACTTGGAGAAAGTTTCACTGTCTACTTTGCTTCCTATAGAGTAGCTTATACACGAGTTAACATCTAAGTAATTATCATATTTAATAGTCTTGGAACCCATAAGATAATGATGCATATGCTCCTTTTCTATATTTATATCATACATTTAATAAAATGATAAAGGCAGTTACAGGCAGCTGGATATATATTAATTCTGTAGGAAGTGATGTTTTGTAAATAATGTGAAACGATTCCTGCTGAGGAATTCTCTGCAAGCAAGTCCATAAGCTCCAGCAGGGGAAGGCTCTTCATCTCATAGGCTGACTCACATACTTAGTTATCCACTGGGTATCAGATGTGACACAGGAGCCCAAAAACTGATTTTTGAAAAGGTCTCATATAGCCCAGGTTAATCTGAAGCCCAATGTGTATCCCATGTTGACTGGTACTTCATTCTTCTTGCCTTGGCCTCCTGCATGCTCCATTTACTGCTTCATTACATACCTCACACTCAGACCAAGAATATTTGGAATGAATTGATTGAACAAATACATCTTTGAATTTTTTCTCAACTTAATCAAAAGCTCACTTGTTAGGGTGTTAAGGGGTCATTAGTGGAAAATTTTGAAGAATCCCTGATGTAGATCATAGCCAATCTCTTTATGAGAACTGGTTATACAACTCATGGAGGTTCTTGTTGAAAAATACCTCTTGAGTATTTCTAGAAGGGAGAATCAGAGCTACGAGTCCCAACATGGTCCAAACACTCATGAACCAGTCCTTGTCCTTACTATATCCAGCTAGTATGGAAGGTTCTCCTTAACCTTCAAAAATAAATGAGATTCTGTAAACTCTATGCTCATCCTTCGAGGTCTGATTGAAAAGTTCTTGGTAAAAAGCCAGTAGGTAGATTGTGCTTTTCTTTGTGCTTTTAAAAAATGTTCTTAGTACCAACTAAATGTATTTATATATTTTTGTATCATATAATAACACCCTTACAACAATGTGTCTATCATTAAAAGAACTTTGGAGAACTGGGAGATAACTACATTCTTAACTAAATAACTTACATTTTTATTAAGTAACATGTTCTAGATTACTTTTTAAATGAAAACTTAGGCAATATGACAAAAATTGTTAACCATAAGGTCAGCTTTCTTGATTATTAACATCTTTGATCTGAGTTCTCCTGGCTTTGAACCTGGCTATTCACCACACATGGAAAAGCACATATAAAACTCCAAGTACAGTCTATTTTGAAATTTTATTGGTGGCACACCATCCATTAAGGAAAACACACTTTCATCCTTCTCTGCCAAGTACAGAGTAAACTATATCCTATTTTTCTGACAAGAGAGCTCATCTCATGAGTCCCAGAGTCATTTCTTTAATGCTGGTTGAGGGATACTGGAAATAAATAAACTAAAGATGAACATTGTGCTTTGAACATCATTAGCATACATGCAAATTTTGCTTCTGTAGTGACTCATTTGTATTCTTTTATCTTGTTTAAGGAATATTACTCGCAAAACCAGTAAATGTAATCATTTCATATATTATAGCAGTCATTTTATGGGTGAGTGGTGGTAGCACATGCCTTCAATTCCAGCACTTGAGAGGCAGAGTCAAGTCTTGTGAGTTCTGGGCCAGCCTGGTCTATAGAGCAAGTTACAGGCTAGCCAGGGCTGCACAGAAAAACCCTGTCTGAAAAAACCAAAAACTGAACCAAACCAAAATAGCAACAACAAAAACAACCAACAACCAACCAAACAAACAAAAAAGCAAAAACAAACAAACAAAACCCCAAAGTTATTCTATGGATCTAAAACCACATGTTATAATTTTAGTGTATGTTAGTGATCTCAGGAAGAGGCCAAAGACCTAGCTAGAGTCTCTCTGTGTTCTGGGTGGACTGGCTGGACTGTGTCAAAGTACCCAGGGAGCTGTCATGATACTTAGTCCAGAGTTGATGTAAATCACTAAGTTTTAAAGGAACAGGACAAGAAAGACTAGAGTTCAGTAAACATAAATTAGTAAGAGACTGAGGATAGCTTTTGATTTAATTAGCAGCCTTAGGGAATGAAGATGAAATAAATGACAGATGTTTATTTGTTGTTCCTGAATGAATTAAAATACATTTAATAATCTAATGCAGAACCAACATCAACTTTATAACTAGTAACCTATACAACAGCTGTTGTTAGTTAAATAATCCCTTAATATCCGTGTCCTCATTATAAACTGGAGATTTAAATTAAACCTGTAAGTTGTTAATTGATATATACATAATATGTGTTTGGAGTTGTGTTTGCTGGGCTCATGGAGGGTGAAGCATGTACAACACAAATTGAGCTAATATACAGCAAAGCAGCTAATAAACACTTGTCTAAAAACTAATTAATGCACAGTTCAATATGAGAAAAACAGAATTGGCTTTTAAAGTTAATGCCCCATGGTACATGGATCATAGTAACCTCTTAATAAACATTTGTTGAATATGGTGGCATATGGGAATTTGGATACACATTTTAAGACTTATCCATAAAATCTCCCTTGTATCATGCTGCATAGGGATGTCTCTGCTTTGTCTTACTTAAATCAAGTAAATCCTAAAACCAGTTATTCTGCATATTAGTTTTTTTCTATACCTACTATTTGTGTTAACATATAATTGAATTTCATTTTCAGCAGTAGTTCAGAAAATGACTATGGAATGTAACCCTTTTTGGAGCTTTACCCCCACTAGACAAGGTATTATACACCACCTAATCATAGTGCAGTGAAATTTTAAATAGGTATACAGTGAGCATGAATTACATAAAACAAATACCTGAATGTTCAAAAAATCATTGCTATTAACATGTTGTCCTGGACTTTCCTATTTTCCATCTATAGTAAACACTACAAGCAACTTCTTTTACCATGCTTAATTCCTTCTCACTTGTGGAAACTAGCAATTTATAATTATCTCTCTTGAGAGATAAAGATAAGGTTTATTGTTTAAAGATGCTAAAGAAGAAAATTAAACACTACAAAGTACTTTTCATTGTTTGAATTGTGGAATTATTTTGCATTAGATACCACTGCTTTTCTTTTGGGATCTTTCTGCCCAAATACAATTATGAACTGTTGGATGTCTACATTTAGAACACAGGCAACATGACAGGACACAAAAAGTCTTACAGAATTCAAGTAAGGCATATATGAGAGGATACCTGCTTTTCACGCCCTGCTGTTCTTGGTTCTGTGTTCATTCTTTCAGATGAACTCACTGTATTGTTTCTCCATAGTATTATTCCCCTTCAGCCATGAGATCAATAATCTCTATTTGTAAGTTCCAGTCTTCCTCTTTTGCTTAAAGCCCCCTTTTCCTACCAGAAATCTCCGTAGACATGTTTGTTTGATATTTTTCCTTTCCATCCAAATTTCCACACCAACTCCTATAATTCTAGGTCTCAGCAAATCTGAGAGATCCTGGAAGGCAAATACTGTTAGACACTTCTTGTACGGGTCTTGATTCCCTGACTTCTGTAGCATCTAGAATTACTGCCATTGGAGGGGGTGCACTGATAGGAAGTCACATATATCCCATTCAACACCACCATGACTATCAAATCAACTACTGATTAACACTGTAACCTTGTCTCACCACTTTGGCAGCTAATCATTTGCAGAGTACCCAAACAAATATGATTCTTAAGACATTTGTACCTTCTCCAATGCTTCTCTTCTCTCTATCTTCTGGGATCTTAAGGACAGTTGGTAAAGTTGAGTCATTGACCACTCTATAATATAATGAAAACAACATTATTCAATAAATGTGCTTTCCAATCTTTTTTTAGTTTACAACTTGATTAAAGACTTTCATTTTCAGAAGTGTAAATAAGCTGTTTTTAAATGTTCCATGGACATTTAAAAAGTAAATATTTTCTGTATAAAATAAAGTTTATGATCTAAACTATGTATTCTTCACAACTTTGTCTAATTTAAATTTCTTTTAGATTTGTTTGTTTCTATAAATAGTTTATCAAATTTGATCACTATACATTTTCTTCTTCAAAGAATATATACGTTTATTAAATACTTTAGTGGTCCATATATATTTAAGAAAAATTGTGTTTGTTAATTACCTAGCATTTCTCTGATTCTTGATTTCAGCTTTTAATATTTGTAAAGGAAAATTATGTCAAAACTGACCCATGGAAGGATATTCAAAACAGACTTTTGTAAAGTACTACATTCCTGACTAAATGTGTAAACACTTTTTAGACAAAAAAATGGGATTAAGATCTTCTTTTAAAAACCAATTACTCAGTGACACAGATATCTGCCCATCTCAGTCTAATGATTTTCAAACAGATGTTCTCTTTTTGCTTGTTTCATTATAAAATGTTTATATGTATAAACAATTGTCTTATCTGGTTTGTTTTAGGTCTCTGTAGGAACAAACTTACAATAATACTTCAATAGTGTGGCAAATTTGTGGCAGGAGTTTTAATGTTTTGAGGATTCTATGTCTGATATTCATTTAGCCAGATGCTAAGGTTTAGGTTTGATATGAATCCTCTTCACTGGTTATTGTGATTGAAGTTTGACCCACAGATAGCTGCTCTAGGGATGTGGTAGAATCTTTGGGAGGTGGGCCTAGTTGCAGGCGTTTGGGTCATTGCCAGTGTGAGCTTGGAAGGACATTTTATTGGGGCTCCTTGGCTTCCTGTTGAAGATGTGACTTCTGGCTGGCCCCTTCTACATGGGTTTCAGCCATGATGTACCACTATTGGCTTCACTAAACGTCTAAACTATGGTTCCACCTTATCTTTGGCATTTACCATCCAACTATGAGCCTAAGCTAGTTATTTCATTATAATGATAGAAGTTGTCTAATATACACTGTTTATTCACTTTTTCTTTCTTCTTTTCATCATTTTTTTGTTTTTAATAATTAAAAAATCACTTAAGTGCCTTCTGTTGGCATATCATAGTGAGCATTAATGAGGTTTGTGACATTCTATAAAAAAATCAGGTTTTAACAAAATTTTTAATTTATTAATAATTTGTATAATGACTGGACATAATTTACCTTTTTTTCTCTCTGCCCCCTCAAGAGATGTTGACAAAGATGTGAAGATGAAAAAAAGATTTCTTAGTAGACTTATGAGTCAGTCGAGGTCTAGGCCATGCTCTAACAGGCCCACTTTGCAGTTGCCAGCTCCTATCAGCCCCTAGGGATGTGGTATTTGAATATACTTAAGTGGTTTAATATTTTCCACTTAAAGTTCCCACTTACTTCTATGGGTACCTCTATGGGCTACCCATATGTTCTGTTTATTCTCTAGTATAGTCTACAAGATAGCAAACTGTTGTTTTCTTTCATTGGCATTTTGGTTGGCAATTCATAATGTTATATTATATTTTATTTTTGGTGGGAAATGGTAAAAGTTGAGAGAACATCTGCTGTGGAGTGTCATGGACCATGCTGAGAATTTTCCTTTATGTCTAGTATTCTCAGACTGATTTGCTGAAAGGCCTCATTCACAGATATCTGATAGCCGAAACTATTTGTAGGACTAGCTTGCAGTGAACTTTACTTTGAAATCTCTTCCTCGGGCATTTTCTGAGTCAGTGGAGGTGGGAATAGTGTAGAAGACCATAACATTTTCAGAGCCCATAAATGTATATCCTCTCAGCTTTCCATGGATTCCAGCTATTCTTTTTTTCTGTTTTTTAAATAGGCAGCATCAGATAATTTGGAACTGAAAAGAGGAAAGCCATATTTGTTAAAGTCATAACTTTTCTAGAATTTTCATGAGGTTCTGAGCTTTTATTTTAAAATTTAGATTGGTAGATTTCTTTTTAGCCTACTCATTACTAATTCTCAAACAATGTGTCTAGTGCACCTTATCTAGATTCCCAAGTTGGCGGGAACCTCCTAAAATATACGTGGTGGAAAGCAGACAATATTATTAACACTCTGTGTATTTTACTATCCCACAGTGAGTCCAAGTGCCTGTTTCAAGGATCCCACTCAGGGCTTGCATAGAGATGAAGATGGTAGCTAGCTGCATAAAAGGCTAGAAGCCTGGTGGTGGTGTTTTAGAGAACAGATGTGTAGCAATGTTTGGCTAGGAAAGGTATAGAAGGTCTACTAATATTCAAAGAATTTAATCAAAAAATATTCTGGGAATTTTTAAAGAAAAATGACGGAAGCCATACCTTTCTAAAACCAAATGGCAATTCAGAGCTACAGGAATTTAGTAAGCCTATTGATAAAAATAGCAAGAAATCTGAAGTTGTTTTGATGATTACTTGACATATATGAACCAAAATCTTGTTCCAGCTAAGCTGGAAGCTATTTGGGTGACTTAAGAGTAGATAATTGCTTTTTAAATTTTAACTCATTTTCAAAATGAGATATTCGGATACATTATTCTTCAAGATCACAAATGAATACAAATTCACTGAAAATTCTTGATAGGTTAAAGACTGAAACACCCCCCAAGGACTGTTAGTCCCTTATTGGGAATTGGGAAGATTTTTATAACAAATGCTTGAATTCATCACATACTATGGATGATGGATCAAGAAGTTAAGTAGATGAATAAAGTAGGTTCTTTACTGGTCAGTAAACTGCTAACACAAGTTAGTTAATGAACAGTACAACCAGAACTTCAAAGATGGATGTGGTATATATGTGCTCAACAACATGGCTTCCGAGAAGACCTCCCAAAGACTAAGACTGATTTAGATATTGTTGAATATTCAATCTGCCAAGAACAGAGGCCAATGGTAAGTCCCTAGTATGGCATCTGCTTGTATCATTATATAATAAGTAACTTAGTTCATTTTGACCTCAAAACAAAATAATTTAAATGTATTTAGAGAATGTATAATGACTGCAGTATAATTGAGAACATTTCTATCCCTCCAAAAAGAAACCTCACAGGCACTATGCATTTACATCCCTGGAAATACTTTGCAAAGGGATAGATGATGTATCAGATAGATGATACTTTTCAATGATAAGATGTTATTTTCTTCGATGCAGATGAACTTAGTGATTATATGTAGATATACTCTACATAAGTGTTATATGTTCTCAGTGGTTAGAATACATTGATCTTAGAACCAATAGGTGGAATTAGCATGTGTTCTTGTTATTGCTTGTGGTTTCTTTCAAAGTGTTCTGTACTCTTAAGATTGATTATTACTGAGGGTGTGGGAATGTTAGAGGTGGAAGAATTGTTAAGATGATGAGTCTAGGGTAAGTTAGGGTCCTGGGGGCATCAAAATAAGGATAGATTCAGAGTTCTTGCTGGGCTTTCAAGAGCTCATGAAAGGGTTCTTGAGTCCATATTATTAGATGGTAGGAGTTTTGGTTAAATAGAAAGAGCTGACCTGGCCCTCTTGTCTTCCACCCACACTAAATTTTACCATTGTATAATATCCATCGAAAAAGTCCTTACCAAATATAAGATGATACCCTTAATCTTCCTAGAACAGTGATCTAACAAACCTTTCCCTTCACAAATTGATCTAGCTTCAGGTAACTTGTTAAATTAATGAAAAGTGGACTAACACAAAATTTTCACTATCATGTCAGTAGTGAATTCAGGAAATGTTTGCTTCTGTCCCTACTATTTTGGACAACATATCTTCAATATGCATTATCCAATTTTACTGCATAGTGACATGACTTTTCCTTCTACAAAGTTTATATTCAATAACTGCATGATTGAGTTACAAAAAGAAGCTACCAAAACATCTCAGAAAGTTTTAAGTAAGTTTATAAATTTGTATATTTAGCCACATGAGGCCTGTGGGTCATGGGTTGTACACACCAGAATGAAAGGTTATGTATGGCTCTTGGATGGGATTGCATTTGCCAAGGAACACATTATATACTTAAACTTTTAGTTATCATTGTTCCCAATATTGTTAAGTATCTTAGTTCACTAAACTGGTGTGCCAAACTCTCTTGATAATCAGAAAGTGTTAGGATTCTTTGAACACAATGTGTTCACTGAAGAAATGATTGGAACCTAGCTGATTTACTGAGATGTCTGCTTGTAATCATTTGCCAATTTTACCAGTAAGTAGGTATAATCACAAATAATGTCCTTAAAGTATGATCTCCAGGAATCCAGATCTCTCAGGAATAATAAAGAGCCCTGCCCATTTTGCCAGAGGAGCTACTTGTGTCAGCAGAAGTTCTTGCTGCTTATATGGGATGGATAGTGCAGGAAGGAAATGGTGAGTCCTAGCCAACCCTAAACCAGCTGAACTTGTTGGGACTGTTGTTTGTTCCACTGTCATTTTTCTTAAATGATGAGAAAAAACTGAATGCCAGAGGGAATTGCATTTGAAGTAAACTTACTTATAAAGCACAAGGGACAAGTGGATACTGTAGTTTACTACTCAGAGTCTATCTATTGGAATGAGGCATTGGTTTCCCCAGGGGATGTAAATGTTGATTTCTGAGAAGCTTACACATGTACATCCCTTGCAATTGCCCTCAAGTATGGGAACTTCCCTAGTAATGGTGATAAACTCTTGTTTAGGCATTCCATGTCTAACTCCTGGTCAATGTGTAATTCAGACCCGTGTGTTAACTCAAGGCATCTTTGAAGTACCACTTCAACTGTTCCTAAGGAATGATTGAAATCTAGGAAGTGTTCCCTCTGCCTAATTGGGCTTCTCCAACTCCATAGAGGCATTTTTTCAAAGTATATAAAAAAGCATTTGCACTTAGTTCTCTGAGTATGTTTTCTAGAAAATTTGTATCAGACTATTAATTTGCCTTAAAAATTACCTGAAGTAATAAATATTAAAAAAATTACAGACAATGATATGTTTACCATTGTTTGTTCCTTTTGGGACAAAGTCTTTTTATATAGTCCAAACTGGCTATGAATTGTCAATTTTCTTGTTTCATAAAGTATGTATACACTAGACATAACACCAGGTAGAACATGGTACTCATTAAGAACTTGTAGTTCTGCTGTCTCAGTCTCCCAAATACTGAGATTATAGGTATGTAAGACCTTGTCTCACTGATGTGGTTGCTTCGATTTCATTACCCAATAAATACATGTGCTGAATTATCATGTGATATTCTATAAATATGTATGATATTTTATGGCAATTAAAAAATTACATGGTATGTTAAAACTGGCTCAGCTCCTAAAAGAAAATTGAGCAATTGATTTTTTTTTAGTAAATATAAGATTGTAAGCAATCAGAAAAGCTAATATAGTCCTACTCACTTTATTCTCCCCCTTTTGCCTAAGCAAGCTTGCTTTCTTGATTAATAAAGAATTGATTCAGTCTATGCTTATACCACTCTGAGTGTGCCTGGTCTTGTCTAAAAAGATTAATTCAATTTTCTAGTTCCTAACCCATTAAAGAGTGATCTTTGAGCATGGATGTCTTTTTCCTAATAACAGATTCAACGGATTTCATTAAATTATTATAATTGATGTACCACTAGGTAGAACATGGGATCATTAATAAGATACAATATTATCAAAATTGTTACAAAATAAATCTATTCCATCAAGATTCCAACATAATTATGTGGGTAGTTGCTTTTTGACAGAGTTATGTCTAGATTTCTTTTAAGGGACAAATCACTGAATGTTCATCAACTAACCAGACAAGAGGTTGCCTTGTAACCTTGTGTTAGAAAGTATGTATCACTGCTGGCCTCAATGTTATGACTGTATTATAGTATTTACTTACATGTAGGAGTTACTGTCTTATTATATGGTTTTTCATTTAAATAAACTAAAATCCTGTGATCTAGCAGTTTATTATAATTAGCATATGTAACATTAATGTACTGTACATTGCAAAAAAGTTGGAAGAATGGAGGTTTGTAAAAATATTTGCCATACTGAGAGACACCTGAAGAAATGCTCAACTTTCTTAGTATCAGAGATACGCAACTCAAGACAACTCTGAGATTCTATATCACACCTGTCAGAATGGCTAAGATCAAAAATTCAAATGACAGCACATTGTATAGAGGATGTGGAGAAAGGGAAATACTCCTCCATTGCAGTAGAGTGAAAACTTGTACAACCATGTTGGAAATAAGTCTGCGATATCTTAGAAAACTGGGAATAATTTTACCTCAAGATCCAGTGATACTACTCCTGGGCATATATCCAAATGATTCTTCACAAAACCATAAGGACATTGGCTCAACTATGTTCATAGCAGCTTTATTAATAATAGTTAAATAATGGTACAACCTAGATGTCCTTAAACTGAAACATTGATGATAAAAACTGTGGTATATTTACACAATGGAATACTACTCATTATCAGAAAGAAGAAAACCATGCAATTTGAAAACAAACCGATGGAACTAGAAAAGCTCATCCTGAGTGAGCTTACCTAGACCCAGAAAGATACATTTGGCATGTATCTAGATTTTAGATTTATAGAAAATGATAACTATTCTTCAACCCATAGACTCAAAGAAACAGGAATCTAGCATATCTGTCTAATGAAAAATTCTACCCAGTAGTAGATGAGCTACCACCCGGTAGTAGCTAAGACAGAGGCACTTTGTCAAACATTAGGTGGAGCTCTGAGAGCCCTATCTAAGAGAGGGAGGAGGAATAGAGAGACCTGGAGGGATAAAGATCAAAGCATAAAGATCAACAGAACCAACCAAGCTAGGCCCCTATAGGCTTACAGAGACTGAAACACTAACTAAAAAAAAAAAAAAAAAAAAAAGAAAAAAGATTAAACTTGACCTATGTCCCCCCTATACTAATATAGAGGATGCACAATTTGGTCTTCATACAGTTCCCTTAGCAAGTAAGGGTGGGGCAGTCTCAGTCACAGGCTTTGTTACCTGTTAGTGGGATACTTTATCCTAGTGAAGCTGCCATATTGGGACCCAGAGCAAGAAGAAGCTCTTAGCCCTCATGTGACTGATGAACTGATGGGGAGGGGTGATATGTGAAAGGTCTCTATACCAGAGGAGTAGGATAGTTGGGAGAGGGGATAGAGGGTGGGAGGATGGGACCAGGAGGGGAGGATGAAGGGGGCTATGATCAAGATGTAACGTGAATTAATAAATAAATGTTTTAAAATGTTTACCATAATGAAAAGATGAAGATTTTAGGTAATAAATATGTCCAATCTGACTTAAACATTAGGCAACTGTATATGTATAACAAAATACTATGTAGAATCTCAATAATATTTATAGATTCTTATATTCTTTTTAAAAAGTTTATTTATTTATTTTTATTTTATATATATTACAGGAGTGATAGACAGTTGTGAGCTGCCATGTGGGTGCTGAGAATCTAATCCAGGACCTCTGGAGGAACAGACAGTGCTTGCAACTGCTGAGCAATCTCACCAGCCCCAGATACTTATATTCTTATGTATAGGTTAAAATAAGTAGAAAAATAGAAATAAATTAATACATAATTAAGAATCAAAATTCATGTAACTGGGAATTACCTTTATACACATTCCACTTAGCCACATCTACCACATAAGTCATCATTTAAATGTACTAACTTTGTAACTGCAAAACAACCCAAATTTCCAATATAAGATGACACACAACATAATTATTTTGGTGTAGGATAAACTACAAAGGTCCCAGAATGCAGAAACAGACCATTGTATACATGTTCAGCTGATTTCTAAGAAACATCACTGTGTATACAGGAAAGAATATTTTATCTTTTCAATAAATGGTGTGATTTTGCATAGTTGCTGTTATAAAACACTGTGACAAAACCAACCAAAAAGAGAAAAGGTTTATTCTGGCTTACAGCTAAATGTTCATCATATTCATCATGGCAGGGGAGCCATGACAGCAGGAGCTTGAAGCAACTGTTGGCCTCACACCCACAATCAGGAAGCAAAGAGTGATGAATACTGCTGCTTCTCAGATTCCTTCCTCCACTTATGGCTTAAGTCTTAGGCAGTCTAGGGACCCAACCAGGGTATAGTGCCAATAACAGTGGGTGGGTGTTCCCACCTCAGTTAAATCAATCAAGATTATCCCTGACAGTCCACAGGCCCATCTCCCAGGTGAGTCTAGATTCTATCAAGTTGGCAAATAGCTATCATAGATATTTACTAAGAGAGAAAGGATCTTGACTGCACCCTCACATTATATACCAAAAGTCACCTCAAGATGATCTGCTGAGATAAAAGTGTAAGACGGAGTGAGGGAAAGAGATTGATTGATTCATTGATTAGAGAGAAAAAAAAAAGGATGTAGTTTTTATAATTGTGGCATATCCAAAGAAATCTTGCATTGGTTAGAAAATATTGAGCACAAAAGGAAAAAAAACCTTTAAAAATAGATTAGATTAAAATTAGAATGCTTCTCTTCTTCCTCTGTTCCCCAGATCCAATTCCCCAGCTCTACAGCAGAACACTTGTGGCAGCCTTCCCTGTCCCCTTGCTCCCATCTCCTGTGGATCTCACAGGTCTTTGCTTTCTATCCTCTCTCCCTCCACTAATTTGTTTGTCCTAGTCCCTAAACCTTGCAGATACCTCCTACTAACCCAAATCATAGTCTTCCTAGGACAACAAGTAGGATTAAGGCGGGCCCACACTTCTCCTACTCCTTATATCCAATTTTCCAGTCTCATTCCCAGTTCTATAACAGGAGAGCTACTTCACTCTCCATTTCCTCTCATACTCTATCTCAAATGGATTACAGAGATCTCTTCAACCTTCTTTCCCATAACACATCCCATTATCCCAGCGTCCAACACTAGCAGGCATTTCCTGAGATCATACCAGCTGAGCAGGCCAAGAAAGCAGGCAACATACAGGAACCACACTCTGAAAATCCAAAGAAGAAAACAGAAATAAAGTGAAAAACCATCTACCTAACAAGGGCAAAACATGCTGTCCTATAATTATCACAAACGTGGTAGCCTAGATTCCAGCATAAAAACATAATGAATGACCACCAGGGCAATATGTCACTAGAGCCCAGCTATCCTACCCTAGCAGGCCCTGAATATTCTAATATAGCTTAAGAAGAAGAAAAAGACCTTGAAACCAACTATGTAAAGATAATAAATGTCATTAAAGAAGAACTGTCCTTGAAAAAAAGACAAGAAAGTACAAAGAGTTGAAGGTAATGAATAAATTATTCAAAACCTTAAAAAATGGAAATAGAATTGTAATAGTAATTAAAAAATCCTATAAAAACTGAGGAAATTCGGGACCCAAGTCCAGAAGACATCAAAAAAGATTCCATATGGCCAGAGGTCCCAGACAAAAAAAAACAAACAAAAAAAAAAAACAGAGCGAAATGTCTCCAACAAAAGAAAGCAATGCTATTCCGTCCAGCCCGAACCACCTCACCACAACTGAAACACATGAAAACGACGACAATTCTACATTATGGAAAGTGATAGAGTCCCTTCAAGAAGAACTTAAAACTATGAAGGAATTCAAAGAAGCCACAATTTTACAAGTCAAAACAATGAATAACAACATTAAAGAGCTCCAAGCCAAGGTGACCCAGCTTGAACAGGAAAAGGATAAAGCAATGAAAGATCTCCAGGCAAAAACAAGCAAACTGGAGAAGGAAATGTACAAAACGAACAATACCATTCAAGACATGAAAATAGAAATGGAAATAATAAAGAAAACACAGTCAGAGTTAAAAGAGGAAATGGAGAATCAAGAGAAGAGAACAGGAACTACGGATGTGAGTATGAAAAATAGGATGCAAGAGATGGAAGACACGATCTCAGGCATGGAAGATTCGATGGAAGAAATGAGTACAACATCCAAAGAAAATGAGAAAGTTAAAAAAAATCTCTCAGCCACAACATCCAAGAAATCAAGGACTCAGTGAAAAGACGGAACCTAAGAATTATAGGCATAGAGGAAAGAGAAGACTCCCGACTCTATGGTCCAGGAAATATCTTCAACAAAATCATAGAAGAAAACTTCCCAAACCTAAAGAAAGAGATGCCAGTAAAAATCCAAGAGGCTTACAGAACACCAAACAGATTAGATCAGAAAAGAAACTCCTCTTGCCACATTATAATAGTAAACTCCAAATGTACAGAACAAAGAAAGGATATTAAAAGCTGTAAGAGAAAAAGGCCAAGTCACATACAATGGCAGACCCAGCAGAATCACACCTGACTTCTCCTCAGAAACTGTAAAAGCTAGAAGGACCTGGATGGATGTCCTACAAGCCCTGAGAGAACAGAGGTGCCCAGCCAGACTACCCAGCAAAACTCTCTATCAACATAGAAGAAGAAAACAAGATATTCCATGACAAAATCAAATTCAAACAATAGCTCCTCACAAACCCAGCCCAGCCCTACAGAAGATCCTAGAAGGAAAATTCCAACACAGAGAAGATAACTACACCCAAGAAAACAGAGGAAATAGAAACCTCCACAGCAACTAAACAAAAAGAAACACAAGACAGCCAGCTATACCAAAATAATGGGAAATAATAACCCCTGGTCACTAATATCCATCAACATCAATGGACTCAACTCGCCAATAAAAAGACACAGACTTACAGACTGGATCCGTAAACAAGACCCATCTTTTTGCTGTATACAAGAAACACACCTCACTATTGAGGATAGACACTATCTCAGAGTAAAGGGCTGGTAAAAGGTTTTCTGAACAAATGGACCCAGGAAACAACTGGAGTAGCCACCCTAATATCAAACAAAATAGACTTCCAATTGAAATTAATAAAAAAAGACAGAGAAGGGCATTACATATTCATTAAAGGAAATATCCACCAAGAGGTCATCTCAATATTGAACATCTATGCCCCAAATACAAGGGCACCTACATTTGTAAAAGAAACACTTCTAAAACTTAAATCACACATTGATCCAAAAACTTTAATAGTGGGAGACTTCAACACCCCACTCACAACTATGGACAGATCATCAAGACAGAAGTCAAACAGAGAAATAATGAGTCTAACAGAGATCATGAACCAAATGGACTTAACAGATATCTACAGAACATTTCACCCAAACACAAAAGAATACACCTTCTTCTCAGCACCTCATGGAACCTTCTCCAAAATCAACCATATAGTTGGACACAAAGATAGCCTCAACAGATACAAGAAAATTGAAATAACCCCTTATATCTTATCAGACCACCATGGGATTAAAGCTGGACTTCAACAACAAAAGAATCAACAGAAAGTCTACACTCACATCAAATTGAACAACTCTTTACTAGAGGACCACTGGGTCAGGGAAGAAATAAAGAAGGAAATCAAAGACTTCTTAAAATCCAACGAAAATGAAGACACAACATACCCAAACCTATGGGACACAATGAAAGCTGTGCTACAAGGAAAGTTCATAGCACTAAGTGCCTTCAAAATGAAAATTGTGACAGCTCATATTAGCGAATTAACAGCTAAACTGGGTGAATTGGAAAAAAAAAAGAAGCAAATACTTTCAAGAGGAGCAGAAGGCAGGAGATCATCAAACTTAGGGCTGAAATCAACAACTTAGAAACAAAAAGAACTATACAAAGAATCAATGAAACCGAGAGTTGGTTCTTCGAGAAACTCAACAAAATAGACAGACCCTTAGCCAAATTAACTAAAAGACAGAGGGAGAAAACACAAATCAACAAAATCAGAAATGAAAAGGGAGAAATAACAACAGACATTGTGGAAATCCAGAGAATATTTGGGTCCTACTTTAAAAATCTATGCTCCACCAAATTTGAAGACTTAAGTAAAAGGGACAATTTTCTTGATAGATTCCACCTACCGAAGTTAATGAAGATCAGATAAAAAGATTAAACAGCCCTACAACCCCTAAGGAAATAGAAACACTCATTAAAAATCTCCCAACCAAAAAAAGCCCAGGGCCAGATGGCTTTAGCACAGAATTCTACCAGACCTTCAAAGAGGAGCTAACACCAATACTCTTCAAACTCTTCCACCACATAGAAACAGAAAGATCACTGCCAAACTCATTCTATGAGGCCACAATCACCCTGATTCCTAAACCACACAAAGACCCAACAAAGAAAGAGAACTTCAGACCAATCTCCCTCATGAACATAGATGAAAAAATACTTAATAAAATACTAGCAAACTGAATTCAAGAATACATCAAAAGTATCATACACCATGATCAAGTAGGCTTCATCCCAGGGATGCAGGGATGGTTCAACCTACTAAAGTCTATCAAGGTCATTCACCATATAAACAAGATGAAAGAAAAAAACCACATGATAATCTCTCTAGATGCAGAAAAAGCATTTGACAAAATCCAACACCCCTTCATGCTAAAACCTCTGGAGAGAACGGGCATACAAGGACCGTACCTAGAAATAATAATATACAGGAGGCCAGTGGCCAACATCAAAATAAATGGAGAGAAACTTGAAGCATTTCCTCTGAACTCAGGGACAAGACAAGAATTTCCACTTTCACCATATCTCTTCAATATAATACTTGAAGTTCTTGCTAGAGCAATAAGACAACGAAAGGAGATCAAGCGGATAAACATCAGAAACGAAGAAGTCAAATTATCCCTATTTGCAGATGATATGATAGTAAACATAAGCGACCCCAAAATTCCACCAGAAAACTCTTACAGCTGATAAACACCTTCAGCAAAGTGGCTGGATACAAAATTAATTCAAAAAAATCAGAAGCCCTTCTTTATACAACAAACAAATGGGCTGAGCAAGAAATAAGAGAAACAACCCCCTTCACAATAGTCACAAACAATATAAAAATGCCTGGATGTAACTCTAACCAAGCAAGTAAAGGACCTGTACAACAAGAACTTCAAGCCCTTGAAGAAAGAAATGGAAGAGGCCTTTAGAAGATGGAAGCATCTCCCATGCTCATGGATAGGTAGGATCAACATAATAAAAATGGCTATCCTACCAAAAGCAATATATAGATTCAATTCAATTCCTATCAAAATACCAACACAATTTTTTATAGACGTGGAAAGAGATATTCTCAATTTCATATGGAACAACAAAGAGACCAGAATACCTAAATCAATCCTGTACAATAAAAAAACATCTGGAGGTATTACCATCCCAGATTTCAAGCTGTAGTACAGAGCAATAGTTGTAAAAACAGCATGGTATTGGTATAGAAACAGACCAGTAGATCAATGGAATCGAATTGAAGATCCAGAAATAGACCCACACACTTATGACCACCTAATTTTTGACAAAGAAGTCAAAACTGCACAATGGAAGAAGGACAGCATCTTCAAAAAATGGTGCTGGTCCAACTGGATGCCCATTTGTAAAAGAATGAAATTAGACCCATACTTATCACCTTGTACAAAACTTAAGTCCAAGTGGATCAAAGACCTTAACATAAGACCGGTCACACTAAATCTACAAGAAGAAACAGTGGGAGAAACCCTCGAACTAATTGGTACAGGTGACAATTTCTTGAACAGAACACCAACATCTCAGGACTTGAGATCAACAATCAATAAATGGGACCTCATGAAACTGAAAAGCTTCTGTAACGCAAAAGACACTGTCATTCGAACAAAACAGCAGCCTACAGACTGGGAGAAAATCTTCACCAACCCCACATCTGACAGAGGGCTAATATCCAAAATCTACAAAGAACTCAAGAAATTAAATGCCAAGAAACCAAATAATCCAATCAAAAAATGGGGACAGTGCTAAATAGAGAATTCACAAAGGAGGAATCCCTAATGCCTGAGAGACACTTGAAGAAATGCTCAACATCCTTAACCATCAGAGAAATGCAACTCAAGACGACTCTGAGATTCCATTTCACACCTGTCAGAATGGCTAAGATAAAAAACTCAAATGAAACCACGTGCTGGCGAGGGTGTGGAGAAAGGGGTACCCTACTCCATTGCTGGTGGGAATGCAGGCTTGTGCAACCACTATGGAAGTCAGTCTGGCAATATCTTAGAAAACTTGGAATAGCTCTTCCTCAGGACCCAGCCATACCACTTCTGGGTATACACCCAAATGCCTCTTCACGGAAACATAAGGAAGTTTCATCATCTATGTTTATAGCAGCCTTATTTGTAATAGCTAGAAACTGGAAAAAACCCAGATGTCCCTCAACCGAAGAATGGGTTAAAAAACTGTGGTACATCTACACAATGGAATATTATTCAGCTATCAGGATCAATGAAATTATGCAATTTGCAGCCAAATGGATTGAACTAGAAAAGCTCATCCTGAGTGAGCTAACCCAGACTCAAAAGGATGCTTATGGCATTTATTCCCTTATAGTAGGATTTTTGCTATATAGTAGAAGGTATCGGTACTACAACTAACACACCAAAGGGAACTTGGACATAGACTTCTTATTTTGAATTTTTATTTTTTATTTATTTTTTCATATATTAGTTATATTTTTTTTCTATTTTTTAGTCTTTTTTTATCTATTGTCTGCTTATTGGTTTGCTTGTTTAGTAGTTCTCTCTCCTGGGCAACGAGACACTTTTCACTGATGGTACTGCTTCATAGGCCCCCAATGAATGAAGAGGCTCTTGGCCCTCATACAAACTCTCAACTGAGATGAGGGACTGTTATATAAGGACACCCCACCCCAGAGAAGTGGGATGGAAGGGTTAGGAGGTAAAGGAACAAAAAATGAAATGTGATGTTTCGGCCTTTTACTACTAATTGTCATAAACTGTTTAGGATAATTCAGAAATGCAAACTAATGGTTATGCAAGCCGGTCATTCTGTTAGGTACTATGACAGCCTATTATGGTTACTTTCTAAGCTAATCAGAAATAAACCTGCTACGAGACAAGCAACATCTGCTTACCCTAATATAAGAGATAGATAGGGCCTCTTCAAAAACCTGAAGAGATCTGCAGAATATGGCATTCAAAGATGTTTTCATAACTTTAGATTTTTTTATATCAAGACATATCAACTCCTGACAGCACCTCCTATTCTCCTCCAAGTAGAAGATGAGCATCGAAGAATCTCCAGTGGGAGATGATTGAATTAGTCGCAAGCCTATCTCTTGGTAGGAAAAGCCCCTTGCTCCAACTGTAGACAGAATGCTGTCCAAAAAGGACAAAACCTGGAAGCAGGTATGTCGACAGCCTAGCTCTGCCAAGACAGGGTAGGTAAGTCCTTCATAACCCCTGCTCTACAATCAATGTCTGTCAGAGAAACGGGGCCAAATGACTGAAGATCGATGCTGTAAAGTATGGAGAGAAAATGGGAACTTTCCAGGCAGTCATTGGTATGTCATTTCTTAGTTTGGGAAGCTGCAGGCCCTGTACTTCCTATAAAATCAGATATATTTATCCCTCTCAGGTCTCTGAATTGGTTGAAGAACAGATAGCTAGAGTCTCATAATTAAATTTTGAGTTGTTTAGGAGTCAAGAGAGTGTTATAGATCTAAGAAGATACTTTTAAAATTGTGTTGCAAGTTAGTATGAATGTTGAGTCAGATATAGAACTTTAAACTCATGATGGTTAGATAGTGGAATGTTAAAGTCAGGTACCAAATACATATGGACTGGACATTGGGAATGTACGTTAAGCCATATAACCCTCATAACTGTGGCCTAATTACCTCTGTTGTATTGTATTTATTATTATAAGAGAAAGAGCCATTTGTTGGACTGAAAGGGGAAACTGTAGGGGGAAATAAGATATACCTTAAACTTAAAAGAAAAAAAAGGGAAGAGGATGGGGGTTGGGGGTGGGAGGGTGGGACTGGAGGGGGAATAGGGAGGGGACTGCGATTGATATGTAACTTGAAGAAATAAAAAAATAAAGGGAAAAAACCCATAAAAACAAATAACCCCCCCAAAAAAAAACTGAGGAAATTCTTAAAATGATAAATTTAGGAATCCTAACAAGAACTACAGAAACAAACTTCTCCAGCACAATAAAGGATATGAAAGAGAGAATCTCAGGCATGGAAGATACAGTAGAAGAAATGGATACATACGTTAAAGAAAATGTTAAATCTAAAAAAAACTCGTGACAAACAAAATATTCAGAAAATCTGAGACACTATGAAAAAATCAAACCTAAGAATAATAGAAATAGAATAAGATGAAGACTCCCAGTTCCAAAGCCCAGAAAATATTTTCGACAAACCCATAGAAGAAAAATTTCCTAACCTAAAGAAGTAGGTGTCTAATAAGCATACAAAGCACCAAAAAGGGAGACCAGAAAAGAATGTCCCTTGCCAAATAATGATAAAAATAGTAAACATACAGAACAAAGAAACAATATTAAAAGCTACAAAGAAAAAGACCAAATATTATTTAAAGGCAGACCTATTAGAATTATATCTGACTTCTCAATGGAATCTCTAAAAGGCAAAAGGGCCTGGGTAGAGGTGCTGCAGACACTAAGAGACAACAGGTTGTAGTCAAAAATACTATATTCAACAACAATTTCAATCACCATAGATCTAGAAAATAATATTTCCCATGATAAAGTAAAAAATAAACAATAACTATCTATAAAACAGCCCTATAGAGAGTGTTAGAAGGAAAACTCCAAACCAAGAGTTTAACTACACCTATGAAAACAGATGAAATCTGAACCAGAAAAACCAAAAGAAGGGACACACACACACACACACAAACACAAATGCACCACCGTTACCACCACCACCAAAAATAATTACAACAAATGAAAGGATTCAAAACTCATTGGTCATTTATTAGGACCGAAGTTTACATGACCAAACTTTGGTCATGCCTCAGAAGCCTGGGAGTTTGAGTAGGCCCTAAACTCCAGGTCAACTTGCCCCAGAAACTATCACGTACTACCTCCTTGAGTTTGGAAGTTCCCTAACTGTCACTAGGAGACTGTCACTGGGAGACCAAGTTCCTTGTTCTTGGTATCAAGTTCCTGGACCTTTAGCCAGCACCAATGTATGTAGAGATAGTGATGCTATCCAATGAAATCACTGTTGCTTGATGATGCTTGGTTCTGCCTTGCTGAAACATACTTAATCTGAACTAAGATTTTACTTGGGATCCCCTCATTCTCTCTGCATGGAGGAGCTTTGAGGGTGACCCCAGCATGTTTGCTAAGTAAAACCTCTTGCATGTGCATTGTTCTTGAGTCCTGGTGACTCATTGGGTGCCCCAACTCAGAGGTTCATTTCTTGGACTTAACACATTGATAAATTTCAATATCAATGGTCTAAATTTTGCCATCGAAAGAAAGAAAGTAACAGAATGGATGCAAAATCAGAATCCATTTTTTTGCTGCATCCAAGAAATACACCTCAACATCAAGGATGGATATTACTTCAGGTAAAGAGTTGTAAAAAGATATTACAAATGAATGCATCTAAGAAATAAGCTGGGGAGGCAATTTTAGTCTAGCAAAAATAGACTTCAAACCAAAACTAACTAAAACAGATAGGGAATGGCACTATATATCATCAAAGGAAAAACCACCAAGATGATGTTTTAATGATTAACATCTATAACTAAATACAAGGGCACCCAAGAATGTAAAAGAAACTGTAATATGACTTAAATAACATATTGACTCTCACACACTCATAGTGGGTAAATTCAGTACCCCATTCTCGCCAATGGACTCATCTAGGCATAAAATAAATAGAGAAATACTGAAGCTAACAGACATTACAAATCAAATAGACCTAACAGATATTTACAGAACCTTTCACCCTAACACACACAAAAAATATACCTTCTTCTCAGCACCTCACAGAACATTCTTCAAAACTGACTATATACTTGGCCATAAGTCAAATCTTAACAAATACAAGAAAATTGAATAAACTCCTTGAAATCTATCAGATCACTATGGATTAAAGCTGAATATCAACAACAACAGAAACAAGACAATGCTTACAAACTCATAGAAACTGAAAAATTCTACTGAATGAAAAATTGGTCAAGACAGAAATAAAAAGAAATTAAAGACTTTTTAAAAGCATTAAATGAAATGTTTACAAAGTACATTCTAACTTATGGGACACAATGCAAATGGTTCTAAGAGGCAAATTCATACCACTAAATGCCTACATTAAAAAAATTGGAGGATCCAAGATGGCGCCGACCATAGAGCAGTGCATCTGAGTAGTAGGTGAATGAGATTAGTCATTGTGGAGTGAATGTGAGGTCCCCTAGGCTACAGTGAAGCACAGACGGTGTCTGAATGCCCACAGCGAACATTGAGACCAGTCACCAGGTAAAAGAGCCCACGCAGTTCCTGGTAACACAACCCTGAGATCAGCCAGCTCCGTCACCAGTCTGGAGAGGAGCTCTGGCTAGAGATCTAGCCCAGGAGCGGATCCAGCCCACGGCTCCAGCCACAGACCAGCGGCCCCGCCTGTCTGCCTGATATCCAGCCTGCGCTCGAGCCGCACCACAAGAGCAAAGGTAAGTGAGATTATTTTTTCCGGAGTTTCCAACATGGTGGCACAGTGTGCACTGTAGCGGAGAGGCAGAGACCTAACCCAGTCACAGCAAAGCAATTAGGAGCCAAGACTGCCTGCAAACAGAGCCCAGGCAGTGTGTTCTCCACAAATACTGGGGCGGGTGGGTCACTCACCCTAGCACCCAAGCATCTGAGGCAGTCAGCAACAGGCGCACTGAGGCCGGCATCTGTTGTGGGTGGAGCTCCCTGCCTGCATAGTCAGCCCAGCTGGGGAGCCAGAACGACTGGGTCAGTGAGAGGAGAACACAGACCCAACCACAGCTCTACCTGCCTTTCTGAGGAGACCTGTCAGCTCCCAGGTCCTCAGAGGCTAGCCCTCTCCCCACTCCAGTCCCCTCTATATTGGTCCAATTGGGTCACAATCAGTTGAGGAGAGCAGCAGCCACCCTCCTCTCCGAGAGCCAGTCAGTCTATTACAGGAATCTGCCCGCCATCTGGAGGTAAACACCAGGATCTCAGGATCAGCCAACCCCCAGGGCAGGGAGTTTTCCTGAGCACCAAGGTCAGGTAACAAAAGAAACAAACAGATAACACCTGGGTCCATCTGATGACAAAAGGTCAGCGCAAGAACATGGTAAAAAAAACCCCAAAACAATAGGATGTCTCCAGATCCTAGCAATAATGCTACAGACAACTCTGGAGCTGAACCCAATTGAAGCAAAGGAAAATGACCTTAATCCTACGCTTATACTAATAATAGAAGGCCTAAGGGAGGAAATCAAATACCTCAGAGAGCAACAACAAAGTACTGCAAAGGAGGTGATGGAAATGAATAAAGCGCTTAAAGGAATGGAAGACCTGAAAAGGGAAGTTGAAGCAATGAAGAAAATCCAATCTGAGACATCCATAGAACTGGAAAACCTTAAGAAAAGAATCGGAACTACAGACACTAGCATCACCAACAGAATACAAGAGATGGAAGAAAGAATTTCAGGCTCAGAGGATAAAATTGAAGAAATGGATACATCTGTCAAAGAAAATGTCAAATCTAAAAAAGTCCTGACACAAAACCTTCAGGAAATCAAGGACACAATGAAAAGATGGAATCTCAGAATAATAGGAATAGAAGAAAGAGAAGAGTCCCACCTCCATGGACCAGAAAATATCTTCAACAAAATCATTGAAGAGAATTTCCCAAATCTAAAAAAAGAGATGCCTATAACTGTACAAGAAGCTTACAGAACCCCAAACAGATTAGACCAGAAAAGAAAATCTTCCCGCCACATAATAATCAAAACACTAAATGTACAGAACAAAGAAAGAATTTTAAAAGCTGCTAGGGAAAAGGGTCAAGTAACATATAATGGCAAACCTATCAGAATCACACCTGACTTTTCTTCAGAGACTCTAAAAGCCAGAAGGGCCTGGACAGACATCTTGCAGACCCTAAAACACCACAAATGCCAGGCCAGACTACTATTCCCTGCAAAATTGTCAATCAACATAGATGGAGAAAACAAGATATTCCATGACAAAGCTACATTCAAACAATATCTATCCACAAATCCAGCTCTACAGAAGATGTTAGAAAGAAAACTTCAACCCAAAGAGGTTAACAACACACAAGAAAGCACAGGAAGCAAATAGCATGCCTGCAGCAAAAACAAAAGGAAAGAAGCTCACTCACACACTATTTCTACCAACATCAAGATGGCAGGAAGTAACAATCACTGGTCATTAATATCTCTCAACATCAATGGACTCAATTCCCCAATAAAAAGGCACAGGCTAGCAGAATGGATGTGAAAACAGAATCCCACATTCTGCTGTTTACAAGAAACACACCTCAGCAAAAAAGATAGACATTATCTCCAAGTAAAGGGCTGAAAAACATATACCAAGCAAATGGACCCAAGAAAAAAGCTGGAGTAGCAATTCTAGTATGCAACAAATTGGATTTTCAACCAACATTAATCAAAAGAGATGGGGAAGGACACTATATACTCATCAAAGGAAAAATCCACCAAGATGAAATTTCAATACTAAACATCTATGCCCCAAATGTAAGACCACCCACATTCATTAAAGAAACACTACTGAAGCTCAAATCCCACATTGAACCTCACACATTAATAGTGGGAGACTTCAACACACCACTCTCACCACTGGACAGATCAACAATGCAGAAACCAAACAGAGAAATAATGAACCTCACAGATATCATGAATCAAATGGACCTAATTGATATCTACAGAACATTTCACCCCAAAACAAAAGAATACACTTTCTTCTCGGCACCTCACGGAACCTTCTCCAAAATCGACCATATAGTCGGTCACAAAGCAAGCCTCAACAGATACAGGAAAATTGAAATCACTCCTTGTAACTTATCAGACCATCATGGAATAAAGCTAGGCTTCAACAGTAACAAAAACAACAGAGTGCTTGCAAAAACATGGAAACTGAACAACTCTCTCCTCAATGACCTCTGGGTCAGGGAAGAAATAAAAAAAGAAATTAAAGTCTTCTTAGAACTCAATGAAAATGAAGGCACAACATACCCAAACTTATGGGACACATTGAAAGCAGTGCTAAGAGGAAAGTTTATAGCTCTAAGTGCCTTCAAAAAGAAACTGGAGAATTCCTATACTAGCCACCTAAAAGAACACCTGAAAGAGCTAGAACAAAAAGAAGCAAACACTCCCAAGAGGAGCAGACGAGAGGAAATTATCAAACTCAGGGCTGAAATCAACAACTTAGAAACAAAAAGAACAATACAAAGAATCGACAAAACCAAGAGCTGGTTCTTTGAGAAAATCAACAAAATAGACAAGCCCTTAGCTAAACTAACTAAAAGGCAGAGGGAAAATACCCAAATCAACAAAATCAGAAATGAAAAGGGGGAAATAACAACAGACATTGAGGAAATCCAAAGAATCTTCAGGTCCTACTTTAAAAACTTGTACTCCACAAAATTGGAAAATCTAAATGAAATGGACAATTTTCTTGATAGATTCCACCTACCAAGGTTAAATCAAGAACAGGTAAACAAATTAAACAGTCCTATAACCCTTAAGGAAATAGAAGAAGTCATTAGACGTCTTCCAACCAAAAAAAGCCCAGGCCCAGATGGTTTCAGCACAGAATTCTACCAGACATTCAAAGAAGAGCTAACACCAATATTCTTCAAACTCTTCCACAATATAGAAACAGAAGGAATACTGCCAAACACATTCTATGAGGCCACAGTTACCCTGATACCTAAACCTCACAAAGACCCAACGGAGAAAGAAAATTTCAGACCAATTTCCCTTATGAACATGGATGCAAAGATACTTAATAAAATACTTGCAAACCGGATCCAAGATCACATCAAAAGTATCTTACACCATGATCAAGTAGGCTTCATCCCAGGGATGCAGGGGTGGTTCAAAATTAGAAAATCCATCAATGTAATCCACCACATAAACAAGCTGAAAGAAAAGAACCACATGACCATCTCATTGGATGCTGAAAAAGCTTTTGACAAAATACAGCACCCTTTCATGATAAAAGTCTTAGAGAGATCAGGCATACAAGGACCATACTTAAAAATAATAAAAGCAATTTACAGCAAGCCAATAGCCAACATCAAACTAAATGGAGAGAAACTTAAAGCATTTCCTCTAAAATCAGGGACAAGGCAAGGCTGCCCACTCTCTCCATATCTCTTCAACATAGTACTTGAAGTTTTAGCTAGAGCAATAAGACAACTAAAAGAGATCAAGGGGATACAAATTGGAAAGGAAGAAGTCAAAGTATCCCTATTTGCAGATGATATGATAGTATACACCAGTGACCCCAAAAATTCCACCAGAGAACTTCTACAGCTGATAAACTCCTTCAGCAAGGTGGCCGGATACAAAATCAATTCAAAAAAATCAGTAGCCCTTCTTTACACAAAAGATAAATGGGCTGAGAAAGAAATAAGGGAATCAACACCCTTCACAATAGCCACAAATAATATAAAATACCTTGGGGTAACTCTAACCAAGCAAGTGAAAGACCTGTATGATAAGAACTTCAAGACCCTGAAGAAAGAAATTGAAGAAGATATCAGGAGATGGAAAGATCTCCCTTGTTCATGGATAGGTAGGATCAACATAATAAAAATGGCAATCTTACCAAAAGCAATATACAGATTCAATGCAATTCCTATCCAAATACCAACTCAATTTTTTACAGATCTGGAAAAAACAATTCTCAACTTCATATGGAATAACAAAAGACCCAGAATAGCTAAATCAATCATGTACAATAACAGAACTTCTGGAGGTATCACCATCCCGGATTTCAAGCTGTACTACAGGGCAATAGTAATAAAAACAGCATGGTACTGGTATAGAAACAGACCAGTTGACCAATGGAATCGAATTGAAGACCCAGAAATAAACCCACACATCTATGGTCACTTAATTTTTGATAAAGAAGCCAAAAACATACAATGGAAAAAGGAAAGCATCTTCAATAAATGGTGCTGGTCTAACTGGATGTCAACATGTAGAAGAATGCAAATAGATCCATACTTATCACCCTGTACAAAACTTAAGTCTAAGTGGATCAAGGACCTCAACATAAATCCAGACACACTAACATTAATAGAAGAGAAAGTGGGAAAAAGCCTTGAAATCATTGGCACTGGTAGCAACTTCCTGAATAGAACACCAATAGCTCAGGCACTAAAACAAACAATCAATAAATGGGACCGTATAAAATTGAAAAGCTTCTGTAAGGCAAAGGACACTGTCCTTAGAACAAAACAGCAGCCTACAGAGTGGGAAAGGATCTTCACCAACCCAACATCTGACAGAGGGCTAATATCCAAAATATATAAAGAACTGAAGAAATTAAACACCAAAAAATCAAATAACCCCATCAATAAATGGGGTACAGAGCTAAACCGAGAATTCACAGAAGAGGAATCTCTAAAGGCTGAGAGGCATTTGAGGAAATGTTCAACATCTTTGGTTATCAGGGAAATGCAACTTAAAACAACTCTGAGATTCCATCTCACACCTGTCAGAATGGCTAAGATCAAAAACTCAAATGATAGCACATGCTGGTGAGGATGTGGAGAAAGGGGAACACTCCCCCATTGCTGGTGGGACTGCAAACTTGTGCAACCACTTTGGAAATCAATCTGGAGATATCTTAGAAAATTGGGAATAAATCTACCTCAAGACCCAGCCATACCCCTCTTGGGCATATATCCAAAAGATCTGAAAAGAAACCAAAAGGACATTGCCTCAACAATGTTCATAGCAGCTTTATTTGTAATAGCCAGAAACTGGAAACAACCCAGATGTCCATCAACTGAAGAATGGATAAAAAAACTGTGGTACATATACACAATGGAATACTACACAGCTATCAGAAATGAGAAAATCATGCAATTCAAAACCAAATGGATGGAACTAGAAAAGCTCATCCTAAGTGAACTGACGCAGTCCCAGAAAGATAAACATGGTATGTATTCCCTTACAAATGGATATTAACCATACATCAGAGGATAACTATCCTACAACCCACACACCCAAATAGACAGGAACCTAGCATATCTATCCTAGGAAAAATTCTACCCACCAGTGAGTCATGGAATCTGCTGCAGGTTAGTGGAACCCCACACCCTAGATGGTGTGCCTTATCAAGCTCCAGTACAAGTGTAAGCTCTTGGGCCTCACATGACGCAAGATCTGAGGGAGTATGATATGTGAGGACCCACCTCATCTGAGGAGAAGGAGAGTACCAAGTAGAGGAACAAGGAGGGAGGGAGGGAGGGAGGAAGGGAGGGAGGGAGGGAAGGAGAGAGGGAGGGAAGGAGAGATGAAGGGAGGGGCCAAGAGGGGAGGAGGGAGGAAACTATGTTCTAGAAATAAATAATACTATTTTAAGAAAAGAATTAATAAGCTTAAAAATATAATAAAAATATAATATAAAATTTTCAAACTATAATTTACCTTACTGGCATGAAAAGAAAATGGCCTTAATTTCAGATTAGAATGTTAGACTGCAGGTGGCTACAGAGATTACACAAACTTGATAGCAGCTTAAAAGTTTTTTTTTTTGTTTTTTGGTTTTTTTTGTAGAAGTATAGGCTATTTCCATGGTTTGGCATTAAAAAGCAGGTAACAGGTTTAAAACACTGTAAATAAATTAAATGTGACAGCTGTTCAACCTGGTTTTACAAACCTCCAAGAGTTGAAAAAACTTAGAGCTAAGGTAAAATAATGCATGGTGTTAGCTCATGCCTTTACCTCCAGCAGAGACAGGAGGATCACTATAGAGTTAGTTGTCTTATAAATTCTAGAGTTACAAGAAACAGGGTGGTGATGGTGCACACCCTTAGTCACATCATTGGGGAAGAATACACCCTTAATCCCAACACACTAGAGACAGAAACAGGCAGATCTCAGAGCTCAAGGCCACCTGATACAAAACAAACTCTAAACAGAGAAAAACTTTGATCCAGGGGTGGAGGAGCACATCTTTAATCCCATCAGTTGGGAACCACATGTCTTTTATCCCAAAACTTAGAATGCAGAGACAGGCACATAGGATTTGGAAAGATTTAAGTTTAAAAGCTACTTACAAAAGGCAGGCTGCAATTCAAACAAATTGTCCTTTGAGATCTCAAAATATATACACTAAAGGTTTGTTTAGCTCCAAAATATCAAAATAATTTCTTCTTTAATCCGGATTGAAAGGTAATACTTTATATATTATCAAAAAACCAAATTTGCTCCAGGAAAAATATTACCTGACCCCCCCCAAAAAAAGGTAATTGTCCCAGAGTTAGGATTAGGGCAGGGCTCTGTTCTTATCTTTCCAGGAGATTTAAAGCATCCATTCAAGGAATCCAGGGACAACTGGACAACGGAAACCTCAGCAGAAAACAGATCAGACACCAAAGAAGACGAGTGGCCCAGATGATCCAGCCTTGCAGACTTCTTCAATAGCAGTTTCCTCAAAAGTCTATAACCACAACAACTCAAAATCGCTAAGATCATTCAGCTCCACAGACTACTCCAGCCAGATCTTCAGTAAAGTTCTGAAGATCAGCTTCTGTCTATGAACTTCGTAGGACATCTAAATAGCTGAGCACAAAGGGACTGAACATCAAATGATTCTATTAACATTTTTAACCATTTTTCCATTCTTATTTGGGCCCCAAACAGGTTTACTACGTCCCAAATCAGCAGGAAGTCATTTTAAGAGAACAACGTCCCATCCCCAGAAGGTGGGGAGGGTGTTCGCCCCCTTTGGTTATTTGATAGATAAAAGAAAATTTTGTTATTTAGGGGAAAAGACTACAAGCTGTTAAATGGTCTTGTTAAATGGGTTTTGGAGGTTAGACCCAGGGACTTCTCTCTTTTGCTTTTCTGTATCCTCCTTTCTCTCCTATATAGGAGTGAACAGACTTGAGAAAAATGGGACATAGACATAGTATAGGAAAGAACAAGAAAAAAGGACAGATTATTGAATATAGCTTTATACCTTTGTATACTGATACAAAATTAATATTATATTTGGCTAAACTGGTATTGATCATTGTATATTAATGCAAATTTAAGATTGTATAGGGCTACATCGGTATTGATCTTTGTATATTGATACAAAATTAAGATTATATTTGGCCACAATGGTATTGACCCTAGTATATCAATGTAAAATTAAGATTGTATTGGGCTACGTCGGTACTGATCTTTTATATTGATACAAAATTAAGATTATATTTGGCCACATTGGTATTGATCTTTGTATATTGATACAAAATTAAGGGTAACGCTTCTTAAAGGTATTGTTTGTAGTAATACTTAAAAATGAAATGTCAAGTTTTGACCTCTTGATACCAACCGACATAAACTGTTTAGGATAATTAAGAAACGGAAACTAATAGTCATGAAAACGTGTCATTTTGTTAGTTACTATGACAGTCTATCACAGTTATTTTCTAAGCTACTCAGAAATCAAGTTGCTAAGAGACAAGCAATATTTGCTTATCTAAATATAAGAGATAGGTAGGGCATCTTCAAAAACCTCAAGAGATCTGCAGAATATGGCATTCAAAGATGTTTTCTTAACTTAAGATTTTTTGATATCGAGACATGTCAGCTCCTGACAGCATCCCCTATATTACTCCAAGTAGAAGATGAGCATCGAAGAATCTCCAGTGGGAGATGATTAAATTGGTGGTAAGCCATTCTCTTGGCAAGAAAAACCACTTGCTTCAACTGTAGACAGACTTCTGTTCAAAAAGGACAAAACTTGGAAGCAGGTAAGTCGACAGCCTAGCTCTGCCAAGACAGGGTAGGTAAGTCCTTCATAATTCCTGCTCTACAACCAATGTCTGTCAGAGAAATGGGGCCAAATGGCTGAAGATTGATGCTGTAATGTATGGAGAGAAAATGGGAACTGTCCAGGCAGCCACTGGTATGTCATTTTTTAGTTTTGGAAGCTGCAGGCCCCGCACTTCCTATATAATCAGATATATTTATCCCTCTCAGGTCTCTGAGGTGGTTGAAGAATAGATACCTAGAGTCTCATAGTTAAATTTTGTGTTGTTTAGGAATCAAGAGGGTGTTCTGGATCTAAGAAGATATTTTTAAAATTATGAGGCAAGTTAGTATGAAAGCTGAGTTAGATATAGAACTTTAAACTCATGGAGATGGTTAGATAGTAGAATGTTAAAGTCAGGTGCCAAATACATATGGACTGGACATTGGGAATGTATGCTAAGCCATATAACTCTTATAATCGTGGCCTATTTATTTCTGTTGTTTTGTATTGTATTTATAGTTATAAGAAAAAGAACCATTATTTGGTCTGAAAGGGAGAGCTGTTGGGGGGAAAAATAAATACCTTAAACTAAAAGAAAAAAAAAAAAAAAAGGGAAGAGGATGGTGGGGCTGAGGGGGAGGAGGGTGGAAGGGTGGGACTGGAGGGGGGAGTAGGGAGGGGTTTGTGATTGAGATGTAACTTGAAGAAATAAAAAATAAATTATTTAAAAAAAATTGGAGAGATCTCATACTAACAACTTAACAACAAAGCTGAAAACTCTAGAAGAAAAAATAAATAATCACACCTCAGAGGAATAATTCACAAGAAATAATCAAACTTGGGGCTGATATCAATAAAATAGAAACAAAAAGAGAAATACAAAGAATCAATGAAACAAAGAGATGTTTCTTTGAGAAAATCACCAAGATATACAAACCCTTATCCAAATTAACTTAAAGACTTAATGAAAATATCCACATTAACAAAATCAGAAAGGAAAAGGGGGATGTAACAACAGAAACTGAGGAAATCCAGAGGTTAATATAGATATACTTTAAAAACTCATATTCCACCAGGATGAAATATCTAAAATAAATAGATAATTTTCTCAGTAGGTACCTCTTTACTAAAATTAAATCAAGATCATATGAACAATTTAAATAGATCTATAAGCTCTTATGAAATTAGAACAATCATTAAAAGTCTCTCAACCAAAAAAGTCCAAGGTTGGAATTTTTAGCACAGAATTCTACCAAATTAAAAAACAACAAACAAACAAAAAACCAACACCAATAATCCTCAAATTATTCCACAGAATAGAAACAGAAAAAATATGGCCCAGTTCCTTTTATGAGGGCCCAGATACCCTGATACCCAAACCACACAAAGGTAGAGTGAGAGAGAGAGAGAGAGGCAAAAATACTCAATAAAGTAATCACAAACCAAATTCAAGAATACACAAAAAGATCATCCATCATGATCAAGTAGGCATCATCCCAGAGATGTAGAATTTGCTCAATATATGAAAATCAATAAATGTAATTCACTACAAAAACAAACTGAAAGAAAAAACATCACATGATTATTATACTAGATGTAGAAAAGGTCTTTGACAAAATCTAACACTCTACATAATAAAGTCCTGGAGATATTAGGGATACATAAACATAATAAAGACAGGACTTGTATGCTAATGAAAGAATTTGTGCATATCTAGAGTTTGTCTTGGCAGCAGAAAGTTTAGGGATTATACATTATTACAAACATTGGGCCATCTGCCCCAGGGTTATTTCTCGATCTACCAGACTGTCATCTGCATGTGAATGTATGTGGAAAGTCAGGAAGCTAGATGTTTTAAAGTATTCAAGATGACTCTTTAAATTATTAAAGTTTTTGAAATACTGTTGCTATGACTATGGTTTTCTCCATTGCTAAGGGAAGTGATAGATAGTCACACCATGGTGCTCTTACTACTCTGCATTCAGTATCTTATTTTGGTAATTTGCTAAAATTCAGTGGACGGAATTGAGATCACTGGAGATGTAAATAACATGGTTACCCAGTAGTTACCAAACAAACTATAGTCCATACAGCTACTTCTGACATGCTCTTCTCACAAAACAAAGACACACATGTGTCTTTTTAAAAAAGAGATTGGAAATGAGTAGGGCACACCTCCAGCATTGTTCTGTGGAACCAAGCAGCAGGTACACTCTATGTCTATCCCAGTGACAATTTACTTTCCTAAGTGTATAGTGATCATAGCAGTTTACATACACAGAAGAATGCTTTCCCTTGCCTGCCTGTCAACTATATTTTTACTAAAAAAATATTAGCTATTTATAGAAGAGCAAAATAGATTTCAAATGAAAAGTTCATATTTTAGTTGGCTTATCTAGAGTACTCACTAACAAAATTCCCAGTAATCACTTCTAAAGACATAAGGACAGGGATTAGCAAAATGTCTGTTGGTAGAGTAGTTGCTATGCAAATTGACCTGTATTCAAAGCCTATAGCTAACATAAAACAAAAACTAAAACAAACACAGTCACAAACAGCAGTGTAGAGAGCTGCGATGTGCCGCGCCCTAAAGATGGCGCCGGTTTCCGCCTTCCACCAGCCCGACGGTGAGCGCTCTCGGTGGTAAACAAGTCCATATTTGGCTAAGACCGCTGATCTGGCTTGCTTCCGCATACATGGGCCTCTAAGATAGCACCACGTGGCTTTACTTGATTGGCTGTTCATTTAGTATTTAGCCTGTGGGTTGGGTCTGCCCCATTATTCGGAAGACTGTTTTCAAGGGACCTGAATAAACTGCTGGAGAAGAGCTTTTGTGAGTTGCGTCATCCTTGCTGGTCGAGGGGGACGCGACAAGTGGTGGCCCGTACGGGGACCCAAAAAAGACTCAGAACTCCTGCAGTCAGGGGCAGCGCTGGTAAGTTCCTGGGATAAATCAGGACAATAAAGTTTCACGGAGATAGCGAACACAAAGTAAAGATTTGTGGATAATAGCGAACATACGGTAAAGATTCGCGGAGATAGTGAACACAAAGTAAAGATTCGCGGATAATAGCGAACATACGGTAAAGATTCGCAGAGAGAGCGAACGAAAGGTAAAGTTTCGCGGGGAAGCAGCGAACCGAAAGTAAATTTTTAAACATGGGATTGTCTGAGTCACACCCAATTTTTCTGGCTCTTCAGGAGCTACTTTTAGCTAGGAATTTGAAGATTAAGAAGTCTACCCTAGAAAGATTTTTGAATGAATGTGATTCCGTGGCTCCATGGTTTGCGGTGTCCGGGAATCTTACGGTATCCTGCTGGGACAAATTAGGCAGGGACTTGGATTTTGCTTGGGAGCAAGGGACTCTGAAGCATGGAGTAAGACCGATTTGGAAAATGGTGAGGAGTTGTTTAGAAGATCAGAGATGTTGTAATGCAATCAAGGAGGGAGAATCAGCCTTGGAACTGCTGCAAGGGGAAAGATCTGAGCAGGTAGACAGTGAAAAGGAAAGTAACAAAGGCGAAAGATTTGAGCAGGCAGACAGTGAAAAGGGAAGCAAAAAGAAGGTTCCTCTCTATCCCGATCTTAGAGATTTTAGAGATTTTGAGGACTCAGAGGGCACCTTTTTGTAGAGGATCCACAGGAGAGGAAGGACCTTTTCCCTGGACTGGATGTCAGGAGCGCAGAGCAGTTTGGGTTCAACAAGTTTATTTTTCCTTTAGCCCCATGATTAGTAATAGAGTGAATAAGTCTTGTACAGGAATGCTTGATATATCTACTAGGGATCCTCAGCAGACTGCCACCAATCCTTTTGATTTGTGGCTTTTGTGTGGAGTAAATGGAAGTTGCATGGACTTGGGACTTGTCACTATGCTTGGGGGAGGAATTTATCAAAGAGGTAATTTTTCCCTAGGGTCTGCTACCAGATTGGATTTCTCTAGCGGTAGTGGCTCTGGTACTTGGAATTCTTTGTTTCATTCTTACCGCAACAAGAACTTTTCAGCCTCGCCAGTGTGTCTCTGGGCTCCTTTTCTGTGGATTGTAAGTAATGGGAGTGCATCCTTGGGTGAAGAAAAGTTAGTATGCACTCCGGGCATATGTTTTTATGCCCTATGCTGGAATGCCACAGCCTTTCCTGTGGCTGTGGTAACTAGAATGCCTCGATATGTACCAGTTCCTGTAGAGGCTCCTAATACCATGATGCTATTCAGGTTTAAAAGAGATTTTGGCATCACTGAAGCTATTGTTACTGCCATCACTATTGCTGCTGTGGGAGCTACTGCCTCAGCTATTGCCTTGTCTAGTTCTATACAGACTGCCAATGCCCTGAATAACATCTCAGCCACTGTGGAACAGGCATTGGATACTCAGACCTCTATGAATTCTCATCTCAAAGGAGGCCTTATGATAGTTAATCAACGCATAGATTTAATACAAGAACATATTGATTCTCTTTGGCAACTAGCACAATTGGGGTGTCAGTGGAAAATGCAAGGTTTGTGTGTTACTTCCGTGCAGTATCAAAATTTTACAAAGGCTGCAAATCTGTCTAAGCAATTGTCAAAGTTCCTCTTACAGGATTGGTCGGCTGAATTTGAAAATTTGATGAGAGAGCTGAGAGCGACAATCGTCCACATCAACTCCACTCGGGTGGATCTGAGCCTGGCTACTGGTTTGACTTCCTGGATACAGACGGCTATGGATCATCTTAAGGAATGGGCGGGCGTAGGCTCTTTGGCGATACTAATGATACTAGCCTCTCTGTTTGGCCTATGGTGCATCTACAAAATGAGAGCCACACAAAAGCGTAATGCAGCCATGATTATACAAGCCCTTGTCGCCATTGAGGCGGGCCAGTCCCCTCAGGCATGGCTCGCTGCCGTGAAGCCTTAAATCTTCACTGAGCGTGGTCCCTGCCGACTGAGGTATTCGTTCCATGGATATTAGGGTCTGGCAAGTCAATGACGGAGTGGACGGATAAGTCTCAGCCACCTAAGACAGGGCAGCCCCGAGTGGGGAGGCTGACCCAGAGACGGGTAAGAGTTTGAGCACCGCCCTCCTACAGGCTCAGGCCCGCCGTGAGATCCCCAGATATGGGGATTACGTAGCCTTTCCAGGGACTTCTACCAACTTTAGAAAAAATAAAAAAGGGGGATCTGTAGAGAGCTGTGATGTGCCGCGCCCTAAAGATGGCGCCGGTTTCTGCCTTCCACCAGCCCGACGGTGAGCGCTCTCGGTGGTAAACAAGTCCATATTTGGCTAAGACCACTGATCTGGCTTGCTTCCGCATACGTGGGCCTCTAAGATAGCACCACGTGGCTTTACTTGATTGGCTGTTCATATAGTATTTAGCCTGTGGGTTGGGTCTGCCCCATTATTTGGAAGACTGTTTTCAAGGGACCTGAATAAACTGCTGGAGAAGAGCTTTTGTGAGTTGCGTCATCCTTGCTGGTTGAGGGGGATGCGACACAGCAGGGATGATATGTGCTTGTAATCACAGTGATGGGGAGGCAGAGACAGGTTTGGGGTTATTGGCTAACCAGCCTAGGCACACAAAGACCCTCTGACAATATTTTTAGTAATAAGGGGTGACTGAAAAAAAGAGAGACACTGCAGGATGAATTTAGGCTTCTTAGCAGCAGGGTGGATCAGCCTCAGAAGGACTTAGCTCCTGGCAGAAACCTCTTTATTGTTATCCAAAGGGCACTTTTAGCAGGTCAGTTTCCACATTCCAAAACCTCTTATCTGATCTAGGAGTTGTCTGAAGGAACTATTATATAAGCAATTCTCAGCCATTCCAGACTTCCTGGTTTGGCAGGTATGTCTCTGGACTTATTTGTGCAAAGGCTCTGTGTATCCTTCAGGAGGAGAAACTCCATAAACCTCAGATAACAGTCATTGACTATTTACAAAAGGTAAATCTACTTGCCTAGGTGCCATCACTCTGGAATCCATGCCAGATACAATGGCTTTGCTAAAATTCTGCTACATCCTGTTTCATAAAACAAGGTTGACAGTGCCCACTGAATGACATGTGAGGTTGACTACTGACCAGTACATGTACACACATGCACATGTATACATGTACCTCCTCCTAGCAGGGTGACAGACACACACAGAGACACATGCAGACACAGACACACAGACACACTCACACACACACACACACACACACACACACACACACACACACACACAGAGAGAGAGAGAGAGAGAGAGAGAGAGAGAGAAATAAGGACAGAATTCATGCCTAAGTCAGTGGGGGCAGCCTTGTCGTCAAGGAGCTCTGCCACACTTATAGCAAAGAGTTTGTTCCATTTCCTGATTTCTAGAGTGTATGTCCAGTAATTGCCTTTAATTTTGAAGTGTTTCTTCTCCTGTCTTGCTCATTTTGTTAAAAGAAAGCTGTTAGAAACTTGAAAATGAATTTTCCTGCAACTCTTTCTTCTAATAACAACTTGAGTGGAAACCTAGATTACCCAGTGACACATTTTTTTCCAAGTTTCTAAGAGAACGTTTTATACTGAAAACTATTTTAATGACTTTGATATAATACAACGTATTAAGTCCATAACAGACCAATCTCCAACAGTGTATTTCTAGTTTATCAAGTTTTTAAATAACACACCTGAAGTAAACTCTAGAAAGATAACTGTGCATTTTGTTTTTGATCATTATATTCGTGTAGAGAACATTAACAAGGGTCTTCTAAGGGGTGCTAAGATTATAATTACCTATCTCCTAAAATACATACAAATCAGACTGTGCAAATTGAATCAAACCTCTGCCTTTTAACATGTATATTTGAAAATTACTAGCATAACATTTTGTCATATAGTCTTAACAATTGATCACTTTTTTGTTTTTGATTTTTTAATAATTTATTTTTTATTTCTTCAAGTTACATCTCAATCACAATCCCCTCTGTACTCCCCCCTCCAGTCCCAGCCTTCCACCCTCTTCCCCCTCAACCCCCCATCCTCTACCCTTTTTTTTTCTTTTTTAGTTTAGGGTATATCTTTCTTCCCCCAACAGCTCCCCCTTTCAGTACAACAAATTTAATTTAATTTCATTCTCTGGTAGAAGTGGATTTCCTTTCTCTTCTTTGTTAAATCATGTAAAGGTATATATATGGTTTGTGGAGGGAGGTGGAATAAGATATCATGAATGAAGTAATGTAGTATGTAGTTCTCAGAGGTAAAAGCCACTGAATTTCAAAGAGGGATTAGATTCTAAGCTACAGTCCAATGAGGCAGAAATCACATTACTTCCTCTATAGTTGTATTACTATAACAAACCAGGGTATACTCCCTTTGTGACATATCTGGTCATAGCAGATAAAATATTGGAAATGTGTGTGGATGATGATATTTTTTAAATGCTTACTCTAATTATGGAGAAAATTTTTCATCTGTCATATTGCTTAATAGAGTTTAATAAGGTTGGAACAGTTCTATGTGCTTGATAAAGAATGAACACAGTTAAGCAAGATCCTAATATAGATTTTGCTGTTCTGTGGTCTCTTTCATTCCCACATTATATTAGCTTTATCTAGGTTAGCAACAGAGTAAGGTCCTTTATTGCTCCACTGTGGCACTTTAAAGAAAATAATTATATAAGCCATTTGGGAACAGATTGCTCTTCACATTTTAATAAAACAACTTGATGAACAGTTGAAGTCTTGACAAAAAATGTTAAAGTCAGGAAATCTGACCTTTCATGCTTGTACAGAATGAAGACTTAAGGTCTGTTTCCCAGAGTTTTACATGAGAAGGGGCAGGGTGGGTGCTTGAGTCTGAAGAGTGGGGAAGGGGGTTGGACAGTGACTTTGGACTCAGGAATGTGAGCTGTAATATAGTATTTTCTGAGGTTTGATGAGAAGGGTGAAATCACCTTGAGATTTACTGTTCTTATCAGGAAGACACGATAATCTCTGAATTTTTCTCAGCATTTACTTCAGATTTATTGGTCTCAATGTAAATAGGAATTAATTTTTTTAAAATCTTGATTTATTTGGGAAGAAAGGTACAATAAATTGTTAAGGTATGATTACTTGCTTTGTGGGGTGTTTGGTAGCTTTTGGGATTATTTTCCAAGATACGAAATTATTTTCTGTGTCCTTGTTGCAGAAAGAGTGGTGAAGTACATGAGATATTACAGAAGAACCAAGTGAAGATTCAGAGTAGAAGAGTAAAATGAGTTTGGTCGGCTATGCCATGACTTTTTCTGACTAGTGAAGGAGAAAACCAGTTGTTAGACATCTAGGTTATTCCTGGAGGATTTCGAATGTCGCTGTGGCACCATCTGTAGTTATTTAGGGTGAAGTACACCCACAAGTGGTAAAGTTTGTGATCACCACCCCTCTTTTAGATCAGATCACTGCAGGGGATTCCAATTGAGCAGAGGTAGCAAATAGTTGCTGTAAGCCACAGCCTACCCCTCACCGATTGGGTTTTAAACCACTGAGGCAGAGGTGCTTTTGCTTACAAAGTTGCATTTTAGACACATAATATTCATGTTTCTGTCCATTCTATAAAATTGCTGTACATTCTTTAAAAAAATCGTCCTTCTCCTCCTGCCTTTTTTTTTTTTTTTTTTTTTTTTGAGAGAAGATTTCACTATGTAGCACAGGGTGACATCCAAATTGCAATCCTTCTTCCAGAATCTGGGATTATAGGCATTCTCAGTTTATTTATTTCATGTTCAATGACTGATAACAAAAATTTTAGTAAGGGTATCTTAGAGTTTTAAGTGGAAAATAGTTTTTCACAGCGCTTTCAATGCTCAAGTGAAAAGAAAACCTTATGATCAGAGACCTGCCTTTGTGAACGCCCTCGAGTAAAAGATAAGAAAATTATTTGAGAGTGACATTATTAATGGATGGGAGACAGACTTATATCTGATGAAAGAAATAAAGGGGTGTGTGTTTCTGCTGGAAAGGAAAACAACAGTGCATTGAGCAGCAATTACAGTGGAGGGAGTAATCACATGTGCTGGAAACTGAATTTAAGGAAGCAACTGGAGGACTTCACAACAGTTGTTGACCCCATTCTCACCCATTGATTCACTATCCATTTCTTCTATTGCCTTATCTGGTTTGAATAGTTTCTTTGGAGCAAAATGCTTTAACACACTAATTCAATAATCAGTGATTTATTTCTCTGGTACTATTTTAGTTTTTGCTAGCAGTAATCTCTCAGAGTTTTTGGCTTTTATTTTCCCCTCAGCAGCATTTCAGCTTTAAACAACCCTCTATAAATGTCTCCATAAAATGTAGTGTTTTACTCCATTTTTAGTAAGCATTCTATATTATATATACACAAATTCCAGATCTATTCTATTCATTTTTATGCATTCACAATCTTAAGATATGAACCTAATTTATTTGAATCTGTTCATCATTCCTTATAGATACAGTTTTAATAGGAGTGATTTGAAAGTATATCTCAGCAATCTTGCATTTATAGCAGTACTTTCTAAAATACAGGAAGTACATGCATGAATGTGTGTGCTCATTTATATGCAGTAAATGCTTAGAACCTTATTTGAACTATTCATTTATCCAGTGAACTCAAAGGAGGCCAACATAAAAATTTTAAAATGACAAGTGTCAGAAAATTGATAGGCCTTGTCATGGAAATTTTCAACTCTGTAAAGTAGAAATTATTCAGTATTCTTTATTTAGTATGAATATCAAACTTCCAAATTTGTACTAAGAGCATTCTAATGTTCTAATTAACCTATTTCTTAGCCAGAATTACTTACATAATACTTTCCTACCTCTGAATACTTATGGAAGGAAAGATCCACACTGTCCTTTGAAATTTGGCATCTTGGTTCCAAAAAAGCATGAGGCCACTGAAGATAGAAAGGGAGTTTGACAGCACTCTGTAGAACTTTTTCTGAGGACTCAAGAAAACACTCCAGGACCATAGGCTCTTTTTCCTCAGCTTGCTCTCTGTCACCATAGCTCTTCATATGCACTCTACTTCTGCATACTTGTTTATTGATAGCTATCATACTTTGCTGGATGACCTGGTATGTACTGCAAGTGGTGTTATGCTTAGAAAAATTGGTCATGTCCCCCTTAATAAAGCCATGATAGCAATTTCCATTCCGTTTCTTTCACTTAATCTTATTTCACATATTTATGTTATAAAAGGAAAATAAGAGTCAGATAATTTTAATAAGAAAATATTTCAAGTAATTTAGCAGAGAACTGATTCCAACCTCTTATTTTAAATAAAACTAACTTATGAACATATTATTATTTGGAGCAGGAGTGGTTAAGTTTTAGAACATGTTCCAAGCATGGAGTTGTGTGAGGATAACTCTGAATGCTTGTGAGAAAATTTCGAGAAAATAAGCCAAGAGGTTTATGTTCTCAGTTTCTTCAAAAACAGAATGTTCTTGTATTATAGCAGATAGGAATGAATTTATTTCAGATCATTCATTACAACTGGATATTGTTATTTGTTTATATGCCTCTATGGAAACACATGTTTTTGCTGTGCACAGCTTGTCTGCTATGTGTGGGTTGTCCCTCATGTGTGGCTTGCCCTTGTGATTGCACAGTTTACTCATATGACTCCTCTTAACACTGTATAAATTGTCTGATGCTCTAAATAAAGTTGGCTATTGCATGAGACATTAGTCCACCTCATTTACTGTCTCCATTCTGCCAGGTCCCACTGCCTATAGAGCAGTAGACAGTTAGAGCCCTGGCTGCTCTTCCAAAGCCCCAAATTGGATTCCTAGCATTCAAATGATGGCTCAAAATGATCTGTAATTCCAGTTCTAGTTACACAGGATCTGATGCTTTTTTCTGGCATCCATGGACACCAGCACATTGCACACAGATACACATGAAGGCAAAATACTCATGTATGTAAAATTGTTTTTAAAAATAGAATCTTCACTATAGTCTTTATTATTTATTCTTGTTGATTATTCTAGCTTCTATTTATGTGTGCCTCTGTGTTGACATTGCTATAATTTTAGTATATTCCATTTTGTATAAATATTTCTCTTCTTCCTCAAAGCTCCCTCAACTCCATGGGGAGGGTTGATAGAGATGCCTCACTTAGTGTGAAGAGTTCCAAACTCTCTTACACACTGCATGTTGTCTGGTTATGGATCTCTATATCTAATCCAATCTGCAGCAGGAGGAAGCTGCTCTGATGATTGCTGAATGAGGCACTGTTCTATGAATATAGGAGAATGTCATTAGGAGTCATTTTATTACTATATTCCTTTAACAAAATGGTAGTATTTGGTTTTCCTCTAGGTCTCTTGCCTATCCTGTCTCAGGTTCTTGGCCACCTAAGCTATACTGGGTATAGGTTCCATTTCATGTAATGGGCTTTAACTCAAAATGGATATTGGTTGGTTATAGAGTACAGGTTTTTAAAGTAGGTCCTTTAGAGTATCTGGATTTCCTTGTGTCTGTGGTTATGTCTCCCATTTCATATCTATCTAATATTCTGTCCCCATCTTTTAGTTAATTTGACTAAGGGCTTATCAATAATGATTTTCTCAAAAAACAAACTCTTTAGGTTGTTTGTTTGTTTCTAATTTGTTGATTTCAGCCTTGAGTTTGATTATTTCTTGCTGTCCTTTTCGATGTGATTTTTTTCTTTTTGTTCTAGAGTTCTCAGGTGTGCTGTCAAGTTACTAATATGAGATCTTTCTGCTTTTTAAATTTTTTTTATTTCTTCAAGTTACATCTCAATTGCAATCCCCTCCCTACTCCCCCCAGTCCCATCCTCCCACCCTCTTCTGCCTCAACCTACCCATCCCCTTCCCTTTTTTTAAAGTTTAAGGTATAGCATTTCCCCCCCAACAGCTCCCCCTTTCAGTCCAACAAATGGCTCTTTCTCTTATAATAATAAACACAATACAAAACAGAGGTAATTAGGCAACAATTATGAGAGTTATATGGCTTAGCATACATTCCCAATGTCCAGTCCATATGTATTTGGCTCCTGACTTTAACATTCTACTATCTTACCATCTCCATGAGTTTAAAGTTCTATATCTAACTCAGCTTTCATACTAACTTGCCTCACAATTTTGACAACAACTTCTTAGACCCATAACATTCTCTTAATTCCTAAACAACTCAAAATTTAATTATGAGACTCTAGCTATCCATTCTTCAACCACCTCAGAGACCTGAGAGGGATAAATATATCTGATTATATAGGAGATGCAGGGCCTGTGCTTGCAAAACTAATAAATGACATACCAGTTCCCATTTTCTCTCCATACATTACAGCATCGATCTTCAGTCGTTTGGCCCCGTTTCTCTGACAGACATTGATTATACAGCAGGATTTATGAAGGACTTGCCTACCCTGTCTTGGCAGAGCTAGGTTGTCGACTTACCTGCTTCCAAGTTTTGTCCTTTTTGGACAGTATTCTGTCTACAGTTGGAGCAAGGCGTTTTTCCTGCAAAGAGATAGGCTTGCCACTAATTCAATCATCTCCCACTGGAGATTCTTTGATGCTTATCTTCTACTTGGAGTAGAATAGGGGGTGCTGTCAGGAGTTGACATGTCTCTGTATCAAAAAAATCTAAAGTTAAGAGAACATCTTTAAATGCCATATTCTGCATATCACTTGAGGTTTTTGATGAGGCCCTATCTATCTCTTATATTAGGATAAGCAAATGTTGCTTGTCTCTTAGCAACTTGATTTCTGATTAGCTTAGAAAATAACTATAGTAGACTGTCATAGCATGACAGGCTTGCATGACTATTAGTTTGCATTTCTTAATTATCCGAAACAGTTTATGACAGTTAGTAGCAAAAGGCCACAACTTCACATTTCATTTTTTTTTCATTATCCCCTGATCCTTCCATCCCACTTCTCTGGAGTGGAGTGTCCCTATATAACAGTCCCTCATCCCAGTTCAGAGGTCATATGAGGACCAAGAGCCTCCTCATACAATGGTGGTCTACAAGGCAGTACCACTGGTGAAAAGTGTCTCATTGCCACGGATAGAGAACTAAAAAAACCAAACAAACAAATAAGGAGGCAAACAGATAAAAAAAAATAAAAAATAAAAAAATAAAAATAAAAATAAAAGAATAAAAAGTAAAAAGTCTATGCCCATGCTCCCTTTGGTTCGTTGGTTGTAGTATCGATGTCCTCTACTATATAGCTAAATCCTACTATAAGTGAATAGATGCCATATTCATCTTTCTGAGTCTGGGTTAGCTTACTCAGGATGAGCTTTTCTAGTTCAATCCATTTGGCTGCAAATTGCATAATTTCATTGTTCCTGATAGCTGAATAATATTCCATAGTGTAGATGTACCACAGTTTTTTAACCCATTCTTCGGATGAGGGACATCTGGGTTTTTTCCAGTTTCTAGCTATTACAAATAAGGCTGCTATGAATATAGATGAGGAAACTTCCTTACGATTCCGTGAGGAGACCTTTTGGGTGTATACCCAGAAGTGGTATGGCTGGGTTCTGAGGCAAAGCTCTTCCAAGTTTTCTAAGATGTCGCCATACTGACCTCCATAGTGGTTGCACAAGCCTGCACTCCGACCAGCAATGGAGTAGGGTTCCCTTTTCTCCACACCCTCGCCAGCATGTGCTGTCATTTGAGCTTTTGATCTTAGCCATTTTGACAGGTGTGAGATGGAATCTCAGAGTCGTCTTGAGCTGCATTTCTCTGATGGTTAAGGATGTTGAGCATTTCTTCAAGTGTCTCTCAGGCATTAGGGATTCCTTCTTTGTGAATTCTCTATTTAGGTCCATCCCCCATTTTTTGATTGGATTATTTGGTTTCTTGGCATTGAATTTCTTGAGTTCTTTGTAGATTTTGGATATTAGCCCTCTGTCAGATGTAGAGTTGAAGATTTTCTCCCAGTCTGTAGGGTGCTGTTTTGTTTGAATGACAGTGTCTTTTGCCTTACAGAAGCTTTTCAGTTCCATGAGGTCCCATTTATTGATTGTTGATCTCAGGTCCTGAGCTGTTGCTGTTCTGTTTAGGAAGTTGTCACCTGTGCCAATGAGTTCGAGAGTTTTTCCCACTCTTTCTTCTAGTAGATTTAGTGTGACCGGCCTTATGTTAAGGCATTTGATCCACTTGGGCTTAAGTTTTGTACAAGGTGAAAAGTATGGGTCTAATTTCATTCTTTTACAAGTGGACATCCAGTTGGAACAGCACCATTTTTTGAAGATGTTGTCCTTCTTCCATTGTGCGCTTTTGGCTTCTTTGTCAAAAATTAGGTGGCTATAAGTGTGTGAGTCTATTTCTGGATCTTCAATTTGATTCCATTCATTAATCTACTGGTCTGTTTCTATACCAATACCATGCTGTTTTTACAATTATTGCTCTGTAATATAGCTTGAAATCTGGGATGGTGATACCTCCAGATGTTTTTTTTTTTTTTTTTTAATTGTACAGGATTGATTTAGCTATTCTGGGCTTTTTGTTGTTCCATATGAAACTGAGAATAGCTTTTTTCCAGGTCTATAAAGAATTGAATAGCTTTCTCCAGGTCTATAAAGAATTGTGTTGGTATTTTGATAGGAATTGCATTGAATCTATATATTGCTTTTGGTAGGATAGCCATTTTTATTATGTTGATCCTACCTATCCATGAACATGGGAGATCTTTCCATCTTCTAAAGGCTTCTTCCATTTATTTCTTCAAGGAGTTGAAGTTCTTGTTGTACAGGTCCTTTACTTGCTTAGGTAAAGTTACCCCCAGGTATTTTATATTGTTTGTGGCTATTGTGAAGGGGGTTGTTTCCCTTATTTCTTTCTCAGCCCATTTGTTTGTTGTGTAAAGAAGGGCTTCTGATTTTTTTGAATTAATTTTGTATCCAGCCACTTTGCTGAAGGTGTTTATCAGCTGTAAGAGTTCTCTGGTGGCATTTTTGGGGTCGCTTATGTATACTATCATATCATCTGCAAATAGGGATCATTTGACTTCTTCATTTCTGATGTTTATCCCCTTGATCTCCTTTAGTTGTCTTATTTCTCTAGCAAGAATTTCAAGTACTATATTGAAGAGATATGGTGAATGTGGACATCCTTGTCTTGCCCCTGAGTTTAGAGGAAATGCTTCAAGCTTCTCTCCATTTAATTTGATGTTGGCCACTGGCTTGCTGTATATTGCCTTTATTATTTCTAGGTATGGTCCTTGTATGCCCGTTCTCTCCAGAAGTTTTAGCATGAAGGGGTGTTGGATTTTGTCAAATGCCTTTTCTGCATCTAGCGAGATTATCATGTGGTTTTTTTCCTTCATCTTGTTTATATGGTGAATGACGTTGATAGACTTTCGTATGTTGTACCATCCCTGCATTCCTGGGATGAAGCCTACTTGATCATGTTGTATGATACTTTTGATGTGTTCTTGAATTTGGGTTGCTAGTATTTTATTAAGTATTTTTTCATCTATGTTCATGAGGGAGATTGGTCTGAAATTCTCTTTCTTTGTTGGGTCTTTGTGTGGTTTAGGAATCAGGGTGACTGTGGCCTCATAGAATGAGTTTGGCAATGTTCTTTCAGAATCTATTTGGTGAAAGAGTTTGAAGAGTGTTGGTGTTAGCTCCTCTTTAAAGGTCCGGTAGAATTCTGTGCTAAGGCCATCTGGCCCTGGGCTTTTTTTGGTTGGGAGATTTTTTTTCTAATTTATTTTTTATTTCTTCAAGTTACATCTCAATCACAATCCCCACCCTACTCCCCATTCCTTTCCCACCCTTCCGCCCTCATCCTCCTAAACCCCCCATCCTCTTCCCATTTTTTCTTTTTTTGGTTTAAGGTATTTCTTTTCCCCCCCAACAGCTCTCCCTTTCAGTCCAACAAATGATTCTTTCTCTTATAACTATAAATACAATACGAAACAACAGAAATAAATAGGCCACAATTTTGAGACTGGAGATTTTTAATTACTGTTTCTGTTTCCTTAGGGGCTAAAGGGCTGTTTAATCTGTTAATCTGATGTTGATTTAGCTTCGGTAGGTGGAATAATAAGAAAATTGTCCATTTCGCTTAAGTTTTCAAATTTGGTGGAGTATAGATTTTTAAAGTAGGATCCAAATATTCTCTGGATTTCCTCAATGTCTGTTGTTATTTCTCCCTTTTCATTTCTCATTTTGTTGATTTTGGTTTTTCCCTCTGCCTTTTAGTTAATTTGGCTAAAAGTCTGTCTATTTTGTTGATTTTCTCAAAGAATCAGCTCTTGGTTTCATTGATTGTTTGTATAGTTCTTTTTGTTTCTAAGTTGTTGATTTCAGCCCTAAGTTTGATGATCTCCTGCCTTCTGCTCCTCTTTGGAGTGTTTGCTTCTTTTTTTCCCCCCAATTCACCTAGTTTGTCTGTTAATTCATTAATATGAGCTGTCACAACTTTCTTTTTGAAGGCACTTACTGCTATGAATTTTCCTAGTAGCACAGCTTTCATTGTGTCCCATATGTTTGGGTATGTTGTGTCTTCATTTTCATTGGATTTTAAGAAGTCTTTGATTTCCTTCTTTATTTTTTCCCTGACCCAGTAGTCATCTAATAAAGAGTTGTTCAATTTCCTTGTGCATGTAGGCTTTCTGTTGATTCTTTTGCTGTTGAAGTCCAGCTTTATTCCATGGTGGTCTGATAAGATACAAGGGGTTATTTCAATTTTCTTGTATCTGTTGAGGCTATCTTTGTGTCCAAGTATATGGTCGATTTTGGAGAAGGTTCCGTAAGGTGCTGAAAAGAATGTGTATTCTTTTGTGTTTTGGTGAAACGCTCTGTAGATATGTTAGGTCCATTTGGTTCATGATCTCTGTTAGACTCATTATTTCTCTGTTTGTCCTCTGTCTTGATGATCTGTCCATTGTTGGGAGTGGGGTGTTGAAATCTCCCACTACTGAAGTGTTGGGATCAATGTGTGATTTAAGTTTTAGCAGTGTTTCTTTTACAAATGTAGGTGCCTTTGTATTTGGGGCATAGATGTTCAATATTGAGATGTCCTCTTGATGAATATTTCCCTTCATGAGTATGTAGTGCCCTTCTTTTTTTTATTAACTTCAATTGCAAGTCTATTTTTTCGATATTAGGATGGCTACTCCAGCTTGCTTCCTGGGTCTATTTGCTTGGAAAACCTTTTCCCAGCCCTTTACTCTGAGATAGTGTCTATCTCTAATAGTGAGATGTGTTTCTTGTATGCAGCAAAAAGGTGGGTCTTGTTTAAGGATCCAGTCTGTAAGTCTTTGTCTTTTTATTAGCGAGTTGAGTCCATTGATGTTGATGGATATTAGTGACCAGGGGTTGTTATGTCCCATTATTTTGGTATAGGTGGTCATCTTGTGCTTCTTTTTGTTTAGTTGCTGTGGTGATTTCTGTTTCCTCTGTCTTCTTGGGTGTAGGTATCTTCTCTGGGTTGGAATTTTCTTTCTAGGATCTTCTGTAGGACTGGGTTTGTGGGTTGATATTATTTAAATTTGATTTTGTCATGGAATATCTTGTTTTCTTCATCTATGTTGATATAGAGTTTTGCTGGGTATAGTAGTCTGGCTGGGCACCTATGTTCTCTCAGGGCTTGTGGGACATTTGTCCAGGACCTTCTAGCTTTTAGAGGAGAAGTCCAGTGTAATTCTGATGGGTCTGCCATTGTATGTGACTTGGCCTTTTTCTCTTACAGCTTTTAATATTCTTTCTTTATTTTCTACATTTGGAGTTTCAATTATTATGTGGCAAGGGGAGTTTCTTTTCTGATCTAATCTGTTTGGTGTTCTGTAAGCCTCTTGGATTTTTATTGGCATCTCTTTCTTTAGGTTTGGGAAGTTTTCTTCTATGATTTTTTTGAAGATATTTCCTGGACCTTGGAGTCGGGAGTCTTCTCTTTCCTCTATGCCTATAATTCTTAGGTTCCATCTTTTCATTGAGTCCTTGATTTCTTGGAGATGTGGGTGAGAGACAATTTTTAGGTTTCTCATCTTCTTTGGATGTTGTACTGATTTCTTCCATCGAATCTTCCATGCCTGAGATCGTGTCTTCCATCTCTTGAATCCTATTTTTGGTACTGATATCCATAGTTCCTGTTCTCTTCCCTTGACTCTCCATTTCCACTTTTAACTCTGACTGTGTTTTGTTTATTATTTCCATTTCCATTTTCATGTCTTGAATAGTTTTATTCGTTTTGTACATTTCCTGCTCCAATTTGCTTGTCTTTACTTGGAAGTCTTCCATTGCTCTCTCTTTTTCGTGTTCAATTTGAGCCACCTTGTTTTGAAGTTCTCTGAAGGTATTCTTCATAGTTTTTGTTTGTGAAATTGTGGCTTCTTTGAATTCCTCCATAAATTTAAGTTCTTCTTGAAGGGAGTCTATCACTTTCCATAATGTAAAATTGTTATCGTTTTCATGTGTTTCTGTTGTGGTGATGTGATTCGGGTTGGTTGAAATAGCATCACTTTCTTTTGTTGGAATCATTCTGCCTTGAATCCTGCTTTTTCTGGGGCCTTTGGCCATTTGGAAGTCTAGCTGTCTGTTCCTGTCTTCTATGCTTGGATCCAAAAGGGCTTAATTTTTTTATGTAGGAATTTAGTACTATAAATTTGCCTCTTAGAACTGCTTTTATTTTATCCCATAAGTTTGGATATGTTTTGTGTTCATTTCATTCATTGCTAAAAAGTTTTAAATTTCTTTCTTAATTTGTATCTTCACTAATTTTTCATTCAGTACTGAATTTATTAGTCCCTGTGAGTTCACAATCTTTCTGTTGTTTCTGTAGTTGTTGTACCCATCTTTAATCTATAGTGATCTGATAGGATGCAGGATATTATATCTATTTTCTTATATTTCTTGAGACTTGCTTTGTGTCTAAAGTCAATTTTGGAGAAAGTTCCATGAAGTGCTGAGAAGAAGGTATATTTTGTGTGTGTGTTTGGGTAAAATGATCTGTAAATATCTCTCAGGTTCATTTGTTCTATGAGGTTGGTTAGCTTCAACCTTTCTCTGCCTAGTTTTTGTCTGGATGACCTCTTTATTGGTGACACTGGACAACTGAAGTCCCCCACTGTTAATGTATGAGGATAAAATGTGACTTCAGCTTTAGTAGTGTTTGTTTTATGAAGTGGATGTCCTTGTGTTTAGTGTATAGATGTTCAGAATTGCAATGTTCTCTTGGTGGATTATTCCTTTTATGACTATGCAGTATCTTTCTCTATTTATTCTTATTTTTTTGGTTTGAAGTCTATTTTTTCATATATTAAAATGACTACATTAACTTGCTTTTAGGACCAGGTGCTTATAGTATCTTTTTCCATCATTTTCCCCTAAGGTGATGTCTATCCTTGATGTTATTTTGTCCTTCTTCAATAAAACAGAAGGAAAATCTATTCTGTTAGTGTCTTTTAAAAAATATTTATTTATTACTTCAGGTTACATTTCCATCACAGTGTCCTCTTTCCACCCCTCCCAGTCCCACCATCCCATCCTCTAACCCCTATCCCTTCCATCCCACTCCTCTGGAGTGGAGTGTCCCTACATAACAGTACCCTTCCCCAGTTCAGCAGTCATATGAAAACCAAGAACTTCCTCATACACTGGGGGCCTGCCAGGCAGCACGACTAGGGCAAAGTGTCTCATTGATAGGAAACAAAGTCTCATGTTCCCTTTGCTGCATTGGTTGTAGTATAGTTATCCTGTACTATATGGCTAAAATCCGATTATAAGTGAATAGATGCTGTGTGCATCCTTCTGAGTCTGGGTCAGCTCACTCAGGATGAGCTTCTCTAGTTCCATCCATTTGGTTGCAAATTTCATGACTTAGTTGTTTCTGATGGCTGAGTAGTATTCCATTGTGTAGATGTACCACAGGTTTTTTTTTTTTTTTTGTCCATTCCTCAGTTGTGGGACGTCTGGGTTGTTTCCAGTTTCTAGTTATTACAAATAAGGCTGTCGTGCACATAGATGAGGAAAATTCCTTGTGATTTGGTGAGGAATCAATTGGATGTACACCCAGAAGTGGTATGGCTGTGTCTTGGGGTAGAGCTATTCCAAGTTTTCTGTGATATCGCGAGGAAAATATCCAAAATTTACAAAGAACTCAAGAAATTAAATGTCAAGAAACCAAAGAATCCACTCAAAATATGGGGAACAGAGCTAAACAGAGAATTCACAATGGAGGAATCCCTAATGGCTGAGAGACACTTGAAGAAATGCTCAGCATCCTTAATCATCAGAGAATGCAACTCAAGATGACTCTGAGATTCCATCTCACACCTGTTAGAATGGCTAAGATCAAAAGCTCAAATGGCAGCACATGCTGGCAAGGTTGTGGAGAAAGGGGATCATTCCTCCATTGATGGTGGGAGTGGAAGCTTGTACAACCACTATGGAAATCAATCTGGCAATATCTTAGTCTGTATCTTTTTAATGGATAATTTTGCTACCTATATTGAAAGATTTCAATGAGAAGTGCTTGTTGATTCCTGTTATTTTGTCATTATGGTGTGGTTCTTCCCTCCCCTTTTAATTTGCTGGTCTGATATTATTTATTCCTTTCTTGGTTGTATTTATTTCTTTTTGAAGTTTTCCTTCTAGTGTCTTCTGTAGAACTAGATTTGTAAATAGATACTGATGAAATTTGGTTTTATTGTGGAATGTCTTTATCTAGTGTGATAGAAAGTTTTGATGAGTATAGTAGTCTGTGGTGGAATTTGTGATCCCTTAGAGTCTATAGAACACCTGTCCAGGCCTTTCTGGCTTCTAGAGTCTCCAATGAGAAGTCAGGTATAATTCTAATTGGTCTGCCTTCATATGTTACTTATTCTTTTTCCTTTTAGATTTTAATTACCCTTTGTTTGCTCTGGATGTTTAGTGTTTGTTCATAGATTTCATAAATGGCCTCATTAATTTTTCTCCTTAAAGGACTTTATACATATTATAAAGACTCCTTTGAAGTCCTTGTCTTGTGCTTCAGCTATATTTCATTTCTCAGGACCTACAGTAGTAGGGTTGCTGGGGCATAGTTGAGACTTATTATCTTGGCTGTTTTTGACTCTGGCAACTAGGCATCTGGATTTAGGAAAGTGTTTGTTGGGTGAGTTTTCCATTCCTTAGTTTCGATTGCCCTCTCTGATTCTTAGGATAGTATGAAGGACACGGGTTATCTGGTAGGGACTGGTTCTGAGACACTGTCAAGGTGGCCATGATATTAGGCGTTCTGGGTAGAATGTGTTTCTATGTGTTGGGAGTTGACACTTAGGAGCTAGATGTGAGGGAGAAGTCAAAGTATCACTTTTGTAGATAATGTGATATATATGTGTGCATATAAATGACCTTAAAAATTCTACCAGGGGACTCCTGCAGATAATAAACACTTTCAACAAAGTGGTTGGATATAAGATTAACAAAAAAAAAAACCCAAAACAAAAAATGTCGTTCTATATACAAATGACAAACAGACTGAAAAAGAAATCAAGGAAAAAAACCACCCTTCACAATAGCCTCAAATATAAAATATTTTGAAACTACTTCAATTAAGCAATTTAAAGACTTGTATGATAAAGATTTCAAAATTTTGAAGAAATTATTGAAGAACTTATCAGAAGATGGAAAGATGTCCCGTGTCACCATCCTATCAAAAAAAAAAATCTACAGATTCAATGCAATCCCCATCAAAATTACAACACAATTATTACAGACCTAGAAAGAACAATTTTAAACTTCATATGGAAAAACAAAAAGGCCAGGATAGCTAAAAAAAATCCTGAACCATAAAAGAAGTGCTGGAGTGTAATCGAATATTTTTATTTATAAACACTTCTTACATTTTATTGGTGTCTAACAAACAGTTATCTACAAACACCTAACTAACCCTATTTTAAGTACCTTTCAAGCTTAGTGTCTGTGGGGCCTAATTTTGCCAGTTCACAAGGCCAGCTTATTTCAACCACCAAATTGTGGCCAGTTTATAAAGTCAGTCTGTTCCAACTGTGAAACTGAGAGCAGCTCTGGTGGCTTCTGAACTCTGCTCGCCTTGCTCACTCTTCTGGCATTCTGTAGCTCCAAGACAGATGCCTTTAAGGAACTCTCTCTCTTCAGTAGTACTGCTCTTTTTTTTTTTGCAACCTATGTCCTCTCCCAGTTTGTCCAGTTTCTTCTTTCATCAACAATTGTCCTCTCCCAGCTTTTCCAGTTTCTTTTTTTTAGCAACCAATGTCCTCTCTCAGCTTGTCCATTTTCTTAGCCATGCCCCATCAACAGGGCAGTTCTTAGCCATGCCCGTCAACAGGGCAGTTCTTAGCCATTTCCCTATAACAGGGCAGTTCACAGAACTATGGTCTCAACTGTGTTCTGTCCATTTCAAGCCAAAGGAATGCCAAGAGTTATGTGTTGCCAGATACCAAGTTGAACTGCATATAATTCACTAAAGAGACCTGACTTCTACCACACTGGAGTTATCACCATCCATGATTTCACATTGTTAATATAGAGCTATAGTAATAAAAACCACATGGTATTGGCTTAAAAACAGACATGTTGGTCAATGGAATAGAATTGAAGACCTAGACATAAACTGAAATACTTATGGACATCTGATTTTTTATAAAGAAAAACACATTGGATAAAACTTCAGCGTTTTAAATAAATGGTGCTGGTCAAACTTGGTGTCTTTGTGGTATTTTCAAGAGTGCAAATAGATCCATATTTATTACCCTGCACACAACTCAAGTGGATTAAAGATCTCAACATAGAACCAGACACATTGAACTTGATATAAGAGAAAATGTTGAAAACCATTTAGTTTATTGGCACAGGAGACATCTTTGTGAGCAAAACACCAATAACCTAGGCAGTAAGAACCACAATTAATAAATGGGATCTCATGAAATGGAAAAGTTTCTGTAAGGCAAAGAACACCATCAATTTTGTCGCGTCGACCTCGACCAGCAAGAACGACGCAACTCGCAAAAGCTCTGGTAAAGCAGTTTATTCAGGTCCCTTGAAAACAGTCTTCCAAATAATTGGGCAGACCCAACCCACAGGCTAAATACTATATGAACAGCCAATCAAGTAAAGCCACGTGGTGCTATCTTACAGGCCCACGTATGTGGAAGCAAGCCAGATCAGCGGTCTTAACCAAATATGGACTTGTTTACCACCGAGAGCGCTCACCATCAGGCTGGTGGAAGGCGGAAACCGGCGCCATCTTTAGGGCGCGGCACGTCGCAGCTCTCTACAGTTGCCCCTTTTTTGTTTTTGAAAGTGTTGGTAGAAGTCCCTGGAAAGGCTTCGTAATCCCCATATCTGGGGATCTCACGGCGGGTCTGAGCCTGTAGGAGGGCGGTGCCCAAACTCTTACCTGTCTCTGGGTCAGCCTCCCCACTCGGGGCTGCCCTGTCTTAGGTGGCTGAGACTTATCCGTCCACTCCGTCATTGACTTGCCAGACCCTAATATCCATGGAACGAATACCTCAGTGGGCAGGGACTATGCTCAGTGAAGATTTAAGGCTTCATGGCAGCGAGCCATGCCTGAGGTGACTGGCCCGCCTCAATGGCGACAAGGGCCTATATAATCATGGCTGCATTACGCTTCTGTGTGGCTCTCATATTGTAGATGCACCATAGGCAAACCAGAGAGGCTAGTATCATCAGTATCGCCAAAGAGCCTACGCCTGCTCACTCCTTAAGATGATCCATAGCCGTCTGTATCCAGGAAGTCAAACCATTAGCCAGGCTCAGATCCACCCAAGTGGAGTTGATGTGGACGATTGTCGCTCTCAGCTCTCTCATCTTATTTTCAAAATCAGCCAACCAATCCTATAAGAGGAGCTCTGACAATTGCTTAGACAGATTAGCAACCTTTGTTGAATTTTGATACTGCACCGAAGTAACACACAAACCCTGCATTTTCCACTCACACCCCAACTGTGCTAGTTGCCAAAGAGTATCAATCTGTTCTTGTATTAAATCTATGCGTTGATTAACTATCATAAGGCCTCCTTTGAGATGAGAATTCATAGAGGTCTGAGTATCCAATGCCTGTGCTACATTGGCTGAGATGTCATTCAGGGCATTGGCAGTCTGTGTAGAACTAGACAAGGCAATAGCTGAGGCAGTAGCCCCCACAGCAGCAACAGTGATGGCAGCAACAATAGCTGCAGTGATGCCAAAATCTCTTTTAAGCCTGAATAGCATCATGTTATTAGGGGCCTCTACAGGAACTGGTACATATCGAGGCATTCTAGTCCCCACAGCCACAGGAAAGGCTGTGGCATTCCAGCACAGAGCATAAAAGCATGTGTCCAGAGTGCATACTAACTTTTCTTCACCCAAGGATGCACTCCCATTACTTACAATCCACAGAAAAGAAGGCCAGAGACACACTGGAGAGGCTGAAAAGGTCTTATTGCGGTAAGAATGAAACGAAGAATTCCAAGTACCAGAGCCACTACCGCTAGAAAAATCCAAGGTGGTAGCGGACCCTAGGGAAAAACTACCTCTTTGATAAATTCCTCCCCCAAGCATAAGTATAGGTCCTAAATCCATACAGCTACCATTTGCTCCACACAAAAGCCATAAATCAAAAGGATTCGTGGCAGTCTGCTGAGGATCCCTAGTAGATATATCAAGCATTCCTGTATAAGACTTATTCACTATATTACTAATCATGGGGCTAAAGGAAAAATAATCTTGTTGAACCCAAAATGCTCTGTGCCCCTGACATCCAGTCCAGGGAAAAGGTCCTTCCTCTCCTGCGGATCCTCTACAAAAAGGTGCCCAGCGTGGCTGTCTGGGGGGTCCCGGTCAGAGACTCGTGTGGGCCACCACCCCACAAGACGAGAACCATTGCTCGAAAACAAACCACCACCCCTACCCCCAAACCTCAGTTGTGGTAAAAAATCTGCTGACTGCTGAGACAATTTAATGCATTTTGTATCATCCGACCTATTGAAGCTCATTAAAAAGCACAGACTACCCTTTAAGCTGACATATCCATTACCCTCTATAGGGCTTTTCTGATCATCAAAGGGAAGGTAAGGTAAGTCTAAGCTTCTATTACTGCTAAATAAGCATGGAAACACAGTTGCATCATGTCTGACAGGCATCGGCTTTGGGAATATCGACAGGATCCCCCATCTTGGCTCGGTCATTCCTGACATACTCACTGCTACTATCACCAGGATCCTTAGGAAGGTCTTCATGACGAATCTTCCTCACAAGGCGTTCAGGCACCCACACTGGATCTTGTTGATCCTGAGGAAAAACACAAACAGACCCTCTCGCCCATGTTAGCACGGGGTCAGGCCCCCGCCAAGAGCCTGTCAAAATATCCTTCCACTTCACCATGCCTTTAGGTGGACCATGGCAATCCTGATGTCTGTCCACTGCTGAGGGGCCTTGAGCATCCAAATTTAAAAAATTTAAAGTAAATAAGGCTAAAGACATTCTCTCCTTGGGGGTACGGCCTTGGCCTATTCCCCCTTTCTGTTTTTGCAAACATTCTTTCAAGGTGCGATGAGCACGCTCCACAATTCCTTGTCCTTGAGGATTATATGGTAATCCGTGATTAAGCTGTACCTCCATCTGGTTGCAGTAGGAGACAAAGGACTGAGCCGTATAGGCTGGTCCATTGTCTGTTTTCAGCTGTTGTGGTTTTCCCCATGCAGCCCAGGCTTCTAAGCAATGCCCTATGACATTGTGAGCCTTTTCTCCACTCATAGGTGTAGCATGTATGATACCTGAGCAGGTATCCACAGATACATGAATATATTTTAAGGTTCCAAACTCTGAAATGTGGGTAACGTCCATTTGCCAGATTTTGAGTGGCATCAACCCTCTAGGGTTCACTCACACACTGGGAGGATGATGAGGAATCACACACTGAGGACAGTCCAAAACCACTTGTCTAGCATCTGCTCTAGACAAATGGAATTTCTGCTGTAGAGTTCTTGCATTTACATGAAATAATTGGTGAAACTGTCTGGCTTGGTCCAGGAATGAGCTCCAAAAAATGCATTCCATCCTAGTCCATTGATCAACTTTATCATTACCCTCACTTAATGGTCCAGGTAATCCTGTATGTGCTCTGATATGTTGAATATAAAAACACCTTTTTCTTTGCCAGATTAAAATTTATAATTCTTGTAATAAGGCACATACAGTACTACTATTCTTAATAGGACCTGCTAATTCTAATACTTTCACTGCATTGACCACATAGACTGAATCTGAGATCAAATTGAATGCAAATTGACATCTTTTAAACACCTCAATTACTATTTTCAACTCTACTATTTGGGGGGAGCCCGGTTGAAATTGGCATAGCACGGGCTCTTGTCTTTCTATCAAATAGGCTCCGCAGCCTGTCTTTGAGCCATCAGTAAACACATTTGGTGACCCTTGAAGTGGTACTGCTGAAGTAACCTTAGGGAATATCACTGGGTGCTCCTTAAAAAATGATAGCAATGGATGCTTAGGATAATGGTTATCAATCACTCCTTCAAAGCTACATTGCAATATTGCCCAATCATATACAGTGCCACAAAAAATCTTAGTTTGATGACTGGAATAGGGCACTATTATACTGGCAGGAGCAACTCCAAAAGACTGCAAACATTGTTGGATACCATTCAAGGCTAAAGCAGCAACTGCAGTGGGATAATGTTCTATGGATTTTTTTGGAGAAGTCTTCGAATAAGTCCATAATAATAACAATCCTGTAGGTTGACAATAGGTGGTAAATATGCACAATGCAATGGGCTGTCCTTCCTGCCATCTCTTTAGGAAGGCACTCTGTAACCTTTCTTCCACTTTACATAAAGCTTTTCTTGCTTCTTCTGTAAATTGCCTAGGAGAATTAAGTGCTGAATCACCTTTCAAAATATCATATAGGGGTCTTATTTCATAATTTGGTAGCTTCAAATAGCCTCTTACCCAATTGATATCTCCTAACAACCTTTGAAAATCATTTAGAGTCTTTAAATTATCTTTTCTTATCTCAATCTTTTGAGGTATTATCTTTTCAGGTCCAACCTTCGCTCCTAAATAATTAACCACATTTTCCTTTTGAACCTTATCAGGAGCAATAAACAACCTTTTCTTTTTTAATAATTGAACTAATTCTTCATAGGCCTGATCTAACATTTGTTCACTCTTAGCTGCCAGTAAGATATCATCCATATAATGAGCACATCTCAAATCTGAAAAATTCTTTCTCAAGGGAGCAATGGCTTCCCCCACATACAGTTGGCACATAGTGGGGTTGTTCGCCATGCCCTGAGGTAGTACTACCCATTCAAACCGCTGATCAGGTTCTTCATGGTTACAGGATGAAACAGTAAATGCAAATCTCTCACTATCTTTGGCACACAAAGGGATGGAGAAAAAACAATCCCTTGTATCTATAACTATTATGGGCTATGAGGCTGGCAAAGATGATAAAAGCGGCAAGCCGCATTGCACTGGGCCCATGATCTGCATTTGTTGATTTATGGCACGCAGGTCATGCAACAATCTCCATTTTCCAGATTTCTTTTTAATGACAAAGATAGGTTTATTCCAGGGAGATACAGATGGCTTTATATGCTTTAACGACATTTGTTCATCCACCAACTCTTTGGCTGCATTCAATTTTACAGAGGAAAGTGGCCACTGAGGAACCCATACTGGGTCCTCCGTCTTCCAAGTTATGGGAATGCCCTCTTAAGTGGCCCCTAGGAAAAACCCAGGCCCTGTCTCTTTTGTCTTTGCTGCATAGATATGGGAATCTTCCGCCCCTGCAAATATTTTCCTATTCCAAAGCCTGGAGCATATCCCATATCTTGCATCATACGTTGGGCTAAATCAGAATAGTCATTACTCAATTTAAATCCCATATCCTTTAAAAGGTCTCTTCCCCAAAGGGAGATAGGGAGCTCAAGTAAATATGGCTGCATTTCTCCTGAGTGGCTTTCTTGGTCCTGCCACTTTAATAATCTTGCACTCATATCTGGAGTCTTAGCATAACCCAGGCCTTGAAGTGTTTGAGAAGAGGCTTGTATGGGCCAACCTGAAGGCCAGTCTTTCTTTGCTATGATACTTCTATCAGCCCCAGTATCCAAAAGGCCCAGGATCTTTTTACCATCAACCTTTAACTCCAAGACGGGGCGTTGGTCCAAATCCAAGGAGAGAAAAGTCAGATCGTGCCCCTGGACCCAAAACCATCTTTTCCTCTCTCTCGATCCCTTGCCACATAGCAATGATGTAAGCTCGGCAAAATGACCAACTGAGCAATTCTATCTCCAGGAGAGATAGCTGTTATACCACGGGGGGAGGCTACCATGATCTTAACCACTCCTGTATAATCTGGATCTATAACCCCAGGATGGACAATAAGTCCTCTCATGGCTGATCATGACCTCCCTAACAGCAAACCAACTGTACCAGGTTCAAGGGGTCCTTTAAAATCTGTTTCAATTAACTGGACCCCCATTTGGGGTGTTAATACGAGTCTGGTGGTGGAGCAGAGGTCCAATCCTGCTGAGCCTGCAGTGGCTCTCCGCGGCCTCTTGGATGGCAGAGGGTTGGCCATCTCTCTTGATTCTGTTCTTTGTCCTGATTCTCTACTGCCCCATATATTTGTGGGTCCTGGGGTCGTGGGCCCCGCTGTCCGTTTTTTTGGACGAGCACCACCATAACCTTGAGTCAAAGGCTGGCCATGGATGTCTGTCACTGAACGGCACTCATTAGCCCAATGGTTCCCTTTCTTACATTTTGGGCATAACCTCGGCTGCCTGGGGCATTGTGCACTTCCTGTACTTTCTGTACTCCTTCTCTCGGGGCGTTGTCTTTTAAAGTGTCCCATCTTGCCACACTTAAAACAAACTCCTGGACTTCCTCCACCTTTTCTGGTCAACTGTACTACCGCGGCAGCAAGTCCAGCATTAGTTAACGGCCCTCCAAGTTCTCTACACACTTTCATCCAGGCTTCTAGCCCTTTGTTCTTGTAAGGGGTGATAGCGGCTCTACACTCTTTGGTGCATTGCTCATAGACCAACTGTTTTATTAGTGGCATAGCAGCATCTGCGTCACCAAAAATCTTCCCTGCCACTTCCACCAATCGTGCCACAAAGTCTGAGAAGGGCTCCATGGGGCCCTGTAGAATCTTAGTTAAGTTCCCACTCACCTCCCCTTTGTTAGGAAGGGATTTCCAAGCCTTGATAGCTGTCTGGTTTATTTGTTCATAAACCTGATTGGGATATCCTGTCTGCTGGTTGGCAAATCTCCCCTGCCCAAGCAGCATATCTCTATCCCAGGCTGGATTTCCATTTCTCTGATTAATGGCTGCTTGCTCAGTGGCATACTCAATCAAGAAAGCTTTCCAGTCTAAGTATTGCCCTGGACTTATGCAGGCGTGGGCCAGGCCACTCCAATCACTCGGGGTCATACAATGTCTGCTTAATGCTTCTACTTGAGCCAGTGTAAAAGAAGCAGTAATGCCATAGGTATGAACCAACTCTGCAAGGGATTTAATTACTTTATAATCAAGCGGTTCCTCGTACCTGTTCCCTTGTGGGTCTTGGTATACCGGATAGGCAAACTGTAATTCTGTTCTTACTTGTGTCCATACCCCCGGGCAGAAAGATCTCCCTACTTTCAGGGACTGAACAGGCTGATCTATCTGAACGGCTTCTGGGTATGGCGGGGGAGTTGAAGGCGCCGCGGCAACGGCTTCACTTACACTGACTGCCGCCAATGTGTCTTTCTCTTTTACCCTTTTCTTTTCCCTTTTTCTAATAGCAGCCCTCTCAAACTGTTCTATTAGAGCGTGTAGCTCCCCTTCAGAATCTGTGTCCTCTGAGTCCTCAAAATCTCTAAAATCTCTAAGGTCGGGATAGAGAGGGACCTTATTTTTGCTTCCCTTTTCACTGTCTGCCTGCTCAGATCTTTCCCCTTGCAGCAGTTCCAAGGCTGATTCTCCCTCCTTGACTGCTTTACAGCATCTCTGATCTTCTAAACAACTTCTCACCATCTTCCAAACCGGTCTTACTCCATGCTTCAGAGTACCTTGCTCCCAAGCAAAATCCAAGTCCGAGCCTAATTTGTCCCAGCAGGATACCATAAGATTCCTGGACACCGCAAACCACGGAGCCACAGAGTCGCAGTCATTCAAAAATCTTTCTAGGGTTGACTTCTTAAGTTTCAATTTCCTAGCTAAAAGTAGCTCCTGAAGAGCCAGAAAAATTGGATGTGACTGAGACGATCCCATGATTAAAAATTTACTTTTGGTTCGCAGTTTCCCGTGAAACTTTACCTTTAGTTCGCAGTTTCCCACGAAACTTTACCTTTAGTTCGCAACTTCCCGGAAACTTTACCTTTAGTTCGCAATTTCCGCGAAACTTTACCTTTAGTTTGCAATTTCCCGCGTAACCTTACCTTTAGTTCACAATTTCCGCGAAACTTTATTGTCCCAATTTATCCCGGGAACTTACCAGTGCACTGCCCCTGACTGCAGGAGTTCTGAGTCTTTTCTCGTTCCCCATACTGGCCACCACTTGTCGCGTCGACCTCGACCAGCAAGAACGTCGCAACTAGCAAAAGCTCTTGTCAAGCAGTTTATTCATGTCCCTTGAAAACAGTCTTCAGAATAATCGGGCAGACCCAACCGACAGGCTAAATACTATATGAACAGCCAATCAAGTAAAGCCACGTGGTGCTATCTTACAGGCCCACGTATGCGGAAGCAAGCCAGATCAGCGGTCTTAACCAAATATGTACTTGTTTACCACCAAGAGTGCTCACCATCGGGCTGGTGGAAGGCAGAAACCGGCGCCATCTTTAGGGTGCGGCACATCGCAGCTCTCTACACAATTTGACAAAGAAGCAGCCTAGAAAATGGGAAAAGATTTTTACCAACTCCACATCCAATAGAAGACTAATATCCAAAATATATAAAACCTCAAGAAAAGAGGGAACTCAAAGACACAGAGTTTGAGTTGGCTATCTTTTGTAGAGTGGGCCAGGGTTGCATTTGTCTTAGTTTTTGGCTAAAGATATTTTGTGGTGGTCCCCAACAATCCAAGCTAGGACAGAGGGCCACTCTCAGACAACTGACAATAGGGCCCTATTTCTCAGAACTACACCCACATATTTCATTGAGCATAGAGAGGTTGAGCTGGTGCCTGCATAGGGTCTTATTCCCAATGTTCTTTAATGCAGGAAGGTACTCTGAAGGCTACCAAAAGAGAAACCTACACACCAACACAGCCACAAAACCTTCAACATGCAATGAAAGATATGCTACCTGTCCTATCTGAAAGATATGCTGGGGTGATGATTGTGCAGAACTTATGAGAGTAGCCAATCAATGTCTGGCTTAACTTTAGGCTCATGTCATGAGAGGGAGCTCATACTTAACTCTGCCTGAACAGGGAGGAACTGGAGTCTGAATAGCTCAGAGAACTAGGATCAGTGCCTTTTCTAATTATCATCAGAGATACTTCTTCCAGTAGTTGATGGGAGTAAGTATAGAGACTTACAGCCAGATGTTGTGACAAGAGAGAATCTAAGTTGGAGGACTGCCTTGGGTCCTTCCCTTTAGAGACCAGGGAACCCTGCAGAAGAAGGGGAGGAAAGATTGTTGGAGTTAGAGGGGATAGAAGACACCAGGAGAAAATGACCCACTGAACCCATGAATCATCTTTAAAAAAAAAAAAAAAAAAAATGGGGACAGGAGCACCAAACTGTAATCTCAGTGCTTGAGATGACATTTCACAAAAGAGATAGGCAGGTTGCAGCTGCTAGTCGGATAATAAGCCCAGAAAAAAAAAATGGCAAGTACCATATTCAGTGAAAGAGCCTGTCTTAACAGTTAATATATAGATATACAAACCTAATGCACTCTGCCTTTGATAGCCATTCCTCCAACACTACCACCATTCCCTGGGGATTGCACTTCTTGCTGAGTACTCCCGGTCCCCTTAACTCTTTCAGCTAACCCTTTTAGTCTTTCCTTCTAGTCCAACTCAAGTTTTTAGTGTCTGCATCAGCTTGCAAACACACTTTCTACAAGGACCCCTCAGTGATTCTGCTGGTTTGAGGTACAGTTACAACGATTAGTATTACCCCTCCTGTCCTCCAATATAGTTTTAGACTTACTCTTAATCTTTCTGCCACTTGTCTGCAGGGGCCCCCTCCTTCTGCCTACCTCCATTCCTTGAGGATTCTTTTGGGTCTATCCCATCTCTATCACTTTGTGTCACCTGCCAAACCACAGAAGGACTCTATCAGGGACCCAACAGCCTTAACATAGGATGTAACATAGGCAAATTAAGAATGGACTACCCACCAATAAAGACAAAACCAGATATCTAACCAAGAAACACACAAAACATCCTAACTCCAGATGTCTAGATCATAGTGACAAAACACTACAGAAACAGTAAAAAAAAAAAAAAAAAAGAAAAAAGAAAAAGAAAAAATCATCTATCTTTCAGAAGCCAGCAATTCAACCCCAAGAAAAGTAATTTAGCTCAAGTATTAGACAAGGACTTCAAAATAGCAATTGTGAATATATTCAAAGACCTTAACAAGGATATGAGTAAATGCCATAATGTAGACCATGGAAATAGTTGATTGGAAAAATTCAAGACAAGAAAGTAGAAATATAATTAGTAAAGAAAGCTCAACCCAAATAAAAGTTGAAAATGAAAAACTTAGGATGTCAAACCAAAGCCTCAGAGGTGAAACTTACCAACAAATTGAGAGACAGAAGAGAGAATTTCAGGTCTTGAAGACAAGGTAAAAGAAATGGATAGCTCTGTCAAAAAAATGGTAAATCTAAAAAAAGATAAGAAAAGCACAAAACATTCAGGAAATTTGAGATACTGTGACTATGAAAAGACAAATCTATTATAATAGAGGAAGGAGAAGAAACTCAGGTCGAAGACACAAAGTATTTGAAGCAAAAATCATAGAAAAAAATAAATCTCCCCAATCTAAAAAAAGGAGATGCCTATCAAGAGAGAAGAGACATACAAAACCCAAATAGGACCAGAAAGAAATACTCTGCAATACATAATAACCAAAACATTAAAGATACAGAACAAAGAAAGGTTATGATGAACCTCAAAGTAAAAAGACAAAATTACATATGAAGGTAGGACCATTGGAGTATAACATGACTTCCTAGTGGAGACTCTTAAGAGTCAGAAGGTTCTGGACAGATGTTGTATAAACTTGGAGAAACTATAGATGCCAGCCCAGACTACTTAGCAAAACTAAAAATCACAACAGACAGTGAAAGAAAAATATTACATAATAAAACCAAATTAAGCAGTAACTGTCTCATAAGCCAGCTATATAGAAGGTACTAGAAGGAAAACTTTAGTCTGAAGAGGTTTACTGTATGCAAGAAATCCCCAACAGTAAATCAAAAGATGGGGAATACTCACACCACAACAACAAAATAACAGAAATTAATAAACCTTGCTCATTAATGACTTTCAATATTAATGGTCTGACTCCTCCATATAAAGACTAGTATATTAGAAACGGAATAAGAGTCTTTTCTCTTATATCCAAGAAACACACTTCACCAATCATGCACAGACATCAACTCAGGATAAAATGATGACAAAAATCATTCCCAATAAATGGACCCAAGAACCAAGCAGGTATAGCTATTTTAATATCTGACAGAAGAGACTTCAAACTAATCAAAGGAGAAGGGGAAAGACACAACATATTCATTAAAAGAAAAATCCTCTAAAAGGATATTGTAATTCTAAACATATATGTACACCAAAAGTAGGGGCACTAAAGTTCATAAGAAAAACTCTAATACATCTAAAATCGCATATTGACTCAAACACAGTGATAAAGGGTGACTTCAATACCAAATTCTCACCAATAGACAGATCACTCTGACAAAAGTAAAACAGAAACACTGGAGTTAAAAAGCATCGAAAATCACATAGACCTAGTAGACATCTACAGAATATTTTATTCAAGTAAAAAATATATTTTATTTTCAGAAGCAATATAGATCTTTTCCCAAAATTGAACAATCAAAAAAAATCTGATTCTTGAATGATGGGATTAAGGGTGTGCACCATCACCACCCTGTTCCTTGTAACTCTAGAATTTATAAGACAACTAACTCTATAGTGCTCCTCCTGTCTCTGCTGAAGTTAAAGGCATGGGCTAACACCACGCATTTCATGTATTTTACCTTAGCTCTAAGTGTTTTCGACTCTTGGAGGTTTATAAAACCAGGTTGAACAGCTGTAACCTTTAATTTATTTAAAGTGTTTTAAACCTTTTACCTGCTTTTTTTTTTACACCCTTAATCCCAACACACTAGAGACAGAAACAGACAGATGCCAGAGCTCAAGGTCAGCCTGATACAAAACAAGCTCTAAATAGAGAAAAACTTCGATCCAGGGGTGGTGGAGTACATCTTTAATCCCTTCAGTTGGGAACCACATGTCTTTGATCCCAATACTTAGAATGCAGAGACAGGCACATAGGATTTGGAAGGATTTAAGTTTAAAAGCTACTTACAAAAGGCATGCTCAATGCAAACAAATTGTCCTTTGAGATCTCAAAATATATACACTAAAGGTTTGTTTAGCTCCAAAATAACAGAATAATTTCTTCTTTAATCCAGTTTGAAAGATAATACTTTATATATTGTCAAAAAAACCAAATTTGCTCCAGGAAAAATATTACCTGACCCCCCCCCCCAAAAAAAAAGGTAATTGTCCCAGAGTTAGGATTAGGGCAGGGCTCTGTTCTTATCTTTCCAGGAGATTTAAATCATCCATTCAAGGAATCCAGGGACAACTGGACAATGGAAACCTCAGCAGAAAACAGATCAGACACCAAAGAAGACGAGTGGCCCAGACGATCCAGCCTTTCAGACTTCCTCAATAGCTGTTTCCTCAAAAGTCTACAACCACAACAACTCAAAATCGCTAAGATCATTCAGCTCCACAGACTGCTCCAGCCAGAATTTCAGTAAAGCCCTGAAGATCAGCTTCTGTCTACGAACTTCTTAGGACATCTAAATAGTTGAGCACAAAAGGACTGAACATCAAATGATTCTATTAACATTTTAAACCATTTTTCCATTCTTATTTGGGCCCCAAACAGGTTTACTACATCCCAAATCAGCAGGAAGTCATTTTAAGAGAGCGATGTCCCATGCCCAGAAGGTGGGGAGGGTGTTTCCCCCCCCCCTTTGGTTATTTGATAGATAACAGAAAATTTTATTATTTAGGGGAAGAGACTACAAGCTGTTAAATGGGTTTTGGGGGTTAGACCCAGGGACTTCTCTCCTTTTCTTTGCTATATTCTTCTTACTCTTCTATGTAGGAGTGAATAGACTTGAGAAAAAATGGGACATAGACATAGTATAGGAAAGATCAATAAAAAAGGACAGATTATTGAATATGCCCTTATACCTTGGTATATTGATACAAAATTTATATTATATTTGGCTAAATTGATATTGATCATTGTATATTAACGCAAAATTAAGATTGTATTGGACTACATTGGTATTGATCTTTGTGTATTGATACAAAATTAAGATTATATTTGGCCACAATGGTATTGACCCTTGTATATTGATGCAAAATTAAGATTGTATTGGGCTACATAGGTATTGATCTTTGTATATTGTTAAAAAATTAAGAGTATATTTGGCCACATTGGTATTGATCTTTGTATATTGATACAAAATTAAGGGTAATGCTTCTTAAAGGTATTGTACCTGGTAATGCTTAAAAATGAAATGTGAAGTTTTGGCCTTTTGATACCAACCATCATAAATTGTTTAGGATAATTAAGAAATGCAAACTCATAGCCATGCAAGCATGTCATTTTGTTAGTTGCTATGACAGTCTATCACAGTTATTTTCTAAGCTACTCAGAAATCAGTTGTTAAGAGACAAACAACATTTGCTTATCTAAATATAAGTGATAGATAGGACATCTTCAAAAACCTCAAGAGATCTGCAGAATATGGCATTCAAAGATGTTTTCTTAAATTAAGATTTTTTGATATCGAGACATGTCAGCTCCTGACAGCACCCCCTATTCTACTCCAAGTAGAAGATGAGCATCGAAGAATCTCAAGTGGGAGATGGTTGAATTACTGGCAAGCCTATCTCTTGGCAAGAAAAACCCCTTTCTTCAACTGTAGAGAGAATGCTGTCCAAAAAGGACAAAACTTGAAAGCAGGTAAGTCGACAGCCTAACTCTGCCAAGGCAGGGTAGGCAAGTCCTTCATAATTCCTGCTCTACAATCAATGTCTGTCAGAGAAACGGAGCCAAACGGCTGAAGATTAAATCTGTAATGTATGGAGAGAAAATGGGAACTGTCCAGGCAGCCACTGGTATGTCATTTCTTAGTTTTGGAAACTGTGGGCCCTGCAATTCCTATATAATCAGATATATTTATCCCTTTCAGGTCTCTGAGGTGGTTGAAGAATAGATACCTAGAGTCTCATAGTTAAATTTTGAGTTCTTTAGGAATCAAGAGGGTGTTCTGGATCTAAGAAGCTGTTTTTAAAATTGTGATGCAAGTTAGTATGAAAGCTAAGTTAGATATAGAACTTTAAATTCATGGAGATGGTTAGATAGTAGAATGTTAAAGTCAGGGGCCAAATACATATGGACTAGACATTGGGAATGTAGGCTAAGCCATATAACTCTCATAATTGTGACCTATTTATTTCTGTTGTTTTGTATTGTATTTATTGTTATAAGAGAAAGAACCATTTGTTGGACTGAAAGGCGGAGCTGTTGGGGGGAAAAAGATCTACCTTAAACTAAAAAAAAAAAAAAAAAGAAAAAAAAGGTAGAGGATGGGGGGTTGAGGGGGAAGAGGGTGGAATTGTGGGACAGGAGGGGGGAGTAGGGAAGAGATTGTGATTGAGATGTAACGTGAAGAAATAAAAAAATAACAATTAAAAAAACAAAACAAAAAAATTCTGTTTCTTCTTAAATCAGGCCTTATCATGTCTATTCCCCAAGACCCTTCATAATAGACAACAGAATACCTTGGTCAACTAATGATATTTGTTCATAGGTACTAGAAAGTTACTTTTCTCTAGAAATTCTTCCTCCTCCATTTCTTGCCACCATACTTGTGGTTGGAATCCTTCCTAATAAGCTTAGCTTTCACATGTCTGTAGTTGGCTCCTTGATACACTCAGTGTTTACTCAGTGCCTATTCTCTCAGTATTGGCAAGAAGAGTTCCTTCCTATCCCAGGAGCTCTATATATTAATCTTGGAAATGACAGCCACCCTAAGCTTTAGAGTCTCTAATGCCTGCTGGCTACCCCAAATTTTGCGCAATGTTAGAGTTGCTTAGTTTTAAGTGTCATTGGTTCCTAGTCTCTTTCTCTTTTCTCACAGATTCACTGCAGGCTTTCAATAGGCTTAGTCAAACCCTATTTATATTCATTTGTCCCAAGTTTTTATTAGCATAGTGGTACTCTTGGCACTGGCCTACAGACCTGTAATTGGAAATGGAAATGCCACCTGTTTCTACTCTCTAATTGATGAAATTGTGAGATCATTTTTTCCCCTGACAAATCCATTTACTGAGCCATGTTTAAGTTGGTGCTAACTTTGCCCCTCTGAAAAGTTTTCTACTGGTCTGACATCACTTTTCTTTCCTCTTCCATATGAATCATCCTCATTAGCTCAGAGAAATAGCCTATTTACTCTTAAATATTAAATATAGATTTTTACTGCAAGTAGATCTAATATTAACTTTCCTAACTAAGTCTAAGTTGCTTTGCTTTAATAAGCAACTGTCTTTATAATATGTTCTTGAATTTTAATCAGTATATTTTACCATGAAAATTTAAAGTATGTACTATGAGGTGACATAATTTTAGGTGCGAGATATGTAACAGTGGACAAACTGACACAGATCCAGACTCTGATGAAATTTGTACTTATTTTATAAAGACAGAAAATAAACATGCATACATTAGAAGTTATAATTTCCATAAAAATGGAACTCAGGAGAAAGCCAGGCACTGAGGGGGTGGGGGAGAGGGTAAGGTAAGGCTAGTCAGTGTTCTTCATAATTAAGCAGGAGAGGAGCTGGTTAGGAGCACATGGCCAGGGTTTAAAGGAAGTGGTAAGAACAGAGCTTGGATAAACACAAGGCAGTGTGTGGTCAGTGTCGTGGGCATTTAGGCCTTGAAAATGGTGACCAGGTGGAGCCCCAGACTGCACAATTGTCTCTCAGACATGTGTGCTCTGACTGTCTCTGAGTGAAGTAAGACAGAGTTGGTGAGTAGAAAGCTAGAGAGTTGTCCAGGGGGAGGAATAAACCCCTTTATGATGCATGTTTGAAATGTGAACAGCAGAGTTGCAGCACCTCTGTCAGCTTGTGAAAGTGTGCTCCTGTGCTGTAACCATGTGCAGAAGGGCATGCAGGGCTATGCCACTGAGAACATGCCTGAGATTCCCAGTCTTCTTACATCCATAAACAATGTCAAAGAGTCACATTTATAAATTTTCAGATGAGTCACTAATTTCCTGGCAAAGCAGTAGAAGGATGGTGCAACAGACACTGAAGGAAGGTTTCACAGACTCACATGTACAGGCAGAAAAAGTAAACTCCTTTGACTCCTGGTGCACAAGAATCATCTTTGAGGGAAAACAATCTAAACTCCACTTAAAGTATGCCTGAGCCTAAGGAGAAAATTCCATCAGTTATGTAAGAATGAGACTGCCTATTTCGAACCATATTTCTCAATATGTGGGTAGACTGCCTGTAATTAGTTACTGCTAAGCTGGCATTTGGCCATACAGCCTCTTGTCATTATTGCACCCACCCACAGCAGATTCCACACAGCTGGGGGTAATCATTCCACTCACCATTTTTCCAGGAGTATTAAACAATTTGTCAGAGAATAGACATCTGCAAAGAAGTCTATGTTAGCTACAATATATCTTTAGTTCTACAAAACATGCTGCCTCTCTGCAGACCTTGTCATTACTGCTCACTTCCTACATCATTTGGAGCAAAGCAGCATTGGCAGGAAGAACTTGTAGTTTCAAATGAAACACTATATTTGTTGTGAAGTGTGCAGTGACTAAAAAACATTTTAAGAAACATTAGTCAAGAGCAGCTATATTATATTTTTGCACATATTGACAATAAAATAAGTGACAAACTGTTTTTGCTCTTTACAAAAAGAACAATGAAGTTTTAAATCTTTAAAAAATTAAATTTATGTATATACAGTATGTATTTATTTGATAAGTTCAGTCATCATTCTAGACCCATAAATCAGTCTTCGCTGATGTGGTAGTATATTTCTCTTTTGTAGAATATGTTTTGTCATGGTATTTACTTTTTACAATATTAAAACATATTTATAACTTATATATGTACATAATTTTATCTTCCTATTTTACTTAAACTGATATCAAACATTGCTTTTGCTCCTGCTTAAAATATAGTTTTAGTTCTAAGTTTATAAAATATCACACGATAATGGAATCCACTGCTAAATTCTTCACTAGCTCTCTGTCATTCTCAATATAAAGGTATGAATTCTTTAGTTGATGGACTTAGCCCTCTAGATTTTTTGGTATCATTTCTCAAACATATTTGTTATGTCTTAGATGTGAAATGTCCCCAAATGTTTATTGAGAAGTAATTTTGGATTATGAGAGTGCTGTTCTAAACAACCATCACCCTTATGGATTAATAATCAAATAGAATATTTGGAAGTGGTAAAAACTGTGAAAAGAGAGGCCTGGCTAGAGAAAATGGTCCAGTAGGAATGTCCCTTGGGTGGGTATATCTTGCCCCTGGCCCTTTAATTTCTCTCTGCTCATTTGTAGGTAAGCAGTTTGCCTGTGACACATGCTTTTACCATTTAATGCTTCACCATAAATGTATCAGGAAGTACCCTGGACTAAAACATCAGAGACTGTGGGTCAAAGTAAATGTTTTCTATTATTATTATTGCTATCATTATTATTTTGAGACAGTTGTACTACCTTCAATGAACTCAAAAATTCTTACTTGTTTCTAATGAAGCTTAGAATTAGATTTTGGGCCATCTGATCTTGACTCATCTCACCATAAGCCTGTCAGTTACTGATTTATTTCCCCATTCGAGTCCCAGAAAATGCTTCAGACATAAAACAAACAAAATGTTAATAATAGTTTTTAATACTTTGGATAGTAAATTTTGCCAATAAAATGGAAGCAAAACACCATTAAGGTAATTTAAAAATCAGAAAGTTTAGAAAAAAATCATTGATTTCAAATAAGAAATTCTGAAAACTATTCAAACCTGAATGAGGATAGCTGTTACATGCCTTGTGGTAGCTGTACACATTTCTTTTTATTGTTGTTTCTACCAATGAAGGACTATTGTGATCACCCTAAGAACATGGCACTGATCCTGCTTTGAAAACCTTTTAGTAGTAACCTTCTACTCAGTGTAACCAATCAGAAGAGACTAGCATTCACATGCACTAATCAGAAGAGACTAGCATTTGGATGCATCAATTAGAAGAGACTAGTACTTACATTGACAAATCAGAAGAGACTAGCATTTACATGTACCAATCAGAGTAGAATAACATTCATATACACAAATCAGAAGAGGCTAGTGTTTACATTCTTAAATCATAAGAGGCCTGTAGTCTTAACATATTTTTTTCTGGCTTGCTTGTTCATATATTTTAAAAATTAGAAATTTGTTGATTAGTTTTGGATTTTCTTGTTTTATTTACTATTAATTTATCCTCAAAATAATACTATTATTAATGACATTTAATATAACATTGATTAACATAAAGCAAATAATTTATTTCAGTAAATTAAGACATTTATCTTCCTTGTTTCCAGTCTTACGTTATCGTAAATAATGCATTCACTGGTGAACATCCTACATATGTGGGTGATTTGGTGGAATGAATTATGATGATAATGGTTTTAGGGGTAATTATTATTATGTTTTTTTAATTTTAATTATGGAATTAAAGGACAAAAGCATGCGTGGCTTGATATGAAGGAGACAGGAATGTAGAAATTTGGGGACAGAAACCTCACATAACTGCATATGTTATTTCAATGAAGATGAGCTAAAAGATTTACCCGAGGTAGAAAGAACAGGATAGATATGGAGAAGTCATAGAGCTATTTTCTTAAAAATTGGAACTGGTTTTAGACATTGAATTCATGAGAATACATGGGAAATCAGATTTTCAAAATTAATAATGCTGGAGCTTTTCTTGCAACAAACAGAACTTCCATCTCTGCCCACATTTGGAAATGACAAAATACTTAATGACATACAGGTACATGAGTGGTACTGAATTTTAGGATGGGTTAAGATAAAAATTAAGTTAAAAGTATCATTATAGAAATGACATTAAAACAATGACACAAGTAAATAAAAGATCCACTTACTATACATGTAGTATTTGCTGTGGAGAAAGTAATATGGCAAGTGTTCAAAGGATAATATGTTAAAATTTCAAGGGAAAATGATGAGATAACAGCTAAATTTATTTACCAGAAAAGGATGAGATATAAAGGATACTGATAAACTTTAGTTTTAGTCATGCCTAAAAACTGAACATAAAACTCAGAATTTTTTTTGGTTTAATTTTTAAAAAATTTATTCTTCTCTCATATATTAAATCCCTATCACCACAGTTTCCCTTCCTTCCTTTCCTTACAGTCCCTCCCCCAATATATTTCCCCATACACCCCTCCTCCATTTTTTTTTTCAGAAAAAGCAGGGTTCCAATGGATATAAACCAAACATGGCATATCAAGTTGTTGTAAGACTAGGCACCCTCCTCCCCCTTTTTATTAACACTGGACTGGAAAACCCTGTAAGAAGAAAAGAGTGGCACAAGCAGATAAAAGAGTCAGAGACAGCCCCTATTCCCATGGTTAGGAGTTATGTGAGAACACCAAGCAGAAAGCCTAGGTCAGACCCATGTAGGCTCTCTAGTTGCTGGTTCAGTCTATATGAGCCCCTATGAGCTCAGGTTAACTGGTTCTGTTGGTTTCCTTGTGGTGTCCTTGACCCCTCTGGCTCCTACAATCCTTCCTCCCCCTTATCCACAGGATTACCCAACCTGTGCCTAATATTTGGCTGTGAGTTCTGCATCTATTTCCATCAGCTGCTGGATGAAGCCTCTATGATGACAATTGGGGTAGGCACTAATCTGTGAGGATAGCCGAATATCATTAAGAATTATTTCATTGACTTTTTTCACCAGTTGTTTTTGACTTCATTCTAAGTCTCTGGGTTATCTACTCTCTGGTTCCTGGCCCTTCAGGCAGTGTCAGCTAATGGGGCAGACTCACTCTCATGACATGGGTCTCAAGCTTGACCAGTCATTGATTAGTCACTCCCACAATTTCTGTGCCACCTTTACCCCAGCACATCATGCTAGCAGGACAAATTGTAGGTTGAAAGTTTTGTGACTGGGTTGGTGTCCCAATCCCTCCACTAGGAATCTTGCCTGGTTATAGGAGATGTACAGTTCAGGCTCTGTATTCCTTTGTTAGGAGTCTTAGTAACAGTCACCCTTATAGATTCCTGGGAGTTTCCATTGTACTAGGTTTCTAACCTTTCCCTGATATGCCCCCCCCCCCAGTTCCAGTTGTCTTTCCCAGGACTCTCCACCTCTATTCTACCCCCACTTAATACATTCCCCTTCCCATCCACCAGGTACATCTATTCTATTTTCCCAACCCAGGGAGATTCATGTGTGCCCCCTTGAACCATCTTTGTTATTTAGCTTCTCTTGGTCATGGATTGTAGTATGGTTATCTTTTACTTTGCAGCTAATATCCAGGTATAAATGATTATATTCCATGTTTTTCTTTCTGGGTCTGGATTATCTCAACCAGGATGATTTTTTTTTCTAGTTTTACTCATTTGCTTGCAAATTTTATGACGTCATTGTTTTTAACAGCAGAGTAAATACTCCATTGTATAATTGTATCACATTTGCTTTACCCATTTTTCCGGGTTATTTCCAGCTTCTAGTTATTACAATAAAGCTGCTATGAACATAGCTGAGCTAGTGTCCATGTGGTAGGGTGAAGTATCCTTTAGGTATAAGCCCAGGAGTGGTACAGCTGGGTTTTGAGGTAGATGGGTTCCTAATTTTCTGAGGTATCTCCATATTGATTCATAGTGGCTGTACAAGTTTTCACTCCCACCAGCAACAGAAGAATGTTTGACTTACTCCACATACTTACCAGCATGAGCTGAAACTTATTTTATTGATCTCAGCTATTCTGACAGGTATAAAATGGAATCTCAAAGTGATTTCGATTTGCAAAGGATATGGAACATTTCTTGGCTATTTGACATTCTTCTGTTGATAATTCTGTTTAAATTTGTAGCTATTTTTTAATATTTATTTATTAGTTCAGTTTATATCTCCATCACAGTGTCCTCTTTCCTCCCCTCCTAGTTCCGCCCTTCCACCCTCTAACCCCTATCCTTTCCATCCCACTCCTCTGGAGTGGAGTGTCCCTACATAACAGTACCCCACTCCAGTTCAGCAGTCATATAAGAGCCAAGAGCCTCCTCATACCCTGGGGCCTACAAGGCAGCACCACTAGGGCAAAGTGTCTCATTGATAGGAAACAAAGTCTAAGTTCATGTTTCTTTTGCTGCATTGGTTGTAGTATAGTTATCCTGTACTATATGGCTGAAATTCAATTATAAATGAATAGATGCCATGTGCATCCTTCTGAGTCTGAGTTAGCTCACTCAGGATGAGCTTCTCTAGTTCCATCCATTTGGCTGCAAATTGCAGGATTTCATTGTTTCTGATAGCTGAGTAATATTCCATTGTGTAGATGTACCACAGTTTTTTAATCCATTCCTCGGTTGAGGGACATCTGGGTTGTTTCCAGTTTCTAGTTATTATAAATAAGGCTGCTATGAACAAAGATGAGGAAACTTCCTTGTGATTTGGTGAGGAATCACCCAGAAGTGTTATGGCTGGGTCCTGAGGCAGAGCTATTCCAAGTTTTCTAAGATATCACCAGACTGACTTCCAGTTGTACAGGCCTGCACTCCCACCAGCAATGGAGGAGAGTTCCCCTTTCTTCACAACCTTGCCAGCATGTGCTGTCCTTTGAGCTTTTGATCTTGGCCATTCTGATAGGTGTGAGATGGAATCTCAGAGTCATCTTGAGTTGCATTTCTCTGATGATTAAGGATGATGAGTACTTCTTCAAGTGTCTCTCAGCCATTAGGGATTCTTCCTTTGTGAATTCAATGGAATCAAATTGAAGACCCAGAAATGAACCCACGTACCTATGGTTACTTAATTTTTGACAAAGAAGCCAAAACCATAAAATGGAAAAAGGATTTTTCAAAAATCTTCAACAAATGGTGTTGGTCCAACTGAATGTCGACATGTAAAAGAATGAAATTAGACCCATACTTATCATCTTGTACAAAACTTAAGTCCAAGTGGATCAAAGACCTTAACATAAGGCTGGACACACTAAATCTATTAAAAGAGAAAGTGGGGAAAACCCTCGAACTCATTGGCACAGGTCACAACTTCCTGAACAGAAAACCAACAGCTCAGGCTCTAAGACCAACAATCAATAAATGGGACCTCATGAAACTAAAAAGCTTCTGTAAGGCAAAAGACACTGTCATTCAAACCAAACAGCAACCTACAGATTGGGAAAAATCTTCACAAACCCCACATCTGACGGAGGTCTAATATCCAAAAATTACAAAGAACTCAAGAAATTAAATGCCAAGAAACTAAATAATCCAATCAAAAACTGGGGAATACAGATTTGTATCCATTTTTAAAATTAGACTATTTGGTTTATTGAAGACTAGTTTCTTGAGTTCTTTATGTATTTTGGATACTATCCTTCTGACAGATGTGGAGTTGTAAAATTCTTTTCCCTTTCTGTAGGCTACCATTTTATCCTATTGATAGTGTCCTCTGCTTTATTGAAACTTTTTAAATTTCTTGAAGACCCATTTATTAATTGTCAATCTTAATACCTCCACTATTGATATTCTATTCAGGAAGTTGTCTTCTGTGCCAATACATTCCCCACTCTTCTATCAGATTTAGTGTATCTGGTTTTATGTTGAGGTCTTTGATTTACTTGGACTTGATTTTGTGCAGGATGATAGATTTGTATCTATTTCTATTCTTCTACATGCAAACATCCAGTTAGACTAGCACCGTTTGTTGCAGATGCTTTCCTTTTTCCATTTTATAATTTTTTATTATTTTCAAAAATCAGGTGTCTATAAGTGTGTGGATATTTCTGGGTCTTCAACTTGATTCCATTGATTGTTTGTTTTCATGCCAATACTGTGAGCTAGATCTTGAAGTACTACATTCAATAGAAATACAGAGTGGACAGCTGTATCTTGTTCCTGATTTTAGTGGAACTCTTTCAAGTTTCTCTCTATTTAATGTGATGTTGGCTATTAGATTGCTGTATATTGCTTTTATTATGTTTAGGTATATTCCTTGAATCCCTGATCTCTCCAAGACTTTTTTTTCCTATTCTATAACTAATTTTATTTATTTATTCATTATATATACTGATAGTACCCCCTCACCACCCCCAGGATTTTTCTATCCTTCTCTCCCTTCTTCTACCAGACACATGGCACTCTGCTTAATGTTTGGCAGTGAGTCTCAGTCTCTGTTTGGATCCTCTGCTGCATGGAGATTCTCAGATGACAATTATGTCATGCCCCTATCCATAAACATGGCATAATATCATTAATAGTGATAGAGGTTGACTCTTGGGGTAGGTCTCAGGTTGAGCCCATCTTGGTTGGACATTTCCTCAATTTCTGGTATATCTGGATACATTCACTTTATCATGAAGTAATGTTAAATTGTGCCAAAGGTTTTTTTTCAGCATGCAATGAGATGGTCATGTTGCTTTTTTCTTTCAGTTTGTTTATGTGGTGGATAATATTGACAGATTTTTTTATATTAAACCATTCCTGCATCTCTGGGATGAAGCCTACTTGACCATGGTAGATAATTTTTTAGATATGTTCTTGGATTTAATTTGCAAATATTTTATTAAGTATTTTTGCTTAAATATTCATAACGAAATTTGGTCTGTAATTCTGTTTCTTTGCTGAGTCTTTGTGTGGTTTGGGCATCATAGTGACAGTGGCCTCATAAAATGAATTCGGCAGTGTTCCTTCTGTTGCTATTTTGTAGAATAATCTGAGATTTGGTGTTAAGTATTCTTTGAAAGTCTGGTAGAATTCTATACTAAAACTGTCTGACCTTAGGCTTTTTTTTTGGGGGGGGGGTTGGGAGACTTTTAATGACTGCTTATATTTCTTTAGAAGTTATAGGTCTATTTAAATTGTTTTTCTGACCTGAATTTAACTTTGGTAAGTTATATCTGTCAAGAAAATTGTCTGATTCTTTTAGATTTTCCAATTTTGTGGACTATAGGTTTTTGAAGTATGACCTAATGATTCTTTGGATTTCCTCAGTGTCTGTTGTTATGACCCCCTTTTCATTTCTGATTTTGTTAATTTGGACATGGTGTCTCTGTCTTTTAGTTAGTTTAGCTAAGGGTTTGTGTATCTTGTTGATTTTCTCAAAAAGCCAACTTTTAGTTTCATTGATTCTTTGTATTGTTCTCTTTGTTTGTATTTTATTTATTTCAGCCCAGAGTTTGATTATTTCCTGCTACCTACTCCTCTTTGTTGTGTTTATTTCTTTTTGTTCTACAGCTTTCAAGTGTTCTATTAAGTTGCCAGCATGGGGTCTCTCCAAATTCTTTATGAAGGCACTCAGTGCTATGAACTTTTCTCTTAGTGCTGTTTTCATTGTGTCTTATAATTTTGGGTATTCTATGCATTCATTTTCATTGAATTTTAGGAAGTGTTTAATTTCTTTCTTTATTTCCTCCTTGATGTGGTATTCATTCTGTAGACCATTGTTCAGTTTTCCATGAGTTTGTAGCCTTTATGTTGTTGTTGATATCAAGTTTTAATTCATGGTGACCTGACAGGATGCAGGAAGTTATTTCAATATTTCTTGCAGTTGTTGAGAATTGCTTTGTGACTGAGTGTGTGGTCCATTTTGGAGAATGTTCCATGAGGTGTTGAGAAGAAAGTGTATTCTTTTGTGCTGAAATAGGTGAAATATTTTGTAGATATCTATAAGGCCCATTTGAATCATAATGTCTGTTAGTTTGTTATTTCTCTGTTCAGTGTCTGTCTAGATGACTTGTCCATTGGTGAGAATTGGGTGTTGAAGTCTCCCACTATTAGTGTGTGGGGTTCAATGTATCATTTAAGCTTTAGTAATGTTTCTTTTATGAATATGGGTACTCTTGTGTTTGGGGGATAGATGTTCAGAATTTAGAAGTTGTTTTGGTATTTTTTCCACTTAGTGAGTATGGAATATATTTCCCCATCTATTTTGACTAATTCTGGTTGGGAGTTTATTTTATTAGGCATTAGAATGTCTACTCCGTCTTACTTCTTAGGTCTGATTACTTGAAAAATAAATTTTTAGCCCTTTACTCTGAGTTAAGGTATGTTTCCTATATTCAATGGAAGGATGAATCCTGTTTTTGTATCCATTCAGTTAGCTTATGTCTTTTTTATTAGGGAATTGAGTCTATTGATATTGAGAGATATTAATGACCAATGATTATTTATTCTTGTTATGTTGTTGTTGGCTTTGTGTGTGTGTGTGTGTGTGTGTGTGTGTGTGTGTGTGTGTGTGTGT
>CAJQZJ010027982.1:4822613-4852144 GCA_907164525.1 Lophiomys imhausi | reverse complement strand
TGTGTGTGTGTGTGTGTGTGTGTGTGTGTGTGTGTGTGTGTGTGTTTGTGTATGTGTCTGTCTGTATTTCCCTTCCTTTGATTTGACTGGTGTGAATTTATTTCCTTTGCTTTTGTGGATGTAGTTAACCTCCTTGGGTTGGAATTTTCCTTCTACTACCTTTTGTAGGGCTGTATTTGTAGACATATTTTGTTTAAATTTGACTTTGTTATAAAATATCTACTCTCCATAGAGAAGTTGTGCATAATTTTAATAGGTCTGTCTTCCTTTTTATGTTACTTGGTCTTTTTCCTTTACAGTTTTTAATATTATTTCTTTGTTCTGTATGTTTAGTGTTTTAGTTATGTGGTGGTGGGAAATTCTTTTCTGGTCCTATTTGTTTGGTGTTCTGTAGGCTTCTTGTATCTTTATAGGCATCTCTTTCTTTAGATTAGGAAAAAATTCTTGTATGATTTTGTTGAAAATTCCCAGCCTTTGAGCTGGGAATCTTCTCCTTCTTTTCTTAATATTATTAAGTTTGGTCTATTCAGTGTTCCACATTTCCTAGATGTTTTCTGCCAGGAGCTTTTTAGATTTAACATTTTCTTTGACTGCTGTATCAATTTCTTCTATGGTGTCTTCTATTCCTGAGATTCATTCTCCCGTGTTCTGTTGGTGATACTTAAGTCTACAGTTCCTGTTTGCTTACCTAATTTTCCAAAATTAGGATTCATCTAGTTTGTGTTTTCTTTATTGAACCTATTTCTATTTTGATATCTTGAACAGTTTTATGTGTTTCTTTCACTTGCTTGTTTGTGTTTTCCTGGATTACTTTAAGAGATCTATTCATTTCCTCTTTAAAGGTCTCTATCATCTTCATAAGATTGGTTTTAAGGGAATGTCATTGTGCTTCAACTGTGTTGGAGTATTTAGGACTTACTCTATTAGGGCACTTGGGCTCTGGTGGCCCCATATTGCCCTGGATGTTGTTGATTGTATTCTTGAACTGGCCTTTAGTCATCTGGGTTTGGGGTTATTACAGGTTTAGGTGCTGATTTTGGAGTTTGTCTTTGTTGTATATGTTTTTGAGTGTGTTTTTCTTTGTTTCCTGTTTACCTTCTGGTCTTCTGTCCTGTCTGGCCTACCAAAACAATAGGGTGTTTCCACTGGGGTTTTGGTATCTTATTTGACCTCTGGGGTTTTGGGTGCCTGCATTACCTCTTGGATTCTGGGGTTCTTGGAGCTGACATGGTCTTTGGTTTTCTGGGAACTGTCGTGACCTTGGGGGTTCTGTAGTTCTGGGAATTGGTGTGGTCTGTAGGATTCTGGGGTTTGAGTAATGCATGATTGTAGGGTTTTAGGTACCTGTATGGTGTTCTGGGCACCAGCTTGGCCTCTAGCTTTCCTAGTACCTGTATGGCCACTGGTAGAACAGGAATCTTCTGCCAGAATTGTGGGCTGGGATATAGAGCCAAGGGGAGGGGTGCTGTTGGGGACAGCTGGGCAGGCTCTATGGAGTGTTAATGACAGTACGTGGTGCCTTACCTTGTGGTTCCTCTTTCTGGTATGGCCTCTGATAGAGCAGGAGTAACTAAGAATTTTCAATTGTCTCTAATAAAAAAAAACAAAAACAAAACCAAAAACAGAAAACAGAATAGCCATCAGGTGGCGCTAGTCAACCAGAAATCAGAGCCTACCGCAGCCTTTCGTTTGGCTAGCTACTTAGGAAAGGCACATTGAAACTGTTAAATCCTGAGGGAACAAACATGGGGGATAGAGTAGGACAAATTACTAACTGCTCCATCTATCTCATTTCCTTAGGCCATTTGCGTTTTTAAAACATCTTGCAAATAAATGAACGTGTGGTTTTCTATAATTGGAACAATGGCAAGGCTTGAAGACATACAGACTACAAGCTTCCTGCCATGGTAGGGTTCAGTTGTGAGGTTTAGTGGCCAGCCTAAACTGAACAGTCCTTCATCAGGAGAACATGAAGACAGAGGGTTCTCTCTTTCTACAGTTTGCATCTGTCAACTTCTCCAGTGTGCAAGGCACCTCCAAGGGTTTGGCAGAAAATATCTTTGGACTGAGAGAGGTATTGACTGATTTATATAAATGAGAAATCAAATGCTTAAAATGGGCACAGTGATACTCAAAAAAAACAATAGTTCTATGTTACTAACAGAATTTTTGTGGCAATTTTGAGCCATTTAAAACATAGAACTTATACATTAAAATATTACTTTTTATTTATTTATTTTTTATAAACCATAGGTCATATAGTTAATGACTATAAAGTTCCTTTGAAGCCTGCTGGATTAAACCAATTTTGTCCTTTTAAAGAAATAACCTTTGGAAATGGGACTGCAGAGAGAATGTCTTTCACAATACTCCTGCTTCATAAAAACACATAATGTCAAGTGGGATTTTCAAAACACTTAGCACATACCTAAGAGGAGGGAAGGTCAGAAACTCAGATTAGAGGCAAAGGAAGCTCTCTGGAGATCAAACAACAGCCACAACAAAAACAGAAGTTTAGTTTAGTGTGTATTTGGGTAAAGAGGAGTGTGAAATTTAGAGGAATTATTGAGTTGAGCAGGGATCCTCTTATTTAAATAAAACAGGGAAAACACAGTTTCTTTTTTTTTCTTTATTTTTTATTTCTTCAAGTTACATCTCAATCGCAATCCCCTCCCTACTCCCTCCTCCAGTCCCACCCTCCCACTCTCAACCCCCCATCCTCTTCCCTTTTTCTTTTTTTTTAAGTTTAAGGTATATCTTATTTTCCCCAACAGCTCCCCCTTTCAGTCCAACAAATGGCTCTTTCTCTTATAATAATAAATACAATACAAAACAACAGAGGTAATTAGGCCACAGTTATGAGGGTTATATGGCTTTGCGTACATTCCTAATGTCCAGTCCATATGTATTTGGCACCTGACTTTAACATTCTACTATCTAACCATCTCCATGAGTTTAAAGTTCTATATCTAACTCAACATTCATACTAACTTGCAACACAATTTTAAAAGCATCTTCTTAGATCTATAACACTCTCTTGACTCCTAAACAACTCAATTTCTTAACAGTGAGCAACCAATATCCTCTTTACCTCAACCTTCACATGTTTCCAGGCCACTGGGCCTTCCCAGCTGGTGATTTTCAGCCTTTTGCCTGATTCTTAAAAAGGAGGTAAAGGAAGGTGGGACAAGGAGCCTGTATAAGACAGGGTGGGATCAAAAAAGAGGAAAGAGAAAGTAGAGATTTATTATCATAAGCAGGTTTTGACCCTCCTGGTTCCCTGACGAGATGACAGAAGGTAGAACTTATGCCAAGTGTATGTTTATTTTGGTGCCTCTTTGGGCTGTGAACTTCCTTTTATTCTTCTCTAAAGATACTAGAAACTACCTCCTTCTGTGTCACTGATTATACTAGTTACTTCTCCTTTTGCTGTTATAAAATACTCTAGCAAAAGCAACATGATTTCAGTTGCTTTAGGGTACAGTCCACCATGGCAGGGATGCTGAGAAGGGAAAGCTGAAGGCAGATGTCACATTGTGTCCACAGTCAGGAAGCAGAAAGTAGGTGAGACTCAGCCCACTCCATCTCTTGTATGTGTGTATGTTGTAGCTTTAAAAAATTATTTTATTATTAGATTAAAAAATTCTTGAAAGCTTCATACATGTGTACTGATTACCTTCCCTTTATTAAATAAAAAATATTTATTTATGTAGTTTTGTATGAGTACTCTGTCTCAATGTGCACCTCAATGTGTATGCCAGAAGAGGGCATCCAATTCCATTATATATTGTGGTGAGGCACCATATGGTTGCCAGGGATTGAATTCAGGACCTCTGGAAGAGAAGCCAGTGCTTTTAATCACTGAGCCATCTTTTCATCCCTCGGACCCTCTTCTGGTCCAGGACCTGCCCCCATGTGACAGTGCTGCCCATACTTAGGGTGGGTCTTTGCTCCCAGACATGACCAGAGCTGAATCTAATCAAGATGACCCCTCACAGGCATGCCCAGAGGCTGGTTTCATGGTGATTATAGTTTCTATTTGATAACCACTCATAACCAATACACTAATATTTCTAATTTTTAAATTCTTTTTTACATTTATTTATTTCTTCAAGTTACATCACAGTCTTGGCCCCCTCCACCCTCCCAGTCCCACCCTCTTACCCTCTTCTACCTTACCCTCTTATCTGCTTTTTTTTTTTAACTTAAGGTGTATCTTTTTCCCCTCCAGCAGCTCTCCCTTTTAGACCAATAAAAGGCTCTTTTTCTTATAGCAATAAATATAATACAAAACAACAAGAACAATTAGGCCACAGTTATGAAAATTATAAGGTATAACCTACATCTCCAATGTCCAGTTCATACACAATTGGCAACTGATATTAATATTCTATTCTGTTAATATTTATCTAACTTGATGAGTTTAAAGTTCTATACCTAACTCAGTTTTCATCCTTACTTACATTACCAACTTAAAAACATCTTCTTAGACATAAAACATCTTTCTAATCCCTAAACAACTTAAAATTTAACTGTGAGACTATAACTATCTAGTCTTCAACCACATCAGAGACTTGAGAAGGATAAATACACTTGAATAAAAAGGAAGTGGAGCTTCCAAAACTAAAAAAAAATTACAGACAGCTGGCTGCCTGAACAGTCTCCAATTTCTCTGCATACATTAGAACATTTATGTTCAGCCTTTTGGCCCAATATCTCTGACAGACATTAATTGTAAAGCAGTAATTATGAAGGACTTGTCTAACCTGTCTTGACAGATTTAGGCCATCAACTTACCTGCTTCCAACTTTTGTTCTTTTCGGACAGCATTCTGTCTACAGTTGAAGCAATGAATTTCTCTTGACCAGTTACAAGCTTGCCACTATGCACCCTTCTCCAAATGGAGATTCTTTGATGATCATCATCTACTTGGAGTAGAATGGAATGTACTGTCAGGAGCTGACATGCCTCAATATCAAAAAATCTTAAGTTAAGAAAACTTCTTTGAATGTCATATTCTACAGATCTCTTGAGGTTTTTGAGGATCACCTATCTATTTCCGTATATTTGGATAAGTAAATGTTGTTTGTCTCTCAGAAGCTTGATTTCTGAAGAAAACATCTGCGATACACTATGCTAATACCTAACAAAATGACGTTTTAATGACTATTATTTTGCATTTTTTAATTATCCTAAACAGTTTGTGACAGTTTCTATCAAAAGTCCAAAACTTCACATTGCATTTTTAAGCATTACATAGGTGTAATACCTTAAAAAGAGTTAACCTTAATTTTGTATCAATATACAAAGATCAATGCCAATGTAGCCAAATATAATCTTAATTTTATATCAATATACAAATATATAAGAGCATATTCAATAATCTACCCCTTTTTCTTTATAATTCCTATAGTATGTTTATATCCCATTTTTTAAAGTCTTTTCCCCCCTACTCAGGAGAGAAAGAAGGATAGAGAAAAGAAAAAGAGTGAAATCCCCGGGTCTAACCTCCAAAACCTTGTTTAACAAGTTCATGTAACAACTTGTAACCAATTCCCCTAAATAACAACAAACATCTATAACCCATCAAATGACCAAAGGAAAAAGGAAAAAAAAAATCACCCACCCCATCTTCTGAGAATGGGACATCATCGCTGTCTTACAATTGCTTCCTATTGATTTGGGATGTAGGAAGCCCGTTTGGGGGCCCAAATAAGAATGGAAAAATGGTTAAGCAAATTAATAGTAACATATGCTCTTCATCTATTTGTGCTCAGGTATTTAAATGTCTGGGAAGTTTGTAGTCAGAAGATGAATTTTGGATGGGAAAATTCAGATCTTTACTGAAGTCCTGGCTGGAACAGTCTGTGGGGCTGAATCATTAGTTAGGTATTTTAAGTTGTTCTGGTTGTAGATTTTTGAGGAAACAGATATTGAAGCAGTCTGTGAGACTGGATCATCTGGACTACTTGTCTTTTTTGGTGTTTGGTCTCTTTACTTCAGAAGTTTCAGTTGTCCAGTTATCCCTGGACTCCTTAATGGATGCTTTTAATCTTCTGGAAAGATAAGAACAGAGCCCTGTCCTAATCCTATCTCTGGGTTGCTACCTTTTGGTAGGTAATATCTTTTCTAGAGCAAATTGGTTTTTTTAGCAATATGAAAGTATTATCTTTCAATTGAGATAAAGAAAATTCTTTTGATATTTTGGAACTAAACATACCTTTAAGTCTACATATTTTGAGATCACAAAAGACAATTCACTTTGAATTTCATCATGCCTTTTGTGAGCAGTGTTTAAACTTAAATCAGTATAAATCCAATGCCTGCCTCTGCCTACCAAATGTTGAGATCAAAGGCATGGGCCTCCCCATTGTTGGGATTAAAGGTGTGCACTACCACCCCTGTATCTAAGTTGTTTTCTATTTGCAGAATTGCTCTGTGTCAGGCTAGCCATGAGCTCAGAAATCTGCATGTTTCTGTCTCCAGTGTGTTGGGATTAAAGATGTATTCCTTTCAAGTATTAGAACTAAAGATGTGAACAATCACTACCCAGTTCATTGTAACTCTATAATTTAAAAGACAACTAACTGTATAGTAATCCTCCTGTCTCTGCTGGAGTTAAAGGTATGGGCTAACACTGCCCTTTTCAAATATTTCATCTTAGCTCCAAATTACTTCAACACTTAGAGATTTAGAAAACCAGTTTGAATTGTAGTAACCCTTAATTTACTTACAAATTTAAAATCCCTTAAGTGCATTTTTAATACCAAACAACAAAAATATCCTTTATATACAGGAAAAAACTTATAAGCCGATATCCCAGAGTGTGTGAGCTATGTGGCAACCTGCAGTCTAACATTCTAACCTGAATTTAAGACCATTTTTTTTCCTTTCATGACAGTAAGGTAAGTATGCCTTTGATAAATAATCATTTGAAAATTTTATATTTTTTATTATTTTTTATGCTTAATAATCCTTTAAAAAATTAGTCTTTTCAAGTTACCTCTTGAGCATAGTTTCCTTCCTTCTTCCCTCCTGGTCCATTCCTCCCTCTCAACTTCCTTCCCTCCCTCCCTTCCTCTCTTCCTCCCTCCCCTCCCCTCCTTCCCTCCTTCCCTCACTATTCCTCTTCTCAGTCCTCTCCTTCTCCTCAGATGAGGTGGGCCCCCACATATCATACTCCCTCAGTTCATCAATCAGGTGAGGGTCAAGAGCTTCCTCTAGTATTGGGGTTTGATATGGCACCCCATCTAGGGTAATGTGTTCCACTAACTTGCAACGGGTTCCATGACTCAATACTGGGTGGAATTTTTCCTAGTATAGTTATACTAGGTTCCTATGTGTTTGGATATGTGGGCTGTAGGATGGTTTTCCTGTGCTATATTGTCAATAACCACTCATAAGAGAATACATACCATGTTTATCTTTCTGAGACTGAGTCAGTTCACTTAGGATGAGCTTTTATATATCCATCCATTTGGTTGTGAATTGTATGATTTACTTATTTCTAATAGCTGTGTAGTATTTCATTGTGTAAATGTACCACAGTTTTTTTTTTTTTTTTAAACCTATTCTTCAGTTGAAGGACATCTGGGTTGTTTCCAGTTTCTGGCTATTACAAAAAAAAAAAAAAACTGCTAGGGGTATTGTTGAGACAATATCCTTGTATTCTGGTGGAGAATCAGATATATGCCCAGGAGGGGTATGGCTGGGTCTTGAGGTAGAACTATTCCCAGTTTTCTAAGATATCTCCAGATTGTTTTCCAAAGTGGTTGTACAAGTTTACACTCTCATCAGCAATGGGGGAGTGTTCCTCTTTCTCCACATTCTCAGCAGCATGTGCTATCATTTGAGTTTTTTATCTCAGCCATTTTGACAGGTGTGAGATGAAATCTCAGAATCGTTTTGAATTTCTTCTCCCTGATGACCAAAGATATTGAACATTTCTTCAAGTGCCTCTCATCCTTTGCAGATTCCTCTTTTGTGAATTCTCTGATTAGCTCTATACCAAATTTTTTGATTGGGTTATTTGGTTTTTTGGTGTTTAATTTCTTCAGTTCTTTATATATTTTGGTTATTAGTCCACTATCAGATGTAGGGTTGGTGAAGATCTTTTCACAATTTGTAGGCTATTGCTTTGTTCTAATGGCAATGTCTTTTGCCTTACAGAAGCTTTTTAATTTCATAAGGTCTCATTTATTGTTTGTCTTAGAGCCTGAACTGTTGGTGTTCTGTTCAGGCAGTTGTTACCTCTGTCAATGAATCCCAGGCTTTTCCCCACTTTCTCTTCTATTAAATTTAGTGTGTCCAGATTCATGTTGAGGTCTTTGATCCATTTGGACTTAAGTTTTTGTGCAGGGTGATAAGTATGGGTCTATTTGTATTCTTCTACATATTGACATCCAGTTAGAACAGCACTATTTGTTAAAGATGCTTTTCTTTTCCGTTGTATAGTTTTTGGCTTCTTTGTCAAAAATTAAGTGACCATAGGTGGGTAGGTTTATTTCTGGGTTAAACATAAAGTTATATTTAAATGAGTAGGAAGCTTGGTAGAGCAGCTTCCAGAATGAAAAATGACAATTTGCTGCCTATACAGTCCCAAATATCTCTCGTATCAGTTGGAGCATCTCATATCCTTTTGGCCATGCATATCTAACAGACATAATTGTGAAGCAAGAAATAAGAAGGATTTGCTCATTCTATCCCTGAAGAATCAGGCCATTGACTTACCTGAATTTAAGCATTGGTCCATCTTTAGATTATATATAGTCTGTTGAGAGAGGAGGGGCCTTTTTGCTCAGTGAGTGTTATGTCTTGATGGAGATTTTTTTGATACTCATCATCTCCTTCCAAGTCAAATGGGAGCTGTCAGGAGCTGACTGTCTCAAGTCTAAAAATTTTAAAATAATAAAAACATCTTTAAATGCCATTTTCTACATGCTTCTAAAGGTTTTGAAGTCATCTATTGATTTATTTATAAATCTATCTATTTATCTACCTATCCATCTATCATCTATCTATCACCTATCTATCAATCTTTCTATCTATCTATTATCTATCTATCTATCTATCTATCTATCTATCTATCTATCTATCATCTATCTTATGTCTAAACAGGTAAACTGTATATTTTTAACCACTTACTACCTGTTTAAACTAGGAAGCATATTTTGTGGTCAATTAAGTCTAGTATTTGACATGACCATTAGCCTGACTTGTCAAACATCAACCTGTATTACCCAGTCTTAAGTAGATTGCAATAGTAGCCCAAAAAAGGATTGGAAGTAAACTTGTAATTTTAAATGAGTTGTATAGGCACAATACCTTATAAAAGAGTTGAAATATACATAATGTGTGTCAAAATAATCTTAAATCAGTGTCATTATGTAAAATTCTATACCAACGAATCAAAAGATAACCTTATTTTGAGGATAGCAACAGTTCTAAGGGCTAGAAAAGATTCAATAATCATTCCTATATTATATATCCATATCCCCCCTTTTTTCAAGTCTTCTTCCCTATATAAGAAAGAAAGGATAGAGAAACGAAAAAGAAAGAGATAAATCCTTGAGTCTAATCTTATATGCATGCTTAATAAGACCATTTAACAACTTGTAACCAATCCCCCTAAAGGACATTGATAACCCATTAAATGACCAAAAAAATCACCCATCCACCTTTTGGGAGTAGTGTGTCACTCTCTTGAAATTGCTTCGTGCTGAATTGGGACATAGAAAACCTGTTTGGGAACACAGATCAAATGGAAAATGGTTAAGCAAGTTAATAGTAACATTTGTTGTTTGGTCTCTATGTGTTCAGCAATTTGATGTCCTAAGCAGTTTTTAGTTCAAAGCTGAAATTTGGATGGGAACGTTTAGGGCTTTATTGAAATCCTGGCTGTAAAAGTCTGTGAGCTGCACCATCTTAACAAGTCATTCTGAAATTATTCTGGATGCAGATTTTTGGGGAAGCAGCTATTGAGGCAGTTTGTGAAGCTGGCTCATCTGGACTACTTGTCTTGTCTTCTTTGGTGTTTTGTCTCTTGTTCTGAAAAATACATAATTTCTCACAAGTAACAAATAGTTCTGTAATTACAAAAATGCCTGGGGTGCTTATCAGCTGTAAGAGTTCTCTGGTGGAATTTTTGGGGTCGCGTATGTATACTATCATATCGTCTGCAAATAGGGATAATTTGAATTCTTCGTTTCCAATTTGTATCCCCTTGATCTCTTTTAGTTGTCTTATTACTCTGGCAAGAACTTCAAGTACTATATTGAAGAGATATGGTGAACGTTGACATTCTTGTCTTGTCCCCTGAGTTTAGAGGAAATGCTTCAAGTTTCTCTCCATTTAATTTGATGTTGGTCACTGGCTTGCTGTATATTGCCTTTATTATTTCTAGGTACAGTCCTTGTATGCCTGTTCTCTCCAGAACTTTTAGCATGAAGGGTGTTGGATTTTGTCAAATGCTTTTTCTGCATCTAGCGAGATTATCATGTGGTTTTTCCTTTCATCTTGTTTATATGGTTAACTACGTTGATAGATTTTCATATGTTGACCTACCCCTGCATTCCTGGGATGAAGCCTATTTGATTATGGTGCATGGTACTTTTGATGTGTTCTTGAATTTGGTTTGCTAGTATTTTATTAAGTATTTTTGCATCATGAGGGAGATTGGTCTGAAGTTCTCTTTCTTTGTTGGGTTTTTGTGTGGTTTAGGAATCAGGGTGGCTGTGGCCTCATAGAATGAGTTTGGCAGTGTTCTTTCTGATTCTATTTGGTGAAAGAGTTTGAAGAGTATTGGTGTTAGCTCATCTTTGAAAATCTGGTAGAATTCTGTGCTAAAACCATCTGGCCATGTGCTTTTTTTGGTTGGGAGATTTTTAATGACTGTTTCTATATCCTTAGGGGTAATAGGGCTGTTTAATCTGTCAATCTGATCTTGATTTAGCTTCCGTAGGTGGAATCTATCAAGAAAATTGTCCATTTCAGTTAAGTTTTCAAATTTGGTGGAGTATGGATTTTTAATGTAGGACCCAAATATTCTCTGGATTTCCTCAATGTCTGTTGTTCTTTCTCCCCTTTCATTTCTGATTTTGATTTGAGGTTTTTTTTCCTCTGCCTTTTAGCTAATTTGGCTAGGGGTCTGTCTATTTTGTTGATTTTCTCGAAGAACCAACTCTTGGTTTCATTGATTCTTTGTATAGTTGTTTTTGTTTCTAAGTTGTTGATTTCAGCCCTAGGTTTGATGTCTCCTGCCTCTGCTCCTGTTGGGAGTGTTTGCTTCTTTTTTTCCCAATTCACCCAGTTTAGCTGTTTATTTGCTAATACGAGCTGTCACAATTTTCTTTTTGAAAGCACTTAGTGCTATGAACTTTCCTTGTAGCACAGCTTTCATTGTGTTCCACAGGTTTGGGTATGTTGTGCCTTCATTGTCTTTGGATTTTAAGAACTCTTACAGCTGATAAACACCTTCAGCAAGGTGGTTGGATACAAAATTAATTTAAAAAAATCAGAAGCCCTTCTTTATACAACAAACAAATGGGCTGAGAAAGAAATAAGGGAAAAAAACCATTCACAATAGCCACAAACAGTATAAAATACCTGGGGGTAACTCTAACCAAGGAAGTAAAGGACCTGTACAACAAGAACTTCAAGCCCTTGAAGAAAGAAATTGAAGAGGCCTTTAGAAGATGGAAAGATCTCCCATGCTCATGGATAGATAGTATCAACATAATAAAAAAGGCCATCCTACCAAAAGCAATATATAGATTCAATGCATTTCCTATCAAAATACAAACACAATTCTTTATAGACCTAGAAAAAGCTATTCTCAATTTCATATGGAACAACAAAAACCCCAGAATATCTAAATCATTCCTGTACAAAAACAAAACAAAACAAAAAAAATAGACAAACAAACAAAAAAACATCTGGAGGTATCACCATCCCAGATTTCAAGCTGTACGACAGAGCAAGAGTAGTAAAAACAGCATGGTATTGGTATAGAAACAGACCAGTAGATCAATGGAATCGAATTGAAGAGCCAGAAATGGACCCACACACCTATGTCCACCTAATTTTTGACAAAGAATCCAAAACGGCACAATGGAAGAAGGACAGCATCTTCAAGAAATGGTGCTGGTCCAACTGGATATCCACATGTAAAAGAATGAAATTAGACTCATACTTATCACCTTGCACAAAACTAAAGTCCCAGTGGATCAAAGACCTTAACATAAGGCCGGTCAAACTAAATCTACTAGAAGAAAATGTGGGAAAAATCCTCAAACTCATTGTCACAGGTGACAACTTCCTGAACAGAACACCAACAGCTCAGGACCTAAGATGAACAATCAATAATGGGGACCTTATGAAACTGAAAAGCTTCTGTAAGGCAAAAGACACTGTTATTTGAACAGAATGGCAGCCTACAGACTGGGTGAAAATCTTCACCAACTCCACTTCTGACAGAGGGCTAATATCCAAAATATACAAAGAACTCAGGAAATTAAATGCCAAGAAACCAAATAATCCAATCAAAAAATAGAGGACGGAGCTAAATAGAGAATTCACAAAGGAGGAAGCCCTAATGGCCGAGAGACACTTGAAGAAATGCGTAACATCCTTAAATCATCAGAGAAATGCAACTCAAGACGACTCTGAGATTCTATCTCACACCTGTCAGAATGGCTAAGATCAAAAGCTCAAATGACAGCACATGCTGGCGAGGATGTGGAGAAAGCAGAACCCTCCTCCATTGCTGGTGGCAGTGCAGGCTTGTGCAACCACTATGGAGGTCAGTCTGGTAATATCTTAGAAAACTTGGAATAGCTTTGCCTCAGGACCCAGCCATACCACTTCTGGGTATACATCCACATGACTCCTCACAGAATCATAAGGAAGTTTCCTCATCTATGTTCATAGCATCCTTATTTGTAATAGCTAGAAACTGGAAACAACCCAGATGTCCCTCAACTGAAGAATGGATTAAAAAACTGTGGTACATCTACACAATGGAATATTACTCAGCTATCAGAAACAATGAAATCATGCAATTTATAGCCAAATGGGTGGAAATAGAGAAGCTCATCCTGAGTGAGCTAACCCAGAATCAGAAGGATGCACATGGCATCTATTCACTTATAGTAGGATTTTAGCTGTATAGTACAGGATATCGATAGTGCAACCAACGCACCAAAGGGGACATAGACATAGACTTTTTATTTTTTGTTTATTTTTATTATTTGTTTGTTTTTTAGTTTTCTCTCCGTGGCAATGAGATACTTTTCACTGGTGGTACTGCCTTGTAGGCCCCCAGTGTATGAGGAGGCTCTTGGCCCTCATATGGCTTCTGAACTGGGGTAAGGGACTGTTATGTAGGGACACTCCACCCCAGAGGAGTGGGATGGAAGGGTTAGGGGGTAGAGGGTGGGATGGCTGGGCTTGAAGGGGGAAAAGAGAACAATATGATGGAGATGTAACCTGAAGCAACAAATAAATAAATTTATTTATTTAAAAAATGCCTGGGATGTGCAGGATGTACAGATCAATAAAGGAAGATTTTCTGCTCTTTTTTTGAACAGAAGAAAGGCATTTTAAGTCTCCATTCATGCCATATGAAAGGATGGAATGTAATGATAAATCATGTGTGCTATATGTAGCCAACAAAATTTTTATTGGTTATATATACATAAATATATATATATATATTTATGTCTTATCCAGTCTGAGTGGTTCCCATGTAGTGGAATCAACAGATATATTTACCTGTTTGTTCTTTTGTTTGTAGCCAAGATCTTAGGAGGCATTTCCAGTCAAATCTGATTTCTATCAGTTTGGATGGAAGACTTAGCTTTTTGTTCTTGTTGACATAAAAAAATGACATATCTTCCAAAATTACATAGCTTTTGTCCTCCATTTTGAAGTCATTATAGCTATAATATTATTAAAATTAGCAGTCCATAGGTCTGCTATATTTTGATTTCCCTTAAAGGGGATAAGTAAAACCATCATTATTACCATCTTAATTATTATTACATATATACAGCTATATATAATCATTTTAAAGTTGAAAATTCAGCATAAGACTGTATGGAGTTCAAGTATTCACCTCTACAGTTGGCATACATTTATTAATTAATTGAAGTAGGTTTATTCAGTGTAGTTCTGGCTGTTTGAATATCAGGTTGGCCTCAAACTCATAAGAAACCTATCTGTCTTTGTCTTTGTCCCATGTTTTTGGATCAAAGGCATGCATACACACACACACACACACACACACACACACACACACATATTTTCCTTTTCTCCTTTCTTTGGAGATTTAATTTCTCTATGGATATATCTATCCTTATTGAGACAGGGTTTCTCTTTGTAGTCTAGGCTGTCTTGATTTGCTCTGTAGAGCTCTGTAGATTAGATTCGCCTCAAACTCACAAGGAACCTGTTTCTTCCTTGTCTTCCAAGTTTTGGCATCAAGTTATGAATTTAATTAATTGAATTACCTTTATTAAACAATAATATTAATTAAACCATTTTGTATTAGTGAGTTCCAATTCTCCTATGGGAGCCTCATTTTTGAGGAGATTGGTTCAGAGTAGCATAATATGCTATTTTATGTTAGATAACAGAATATATCTCTTTTAGGGCAAAATACTTCTTGGCACCAGTTCTCCTGTGGGAGTTCCTCACACCTGTGGAGACTGGCTTATCACAATTTTCTCTTTATATAAATTTAAGATTATGTGTATTTATTCATTAGCTCAGTAAGGACATTATTATTTGCTACCAAGCAAAAACTTACATAGTTCCTTCAAGGAAAAAATGTATCATTTTGAATTCTAGACTGTTTTTTAGCAAACAGCCTTATCTTATCAGCAGGGGTCCCACCCTGACTTCATTGCTTAGACCAGGGTGGTCTAGAATTCAGAGATCTGTCTTTCTCTGACTCCAGTGTTCTGGGATTAAGGGCATGTGCCATTACTTCCCTGCTCAAATATTTCACTAAATCTCAACTAATAGTAACTCTGTAACTCAGAGAGCAACCCTGAACTGCAGTGACAATTCCAAGTTTGTCTAAAATCCTCAAAAATGTCTCATGTTTTAGCAATGCCAAACAACAAAAATATCCTTTTTACCTCCTGATATATGGAATGTTGAAGACATCTAAACAAAAATGAACCATAGTGATGAGATCATTTCAAAAGCCTTGGTCTAGCTGTGCCATCCTATGCTGCAATTAAAGCTCTGTTCATCATTCCTTAGAATCTAGTTTTAGCTTTGTCATATTGGAGGCTCAATCCAGATAGCCCTGCCAAGCATTTAGTAGCCAAGGAGCTTGGAGTAGAAAATAATTTATTAAATTATTTACTATTATTTATGTTGACATTAATTGGTTGGTGGTGTTAATCCTTAACCAAGGATTATAAATGATCACATTGAGACACCTGATAGATTTTAAGAAGCCTTAGTCTGGATTGTGCAATCTTGGCTCATGTAAGATAGTCTATAATTCTATTCCCCAAATATGAAGCCCCAATATATACATACATCCCCTTGTATTGTTATTTTCCACACTATACTGATATTCTAGGCCACATGGAATGATTTTCCATTTACCGCATTGTGTGTCTCCTTCTTCCTCACACCTGGCTTCTTCTTTCTTTATCTGTCTGCTCCAAAATTCCATACCTTAGACCCACCTACCTCTCTGTTTGTCCAATCTCAGTCCTCAGCAGTTATTCAACCTATCAGAGACAATGTTTATCAAGCCAAGTAACAGACAGCAAGTAGGCCTCTGGGAGCAATTAATTGACATTTAGAATATATAACAGATCATTGCATCACTGTTCAGCCTTTATTTTATTATTTGTTTGAAAATAATACAGTATTTTGGGTTTTCTTCTAGTTCAAATTTGATTCTTCATTCAAACTAGTGGCAGAGAGTTTCTAAAAGACTAATTATATTTCACCTCACAATTGTTTTCTTGAAAACTTTGATGCATGCCTTAAAATAAAAAATGGGCCACTAAGATGTCTCAATGGATAAGGGCATTTGTCTCAAAGACTGATGAATTCAATTCTTGGACCCACAGGAAGGAAGGAGGGAAGCAACTTCCACAAATTTTCCTTTAATGTACACAAATGAGTCATGGCATGAGCTTGCTAACACATATAACACATATGCATACAAAATGTCAAGGAAAAAAAAGTTTAAAAAATTTAGAGTTCTTCATTTAGACTTTAACATTATTCACAATTGGGTTTTAACTGTCTTTTACAACCTCATGTGATCCTGCCATGAACAAGATTCAAAGACTGTACACAACACTTACATTCCCCACATTATATTAAGACTTAATCCAATATCAGTGGATCCATGACACTAATATGTTTTAGTAGGCAATACAAGATGAATTAATTGACATTTGCTAGTTTTATAAAATTATAAGTATAAAACTTATAGAAGATTCTAAATAAAAATAACTTTTCAATGTTTTCTCATTAACTTTTGTAAGTAATCTTTGTCAACAACTACTCTGGGCATAAGAAGACAAAAACGTAGGTAAAGATCAGTATTTGCCTTTGAGAGAATTACAGTGTACATGAGGTAATGAAGAAGAGACAGCCATTTCTGAAATGCAAGGATTTCCAATGCAATGTGTCTACCAATTGCCTCCAAATGAAACATTTCCTTTACCAATACAACTGTCAGTTGTGGGACAATGAATGGACTTTCCTTTTTTACCTTTTCAGGACATGTGCTAGACTAACCCTTTCCCTTGGGGTTCCTTTTTTTTAATTTTAATTTTTTGCAGCATACCCCAAGGTTTACAGAACTGAGTGTTTTCTTCTTTAATTTGTTGTTTTAACATCACTTGATATATTTGGGCTTTCTTTGTTTTGGATACACATTTGCAAACAGATACTTTCAGGATGAGCATTTCATTACTGTGTGATCACAGCTTGGAAATAGACAATGAAGAACAGAAATGACTCTCAGAAATTTCAGGAGAATCTTCTCCATTAATTTAATGTTTTATACCATTGTGTTTTCAAAGCAACTGTGGATTTTTTTCCCTGATGTGTTTTTATTCCCAAAAGAAAATTCACTGCACACATTTCTCTTTCTACTTCCCACTAATGGGCTTGCTGACATCCTTCTCTTTAGGGGTCCCTTTCCAATGACAGAGGAGAGGAAGATAATACAAGTTAACAACAAGGTGACTCACATCCCAGACTGTAAAAAACAAAGACAACAGAGTCAACTTGACCCTGAATCATACCATCTCACAGGAAGCTTTCCCATTCACCTCTGCTTTACAGAGGCTCTGTGGCAGTGTTCAGTTAATGCTTTTGCTACTACAACTCTCTTTTATAGCCTTCTTGAAGCTGATAGCAGCTTCCTTCAATTCATTCCCTTCTCTCCCTCTCTCTTTTCTCTTGCTTCACTGAAATATAATTTAAAATGTCCAAGTTGTTAGCTGAATATATGAATGAATACAGCTGTGAAAAGATCGCTCAAGGCAATCTACGAGTCCATCACATCCTAAAGTCTCCTTGTGCCTCTTTTGTTGCTGCTGCTTTAAGAGGACTAGTCATGAGAATTTTTTCTCTCAATTTTTTAAGTGTGTAATACTACATTGTCAATGGCAGGCACGGTGTTGTGCAACTCATCTCTAGAACTATTCATCTTTCCTAATTGAAACTGTAAGTTCATCAAACAACTCATTTTCCCCCTCCCACAACCATCAGCAAGTACAATTCTAGTTTCTGCTTCTACATGTTTGAGTATTTTCCAGACTTAATGAGAAGAAGTGGGATTAGGAAATTGTTGTCTTATGACTGCCTTAATTCACTCAACATACTGTTTACTGCACTCATCTGTATTGCTGTAAATACATGATTTCTCTCACTTTTCAGGTTGACCTCTAATCTGCTGTATGAATATTTCACATCTTTATCCATTCATCTGTTGGCGAATATTGGATTATATGTTCATTATAATGAATAGAGCTGCAATGAACATGATATGAGTTTAATGGTCTCTGAGTTACTGACTTCAGTTCCTCTATATACATATCCAGTAGTGGGATTGCTGTTTCATATCATTTTATGTTTAAGTTTGTGAGTCAACATATTGTTCTCTATGACATCTGTGTCATTTTACAACCTCACTAAATTGGGCACTACAAATATGGTTTGGCATGCTTAACTGTGATAATTTGAAAGTAGTTAAAAATAGAAGGGAATTTAATAAATATCTCACAATTTTAAAAGTCCCATTACAAATACTAATTTTCTTCTTGTGGTTAAAGAAAAATGTTTATCTACACCGATTATTTTAGTGGAATTTATAGGACCAAATACTTACTTAATGTTTTTAGTAACAATTATTTTGCAACAATGATTTAAATATCTTATTTCTATGTCATATTAAATTAAAATTTTCCATTTCTGTTACTTATATTTGGGGTCATGGTGTATGCCATGGCTTGTGAGTGGAGATCAGAAGACAACTATCATGAATCAATTCTTTCTTCACACCATGAGATTTTCAGAGATTTCAACTCAGCTGACAGGATAGTCAAGCACACTAACCCACTGAATCATCTTATCAGCCCCTTCAAACATTTTTTTTATAGGCAAAACATACATAGTGATCTAGTGTGTGCAAGCTAATATTGTTGTCAAACTGGGAGAAAACTTGGCATTATTTGCTTTTGAATACTTAGGGCTCATCATTCTAAACGATATTTGCCATTAGCTGAATACTGGCATAAAATTCAAACAGAAGGCAAATGAGAGCATACAAAGCCAATGCCATTAGTTCACCCTGTTTCCTATCTCTTAGGAAATATATTATCAAACATGAATGTTTGTTAGAATTAAGGGTGTGGTACAGTCTTTGAATGTTGTGTGTGGCAGGGTCAAATGAGACAGTAAATGTAAGTTAGAGCCCAATAGTGAAGAATGTTAAACTCTAAGTGACGAGCTCCAGATTTTTTAAACTTTTTTTCTTGGCATTTTGTATGCATATGTGTTAGCAAGCACATGCCATGACTCACTTGTGGAAAATTAAAGGAAAATTTGTGGAAGATGCTTCCCTCTTTCCTCCCTGTGGGTCCCAGAATTGAACTCATCAGGGTTTGAGATAAATGCCGTTACCCCCTGAGCCATCTTAGTGGCCCATTTTTAATTTTAAGACATGGATCAAAGTTTTCAGGAAAACCAGTATGATGTGAAATACAATTATTCTTTTAGAAAGTAACTCCAGCCTGGGCTGTGGGTATAAACTGGAGTTTTAACAAGTATGGAGGAGAATCTGGTGTATGAGTGGGTAGTGGTGGCTTGAGTGATTTGTCATATCTATAATGTTACTCTAATGTAGCTATTGTCTTTATGACAGAATCAGTTAATTATCAAACACTGATAACTTTATTTTTATTTTCTGTAATTAGAAATGCAATTGTGCTTAATATTCAGGTTGGTTAATCCTAGATTAGTATATATTGTCATTAGGTAGTTTTGTATCTAAACTGCATGAATTCAAATCCTCATTTTATACTATGTAGATTTATGAATTTAGAAAAAATTCTAATCTTTTCAGATCACAAAATGACCACTATAAATGGAAAGAGGAATAAATCACACTTCCTAAAGTTTTCAGTAAGATTCCATGCATGTGTAGGACATAGTAAATTCTGGTCACAATTGTTCAGGTTACTAATGTGTGGCTATATACTCACTTTCTGTATTTTTTTTAAATTATGTACAGAGATTCTAGAATGCATTCACAAGACTTGTCTGCAGATTTATGCCTGTTGTACAAGGGTCTACATGCCAACTAAAATTGATGTATGAATGACGTATTTGCCCTGAACACAAATTATGGTTTAAATGGTAAATCCCAACATACAATGCTGTAATCATATATTTTGAGCACAAAGATTTTTTAAAAATCAATATTAGCTATTGCATAAACTTTTTATTTTCATGGGGAAATTATTTATTTCTTCCTTTTAGATATGAGAATTAGAACTTTGCTAGCAGAGTCTTTTGTGAAGTGTAAGGTAGCAAACAAACAGCTTGCCTCTGTAAAGTTCCCAATATTGTTTTGCCTTCAGCATCTGTATAAACAGTGTAGAATATTTCCTATCAGGAAAAAAATCACAATTATAATATTTACTACATGCCAACTAAAATAGATGTATGAGAGGTGTCTAGGGGAATGAAACAGTGGTGCAAAGAGAGTGTGTATATATGCTACAGTCAGATTCTTGTGATCACAGATGTGCAAACACAAGCTTCAGAAATTCTCTTGTTTCCACTTCACTTGAGCAAAATTATATCTCAAATGAAAGCCTATCAAAAATTTGTTGCTTTTTCAGAAGACCCTTTGTGATTCAGGGAAACTTGAACTTCAGGTAAGTAATACATTTCAGTAGGCACATTTCAGGGTAGAGTTGGAATAGGCTGTAAGATTGATAATTCTGTTAGTGCATTAAAATGTATGTGCAAGAATGTGTAGGCTGATCTACTTGGAGTGGATCTAGGAGCTTGAAACAGAGAGACAAGTAATATGAACTTATTTAGAGAACAGATGATTTTATTTCAAACATGTTTAAAAATTTTTTTAAATGGAATATTAAAAAATTTACCCTTAGATAACTAATTTTAAAGCATATGAATATCCTAGATGTCACATAGGCTATGCTATAGTGAAAAAAACCCAGCTTTTACTGAAATTCAAACTTAACTGGAATGTTTGGATTTTTTTTGTTTTCGTTGTTGTTGTTTTTGTTTGTTTGTTTGATTTTTTCTAAATATGATAATCCCATCCTCAATCTGCCTTTTAACTGAATTCTTAAACTTTATAACAGGAATTAATGTCGTTTAGCACATTCAGCACCATTTGATACATTGAACTTCATGTGCCTTATTAAAGTGAGGAAGTGGGATCCATGAGTCCTGCATAGGAACATTTTTCTTCTACCTAGAATAATGAAATTCCATAAAATAAAGAAGTATGAGCAAATCTTTCAGCTCATCAAAATAGGGTTTGAGAAAGAATAGTGTATGGATAAATATGAAAGTTGGTATAGGAGGAGAATATATTAAAGGAAAGTTTCACAATCTAGCTGTATTTTAGGGAGTTTGATACTGATGTGTGATGCAGTGATCTGTTATGTGTTCTAAATGTTAATTAATTGCTCCCAGAGGCCTGCTTGCTGTCTGTTACTTTGCTTGCTAACCATTGTCTCTGACTGGCTTTAATAAAATATTAAGGATTCACTGTAGAGGGAGGTAGGCAGGGCAAAGGTTACAGGCTTCTGGGGCAGACCGAAAGGATTATGGGAAAAAGTCAGGTAGGAAGAAGACATGCACATGAGTTAGAGATGGAAGAACATCATGCCATGTGGCCTTGAACACCAGCATAGAGTGGAGAATAACATCCATTGGGGGAAAATGATTGTGGTTTTATTTGGGATAGCATTTAAAAGCTAGCTTAGATGGGCTAAGATTGCTCAATCCTGGCTAAGGCCTGTTAAAATTCATTAGGTATCTGTGTGTTTATTTACAATGGCAGGTTAAGGATTAACATCAATGACCAATTAACTATAATATAAATACTGGTAAATAATTTAAATACATATTTCTACAGATATGAGTGATGTGAGAGGATAAATTGAAAATATATTCACTATATTTTTATTAGGTTGATAAAACCTACTTTCTACGAAGATGTCATTTTTATGTTTAAAATTACTATTTTTCTGACTTTTACATATATTTTTTCAATTTTTAAAACTTTTACTTATTTTATGGTTTTGAGAGGCAACCACAATTGAGGAACTGTCTCTATCAGACTGGGCTTGTGACATGTCTGTGGGGCATTTTTAAAATTGAAAATAGATATCTTTAACACTCTATATTTTAATTATGGCTCCCCTCCTCCAACTCTTCCTAGATCCTCTTTACTGCCCCCTACCCAAACTACTTGCCTGGCTTCCTTCCTTCCTTTCTTCCTTCTTTCCTTCCTGCCCCTTCCCTCCCTCCCTCCCTCTCTCCCTTCTCTCTCTGTCTCTCTCTCTCTCTCTCATTAGAACACAAACAGGCATCTAAAAATAAAAATAAAATGAAATTATATAAAAAACCAAACCAGAATAAGCCAGCACAAATAAACTGAAGAAAAAGAGTCAAAGTTTATAATATAATTATGTTTCCCCCTTCCATTTCCTACAACCAAACCCTCCCTTCTTTTTTCAGTAATTATTATTGCATGCATATATGTATATGTGCAAACATATATATTCCTAAATATAACATGTTCAGTCCATATAGGTTATATGTATGTTTTCAGGACTGACTGTTTGATATTGGATAACTAATTGGTGTGCTCTTCTCTGGGAAGAATCACCTCTTCCAATTGAATCTTTCCTCAGTTGTTTGTGGGGTTTTTCATGTCTGGCATTGGAGTTTTGTTAGGTCATCTTTGGCTTTTGGAGGGAACACCATCAACCCAGATAAATGGTGTTCATTAAACACACACACACATCTATGAAACTACATGCATATGATTTATTTTTTTAGATAAACAGTTAATAGTATGATTCCTTGTGGCTTTTTTTCCAATCTTACTGTTATTTTCCCCACTTATCCTCTTGTTATTTTCTTCCTTGTGTCCTGAAAGTTCCTTTCAAATTCCTCCTTCCTTCCTTCTATATTTAACTCCCTTTCCTTTCCTAAAAAATATTTTCATGATCAGATCACTTGTATCCTGTCATTCTTCTTTCTATTGCATTCCAAACCCCCTATCCTGGCAATGGTAGCTGGGTTGATGGTGCTCAATCCAGGAGCCAAACACCATTTACTTTCCTAATTTTTTTTCAGTTACTCCAAGCTATATATTCACATTTGAGGATTTAGAACTAGCAATCTGCAATAAGAGAGGACATGTGTTTATAGAGATTCCTGCATCAACCACAGCCAGCAAAGCAATGATCTGCCAGGAGAAAGAAGGTAGTTCAATTCAACATTACTCTGTAGCCAGTGCTGGATCAAACATCAGGAGTCTGACCCTAAGTCATTTATTTTAGGCAAATTTAAGAACAGCATAATTTGGTGAAATTTTTTCTGGTGATAATTAACTCAGTCCCTTGTGCACAATACAACTTTGGATGTGACTACATTGAAACTCTTTGTAAAGTACATGTGACAATTCCGTAAAGATAGGTTCCATCGATTAGCAATATCATGACAAGGGTCTTGGGGAGGACTAAGTGTGGTCTCCGCTACAAAGATAGTTCAAAGGTCACCAGGTTTAACCACGTGTGCTCCCAGCCTTCTGGGTGAAAAACAAGTTACATACATCTCTCTTTTTGAAAAGACAACCCTGTGTGTTTAACTTTCCTGGTTCCCCTAGTGCTTATCTGTGAGCACAGGACTATGTCTCCTGTAATATGGTGTTTGTCTCTCAATGTCTGAGTTACCTCACTCATTATCATCTTTTCTAGTTACATATGTTTACTTGTAAATATCATAATTTCATTTTTATAGCTGAATAGTATTACATATTGTAAATGCACCACATTTTCATTATTAATTCATCAGATAGAGGTCATTTAGGTTGTTTATATTTTCTAGTTATTGTGAATAGAAGAGCCATGAGCATGGCTAAGCAAGTATCTGTAGAATAGAATGTCAAGTTCTTTGAGCATATGCTAAGGAATGGTATCACTAGAACATGTGGTAGAATTAGTTTTTGCTTTTCAAGAATTCTCCACACTGATTTCCATAATTAGTGCATCTGTTTGCAATCCCACCAACAGTCAATGAAAGTTCTCTTTTTCTCCTAGCTCCTCCAGTATTTTCTCTAGGTTGTTTTGCTTGATTCCTGATCCCATTTAATTGGAATACTCTTGTCCATTCTTTTATACTAATGAATACAGTGCCTATCTTTAGGACTAAGATGAGTTTCTTATAGACAATGGATTGAAAGACTTTATTTCTTGATACAGTCAGCCTGTGCCCTTTGATTAGAGAATTGACATCATTGATATTTACAGTTATTACTGAAATGTGTACATTAATATTGGTCAGAGTATTGGTGACTTTCATTGTTATTTTTGCATTATGAGTGGTATTTTGTGTTTTAATAATTATGGTTTCATACTTCTTACCACAATCTCTTTGCTATGTTCATTCCTCTCTTCATTCCAAGATAGTGCTTTCAGTGCTGCATTTTCTTTAGGTTTGGTATGTTGGATGGAAATGTTTTAGACTGTTTAGGTCATAGAAAGTTTTTCTTTCTACTTCAGTTATGGCAGATAGTTTTGCTGGGTTTATTAATGTAGGTTGATGATCATAGTATTTTAGGACTTTAAATCCATTGCTCCAGGCCCTTCTAGTTTTCAAATTTTCCACTGAGAAACTATTATTATGATGGGTTTCCCTTTATATTTAACTTCCTTTTTTTTTCTTTTCAAGCTTTCAGTATACTCTCTTTGTTATATATTCTTAGAATTTTATCTGTGATAAGCTGAGGGAACTATTTTTCTGGTCTTAATACCTGGTATTTTGTATGCTTCTTGTATTTGTATGGGTGTGTCTTTCCTTTGTTTAGGGAGATTTTCTTCTGTGATGTTTTTTGAAGATCTGGTCTATGTCATTGACTTGGAATTTTTCTCCCTCATCCATGGCTATAATTTGAATATTTGGTTTTTTTTTTTCATAGTGTACCACATTTCCTGTGTATGGTTGCTTTTAATTTTTTTTATATCTCTTGCTTATTTGACTTGGATCTTCTATTTTATTTTTAAGTCTCGATATTCCATCTCTTGATTCATTCTACTTGCAAGACTTAAGAGTTTTCCAGTTAAGTTATTAGATTTTAAACTCCATCTTCACTTCAGTTTGAGTCCACTTCAATGTTTCTAACTCCTGATTGAATTCCATTCTCAAAACGTGCATAGTCTTCATCATGTCCACCAACCTCTGTTTGTGTTTTCTTGGGTATCACACAGGCATTTATTCTCCTTAAGTTCTTTCTCCTTAATATCAACAGGCGGTTTCGTTGTGTCTTCTATAAACTCCTTGAAAATTTTTTTACATTTATTTATTTCTTCAAGTTACATCTCAATCATAGTCCCCTCCCTCCTCCCCCTCCTGGTCTCACCCTAGTACCCTCTTCCCCCTCCCCCTCCTATCTGCTTTTTTTTTTTTAATTTAAGGTGTACCTTTTTCCCTCAACAGCTCTGCCTTTTAGTCCAATACAAGGCTCTTTTTCTTGTAGTAATAAATATAAAACAACAAGAAAATTAGGCCACAATTATGAAAATTATAATGTATAACATACCTTCACCATTGAGATAGATAAATAATAGAATATTGATTTTTTAATGAAGCTTATTATTGTTCTTTGAAAGTATTTTTTATGGGTTTCATCTAGGTAATCCTCTTTGGCAAACATTTCGATAGTACTAGGTAGTATTGGAGAGCAGATAATGGATTTTTTTTTCATATAGTTCATAATTTTGTAATGTAATCTTGGAACTTATGTAAAGTAACTTTTATTTACCAGATGAGATAAGAGCCATTCCCATGCTGTGCCAATACACGACTTGCGCTGAGCCCAGTGCATTTCTTTCTCTGCTCTAACTATCCCTAGGCCTAAGCCTGGGGGCTTCTACAATCTTCCAGCCTCCATCTCCTAACTTATACCTAAACGCTTTAGCCCTGAGACATTCTGCTGAGGAAGTTCACCCTTTTTAGTTCTTTCTGAACTTTGATTGGCTGGTTCAACTCAGCTGTTCTGTCACAAAATCTTCTTCAAGCTTACTAATTCAATGTGGCTTCTTTCAGCATCTCACTGAATTGCTTTGCTTGTCCTCAAACTAACTCTGGCAATTTGTTCTAGTCTCCTGGCTCCTTCATATTTTCTGGCTTCAACTGCCTCTGCTGACCTGCACTGAACTGTACGAACTCACAAACAAACTCAACTCCACTGCACTGAACTCATTCAACTGAAATGCACCTAACTGATTGAAAGGCCTCAAACTTGACTGAATGATCAATGGATTGAACTCCCCTCTCAACTCTCTCTGTGTCTCCTAAATAGCTTTTCTTTTCTGTGGTGTTCTTGTGATTGCTGGGCATATCCTATCCTGCCAAATATTTCTCTGATTCATTACTTTGCTCCTCAACAAGAAGTTGTTATTTGGGATTAAAGGTATGTACTAAAGGATTCCAGATAGAGGGATTAAAGGTGTGTACAAAGGGTGTGTCTGCATTCCAGCCAGATCACACAGACCTAGAAGGTCTTTGGATGTGATCAAAGCAAGATGTTGCTGGATTAAAATTCCTCTACACAAGTAGACTTCTTTTGGTAGTTCTGAGTCTATTATGGATAGAGCAGATTGGGACAGAAGAGAGGCTGTGTGGGCAGATTGAGTCTAGAGGTTGGAAATGGCATGGGTGGAATAAAGTCACGTGAACAACGGGGACTGGGCTGGTATAAAGGATATACTTCATGGTCCAAGCCTGGAGTTTAGGGGTAGGTCTTCTTGGGATTGGAGGCTGGATAGGGTACAGGGGGGGTCATGTGGACTGGGAGATTACGTCTTCATTTAAACCCATAGGCTCTTTGGAGTGCAGGCAGGGCAGGCTATATTATGCCAAGGCACTGTATGTGGAGCTCAGACTTATCTGTCAAGTTGAGGAGAAAGTGTGGATAGATTCATCAAGGAAACTCTGAAGGATATACATCTTGGAGGAGCCCATGGGAAATCTTGGCACTGAGTAGGATGTTTGGATGAAATAAAGAATGAATCCATGCATGGCTGCATGTAGGGTGGATCCTAGCAGAAGTTTCGAGGGGGACTGAGGCACAGGCAGGGATAGTCAGACTATTCTGGGATATGGGTTCCAAAATCTCTTTTGCATCATCATTTTCCCAACACTTTTCTCTAATAAACTTAATTATAAAGAATACCAAGACAGCCATTTTGCTTTACATGAGTAAAAGTTATCTGGTAAAATTAAAAGAGTAATTGACATAAAAATATAATAAAATAGAGGCGGGCCAAGATGGCGGCGACCTACACTGACGCATTTTGAATGTGGGGGGGGGAAAGAGCCATAAAAAACACAGAGTTATTGGGCACTGTGCAAAAACCGGAGGGGCTAGACCCCCCCCCCCGGGAACACTCACAGCTCCCAAGGGACTGTTAAAAGTCCCAGGGCAAGGCTCTCCCCATCTCTCACAGCCACTAAACCCAGGATTTGGGAACTCCCATTTGGAGAGGCGCCTGGTAAGATCGATCCCAACTTACAACAGGCAGAATCAGTGTCCACTTGGCCATAGATCGCTGGCCTATTGGGCTCCCCACACATCAGGTTGAACTTATACCCACTTAAAAAACTTTGCGAGATAGTGGAAGGCTTAGCAAGGAACAAACAGGGGGCTCAGCGGGTGGTCCGCAGCCGCTCGTGAAGCGGAGGGCGGGAGGTTCCAAGAGAGCGCCGGAAGCTGGGAACACAAAGGCGGGTGGGAGGGGCCAAATCCCGCACACTCACGGTAGCGCAGCTGGGGAGAGAGACAGGCGTGGGCGGGGCCAGGGATCCGTGCACCCACGGCTGAGCTGCTGGGACGACAGGTCCAATCAGGCGGCTGGAGGATCCGGGGCTTGGGGTACCCACGGGAACCGTGGCGGTGCAGACAGGAAGGGAATCAGGCACAGAGTCCAGCTCTGTGGTGAGAAGCCTAGAGAGAAACCAGAAATCGGGTCCATAGCTGTATCCTGGAAAATCCAGACATATTAGGTGTGGAGCCAGACCCTGTCAGCCTCCGTGATGACAAACAGAGCCCACAGAATCTGTGCCTGGGCAAACAGGCCCATACTATCAGAACCATTACAGGCTGATAACTCAGAGTGCAAAATAGGGAAGTCTGAATTGGGAGCAGTGAAACAATCCTGGTCCATTACTCACAACCTGGGAATAGGCTGCACCAGCTCACAGTGCCTCAGGCGATTAAAACCACAGTGACCTTGAAATCCCCCTGTAAGCAACGACAGATAGCCAAGTAACTCGTCCGCTACACCAAATCATCCACTGTGGTTCCAAGCACAGAAAACAGACAGCTAAATGGATCCAATGGTGAAAGGTCAAAAAAAAAAAAAATAGAAATCAAGGAATTATGACTCCAACAAAGCAGAATCATCCTAGCTCATCCAATTCGGATGACCACACACCAACAGAAACACATGAAAACATTGACAATTCTGCATTATGGAAAGTGATAGAGTCCCTGCAAGAAGAACTTAAATCTATGAAGGAATTCAAAGAAGCCACAATTCTACAAATCAAAACAAGGAACAACACCATTAAAGAGCTCCAAGCCAAGGTGACAGAGCTTGAACAGGAAAAGGAAAAAGCCATGAAAGATTTTCATACAAAAACAAGCAAGCTGGAGAAGGAAATGTACAAAACGAACAAAACCATACAAGACATGAAAATAGAAATAGAAACAATAAAGAAAACACAGTCAGAGTTAAAAGAGGAAGTGGAGAACCAAGGGAAGAGAACAGGAACTACGGATGTGAGTATCAACAATAGGATGCAAGAGATGGAAGACAGGATCTCAGGCATGGAAGATTCAGTGGAAGAAATCAGTACAACATCCAAAGAAAATGAGAGGGCTAAAAAAATCTCTCACCCACAACATCCAAGAAATCAAGGACTCAATGAAAAGACGGAACCTAAGAATTATAGGTATAGAGGAAAGAGAGGACTCCCGACTCCAAGGTCCAGGAAATATCTTCAACAAAATCATAGAGGAAAACTTCCTAAACCTGAAAAAAGAGATGCCAATAAAAATCCAAGAGGCTTACAGAACACCAAACAGATTAGACCAGAAAAGAAACACCTCTCGCCACATAATAATTGAAACTCCTAATGTACAGAACAAAGAAAGAATATTAAAAGCTGTAAGAGAAAAAGGTCAAGTCACATACAATGGCAGACCCATCAGAATTACACCAGACTTCTCCCCAGAAACGTTAAAAGGTAGAAGGGCCTGGTCAGATATACTACAAGTCCTGGGAGATCATAGGTGCCCATCCAGACTACTTTACCCAGCAAAACTCTCTATCAACATAGATGGAGAAAACAAGATATTCCATGACAAAATCAAATTTAAACAATATCTACCCACAAACCCAGCCCTACAGAAAATCCTAGAAGGAAAATCCCAACCCAGAGAAGAAAACTCCACCCACGAAAACAAACAGAATAGAAAACCCATCAGCAACTAAACCAAAAGAGGAACAGGACCACCGCCTATACCAAACTAATGGGAAATAACAACCCCAGGTCACTAATATCCATCAACATCAATGGACTCAACTCCCCAATAAAAAGACATAGGTTTACAGAGTGGATCCACAAGCAAGACCCTTCCTTATGCTGTATACAAGAGATACATCTAACTACGAAAGATAGACACTGCCTCAGAGTAAAGGGCTGGG